>CM076575.1:706869531-707109798 GCA_034641835.2 Pinus albicaulis | reverse complement strand
TTTCCAATTTATTTGTTCCTGATGAAGCAATATCTTCTGAAGTAGATACACAAGAGATTCTTGGATGTAGTGCAACAAAAATATACCGAGGTAGAACTACAGAAATTTCATCCATATGGAGAAGTGAAATAATGATGTTCATCACCCAAATATTTTGTGGAAAACTACCAATTGCCTCCAAATTATCCTACAGATATTTCAAGAACCACAATGCTACTTTTATATTTTTTAGTTTCATCATCGAACATACTTATTTCCATATATCCAAGGGTAGGGACAGTAACTTGTATGCCATAGTGCATGTGAAGAAAATCAACATCATAAATCCTATGCCATGGTGCAATTGCATATTGAATGGGATACATATTCAAAAGTTATAAAGCATCCTGAAACTTTATGTATAAAAAAACACTGAATAATACCATGTTCTTTTGCATAAACCTCACTCTTGCAAAACTTTGTCTCAGTTACATTATGTTTAACATATATGACACTTTCTCAGCCTTCCTCTTTTATTTTTAATAGAAAAATCTCTTACAAATTTTCTACCTGCCCTTCTACATAATGCCAATGTAGGATTCATGATATATAACACCGTTTACTCTAGCTGATAGACATGACTGCAGCAGCTGTTTTTGTTTTAAGAAGCATCATACAGAAATGCCACTTTGGGGATAAGCATTCTTTAAAAATGTTATGCAATTCCTGGAGTCGATAAAGCATCCTGAACCTAAAAAGAGACCTCGGTTAGGCTCAAAACTTTGAAGACTTCCCATAAATGACTCACAACACTGTCAACAAAACATTGGGTGAACATCAACTAGGCATTTTACTATTGAGGAAATGTACAAGTCTTTGGTGATTTTGACATAATAAATTTCCCTCATTACTTTTTTCTCAGCAGAAAAAAATCTTAGAACTAAACCATATAAGCAATCTAAAGTAAGTCTTAACCATTTGATCATTTTATGTCAATGATCTTAATAATTTTTTGGGGAATTTGTTTAGAAAAGGAGAAAAAATATCTTGACTTTAGAAGGTAATTTAGGCAGTTATATTGATGAATCATACCATTTATTTGAAGCTTTCAAGAACAAGTTAATTAACCATTTAACTATGCCACAAAAACAGGCTACTTATTAATTGAATTGTAAAAGAATACTCTCTTGTAAATAGCACCATTGTACCATACTACATATTTCGTCTTAAACTATATAACATATGCGAATTTGTCCAGGAGTTTAGCAAGTCAGCAATTATTTAGTTGTCAAAGAGCTGATTACATCCAATGCATGCAAGAAATTCATCTTGAATCATAATGGGTCTCACTATAAAATTTTCAAAATATGATAGTATGTCGTCTATCCAATACACTATGTAAAACTATTCTCATAGTTCTTTTACTTGGAGTAGGTATCCTGAGTATTTTGATTTATTTTTAGTAATTTGATATTTTGTGCTTTAATATTTTCCATATCTCATAATGAAACATATAACTCACCCTCAGGTTTCTAGTACAATTCTTGGAAATTGAATCACTTTGAATGTAGGCCATCTTGTTACTCCAATATTGCTCTGGGATGCATTCAGTCTCATATCGATCCAAATTTTCAACCACCTGAAAATAGAAGGTGATTTTTAGTCTCTTTCGCAAAATGTATGGATAATTCAAAATTGTCACAACACAACAGACTACTGTCATAGGGTTTCAGTAATTAAAACATAGAAGAATGTGTGACAAGGTAACTATAGGGTCAAAATCATTATACACTGTGAGATGCAAGGAGAAAAGAAACTCCAATTGGGATGAAGATTATACAAATCAACATAAATATGAGATTACATGTGCAATTAAAGCACAATAATTTTATCAAAGGTAATATAGCTGAATCCCTCGTAACATTAATCTTCAGCATAGCCATGCTAATTCATGCAAGGTGTCTGGGATCACCCATGCTAGAGTCAGAATGGTCTAAAAGTAGGAAGATTCTATTGTGTCAACTTCAAATCTGCAAAATAAGCATTAGGCTTTTCAACAAATAAATCAAAGTAGAAAAACATATGTTACTGCAAAATGCGAACAACAAAATACCATCTGTGTATCGACAACTACAAATGGTAAAATAAGATTAAAAGAACTAGAAATACCTAGGTTTGGGATCCACCCCACTCCATTCCAAATGCTATTATATTTATTTTATACTAACTTAGTGAAATTCCTACAGAATGCTGACTGGTATAGTATGCATGCCCATCCCTCGATATGAATATGGTGATCATGATGATGATAATAATAATAAATATCTATGATAGAAATTTTATGACAACAGTATGAACTCGAGACTGCCTTCTGCTACTAAGGAAAGTGATGGATGTTGAAATGTGTAACCAAGATCGGTCTTCATATTGAATATGGAATTATGTATTTATGTAAAATAGAAGTCAAAGATAAGATAATGTATTTTTTTTATGCTTGCTTCATGGGTTTCATGAACAAGGTTTTATTATAGGTCAGTAGAATTCTTCTTGCTGTCTATTAGGTTGTGTCTTCTAGTCATAAATATAGTTAAGGGTCATAAATATGAAGAGTCTAGTCATCCATGCTCCAAAACCTTGTGGAAGAATGGCTCATAACAACCCTCAAGACAACCCATATTCAACGTTGGAATAATTGCACTACATGTCGGCCTAATTCACAGTCATGAAGTCGGCTTACTAGCTGGCTATAAATTTGTCTCATTTATACACAGGAAAAAATACATATACACCAGTATAATGTGCATAAATATAGTGGCACAGATTTGATTGGTTTTTGTTTTTCTGATAGAGTTTCAAGATCTCAAGACAGGAAAAAGGTGTGGATTGATCTGAAGAATACTACGGATTTTAGAGAGGATTCAGTGCGGGTTAAAGGAGAGAATATTGTGTGATAAAGTTTGGTATAATTGTGGGCTAAAGGATAGAAAAAGGTGCAGACTTATCTGAATATTTTATAGTGGTTAAAATGCAAATATCTCTGAGATAAAGTGCAGGAAAAGGACAAGATCTAGTGTGGACTACATGATAGAAGTCAATATAGGTTTAAGAACTAAAGAAGGTTCATATATATCAACGTGTTTTTTTTATAAGTTAGCTTAATCTATTAACAAAAGAAATATTTTACATCATGGCCGAAGCCAAGTCTTTGCCCAGACCTGTGGCATACTTGACAAAGTGACAGAAAAAAAGACTGCCCTCACAAGGGGAAACCAGCCTCGAGCAGTTCTCAGACTATTACGCTGCCCTCGCAGGGGTACCAGCTGTTGATGCCTCTGAAGATTACATCGATTATAACTTTCCAAAACAAAACTATAGTCCGACATATCTAGATAGGCAAAGACAAGCCCAGTAGAATGGGCCTCAAAGCACGAAAAAAATTACTCATCAGGCGGTTCTTCAACAATGCGACACCAATATGCTTCAGCCATATTTTCATCCTTCTTTGAAAGGTCCTTGGTGGGAGCAGCTTCATGCATGGATGGTCCTAGATTGCCTTGCACTGTCTCCCCCTCATGAACCCTGTTGTCATGTGCATCCTTGCCCTGCTTGTTCAACAACCACGTCTGATGGTTCGATACCTGAGCTTGCACTTTACTCAGCCCTACCTGACAAGTTCTCTGGTCTCCCACCAGGGCTTCTTCATGGAAATAAATTGTAATTGGGGAAGTGATGCATGGGCGGTTCAAAGAACAATTTAAAGAGAAATGCATCGTATGGAGCGTGGGAGAGGTTTGAGGGGTGGCGAGAGGAGGTGCAGAGGAGCCTATGCGATCGCTGGTTTCATGGAAGCGTCCCCTCCCACTTCTGGTATAAGGATAGCAGCCTGAGAAATATTCACTGGACTGAGAAGACGACTCAGAGGTGGAGCTAGAGGGTGTGCGCAGGGGTTGGATTTTGGTGCTGCCCCTACAGCAACGCATGCGTTGACGTAGGTGAGGCATGGGCTCAGTCTCCGCGGAGGGCACGATAGGTGGCCGAGGAGCAGGAGTGAAGGAGGCTTGGTTAAAGAGAAAATTCAGAGAAACAGAAGCAGACAGAAAAAGGCTAGAACGGGAGAGGTGCAGATCCTCTCCAAGGTCTACGCAACAGTTCAACAGGCTTCTTCTTCCTGTCACTGTGCGCATACTGGGGAACCCAGTATTTGGAGAGCACAAACAGTTCATCAGATGAGGAAATCATGAATAGCCAAAGCCACTTTCGATTTTTAAAACCTGATTGGAATTTCCTCGAGGAGCACCCTGCAATAACTTCTCATTGATGAGAGCCGAAGGCTGAAGCATCGAGGAGCATGAAAAATCGCGTAAGGGAATTGAGGTCGGATCTTGAAAAACACATGGAGTTAATTCTTTTGATGCGGTAAAAATTTGATTTGAGTGCCCCCCTCTAGCCGTGACTTGGGTGGGAAAGTGTCTCCACCCTTTGCCGCACCCAGGTCCCATCACATTAATATCCCTCCAGTTCACCCGCATCCGGGAGATCTGCATCCCTCTAGACCAGTGAGTTGCATTCCTATTTTTGATAATGGTTCTGTATTATGTCAAGAGATCCTATGAGAAGAATGTGCTCACTATCCAATCCCAGATTGGCAAGTAGATCAACGACCTTATTACCTTCCTGTCTGACATGTTTGAACAGAAGCGCACGGTTGGTGTTGAGCCACTATTCAATTAAATCCAATATTGCTTCAAGTCTCCAGCTGTTGGCTATTTTGTGCACATGGGCCCCATATACGAGTTGAATGGCCAAATTGATGATAATTTGGGAGTCCCCTTCAACCTCCAGAGGGTGAAATACATGAAGATGGGATAGGAGCAAACCCTGCTAGAGGCCCTCCAACTCAGCAGAATTGTTCGTGTCCCATCCTATGTTTCCAAGGAAGATTAAGAGTGGCTTGCCTTCATGATCTTTGAAAATGCCGCCAAATCCTGCTTTACCAGGATTACCCTTTGAAGCTCCATCAAAGTTGAGTTTGAAAGTATTCTGTGGAGGGGGATGCCATAAGTGTTTCCTAGTAGTGTTAATGCTAGAAGATCTGTGATTTTTCTTTCCTCGTGGGAGTTGAATGTTCCAATTTTCCCAGATGGCATTCTCATGTGCAAGAGTTGGAAAATCTTCAGTATGCCAAGATTGTAGCACCAAGGTTTCCTTGAAATTGAGACAAAAAATGCTCCAAATGATGTCTAAAGGAGTGCTTTGATCTTTGAATATGCGCTTGTTTCTTTCTTTCCAGATTTTCCAAAGAAGAACGCCTGGGATAATTTTCCATAATTAGTTAAGTAATTCGCTTTTATACGGATTCTGTTGCCAATTGCGAATGGAATGGATTATGTCCTCTGAAATTCTGCATCTTTTTTGACATTGGAAACTGGCTTTCTCCCATAATTGGTTAGCCATTGAACAAGAATCAAGGAGATGTTAGAGAGTTTCCTCCTGATGATTGCAATTGGGACATTTGGAAGGACCGTGATAATTTATTTTCCTGAGATTGTCCCAAGTGAGGATTCTTTGGTGGCAAAAAAGCCAAAGGAACAAGGAAAATTTAGGCCGTATACCAGTCATCCATGTTCTGCTACATAGGGGATCCATGGGCATTGGATCATTGCACATTATTCTATATGCCTCCGTAGTAGTGAAGGAACCTTTTGGGGTGTATCCCCATCTTAGAATATCCCTCCTGTTAGAGAATCTGATTCTTCAAGTTTGAAGTTCGGAGTTTATGGTTTCCTTTGTCTGCTCGTCTACGTTCCTAATCAGCCTATCGTCTTGCTTCCACTGTCTATACCCCTGTTGTAGAGACCTTGTTTGTTATTTTCCCAAATTTTACGCTTAATTTCAGAGAATTTTAGAGTTTTTGCTGGAGAGAGAGAGACTTAGCTAAATCAACTAACAGGGAATCACTGCTACAATTATCAGCCTGTTAATGAATACATTCTAAGACATCCTTTCCGCATGAATGAATCTCAACATGTATAAATATAAGTCAGCAGTAATACGATTTGATGCAGAGCAGTAATGAAATTTCAATTTATGCATAAGGAACTAATCAAAACATGGGAAAATACCTGGAGTACAGCTGATGATTTTAATGGTGGTTCTCCTCCTGTGATGCTGTGGACAGTTGAATATTTCACCGAAACAATCAAGTCCTCCCAGCCAATCCGAGAACAATCCCAGACCCAGAGGATGTGTCCTCTGCCCCCGTGCCCAGATTTCCAAGAAGAACAGAGACTCCCCCTCAGTACAAATCCTTTCTTATCATCATCTCACTTGTTAATCCCTTCAAGTTCAGAAAAAAAAATACCCCCTCCTCCTTCGAATCAATTTCCTTATATAAATTTCTCCACCGCCATACATCCTATCCCACTGCCACACATCCTAACCCACCGCCTCTTCTCCATTAAGATAAGATCTCTTCTTTTTTTAAGGAAGGTACGAATTTCATTTAAGGAGATGTCAGTGGTATTAAAGAGGAGTTGTGATATTTATGGTTATCCAATCTGTTTAGGAGTATACGGCTTGAATTTAGAGTACATTTATGATTAAGGCTTATGTTAGAATATTTAACTCAACTATGTGTATATATATTTTAATTAATTCAAATTTTATTTTCTTTTCATTAATCCTTTTTATATACTTTATACTAAATTAATATGAATTTTAATCTGAAACCTTAAAATTAATTTCTAACTCAGGTAATCTTGATATTAGTAGTTAGGTGTACTAGTGCCATTAGGGGAATTTTGAGGTCTAAAATGGGCCTCCTAAGAAAAATGTACAACAAAAATAAACTTTATAAGAACCAATAGGATTCAAGATGATGATGTCAACCATGGGGGATGATTCACCATTTTTTAAGTAATAGGGTAAAAATATTAAAAAATAATAAAACTACTTTTTCAACTTGTATTTTCAACTTATCTCCCAAAGTGTTTACTCAAATTTCGAGCAAGAGTATTCATTGGATGCAAAATTTAATTCCTCATCCAAGGAGTACCCATGTTGCATACTTTCAATGGACCCTACTACATGAAAAATGAGAAATACATAAAAAACGTGATTACAATCATGTTTTTCATGTATTTTTAACTTTTCGTGTAGCAGGACCCATCGAAAGTATGCAACATGGGTACTCCTTGGATGAGGAATTAAATTTTGCATCCAACGAGTACTCCCGCTCGAAATTTGAGTAAAAACTGTGGGGGATAAGTTGAAAATATGAGTTGAAAAGTATTGTTTTCTTTTTCCCTCTAAAATTTGATGATGTCATCAAATCTTATTTTATTATTTCCACTATTATTTTATAATTTCCTTAGGAGGCCCATTTTAGACCTCAAAATTCCCCTAATGGATGTGTACGAGATAGGCAGTTGTAGCTATCAAATGTCTATACCGTATACACACTAATATCATTGTGTATAACTCGGGAACGGGTTGTTACATATAACTTCCTCCCTTCAAAAAACTTTGTCCCGAAGCTTAGGGTTTCATATACTCATATCAATATTGTGTTTTTAGGGATTAGGGTGATTGTTGAATGCTTGTAATTTTAAGATTTGAATTTCTGTTTGATTAAGTATGTATCGGTAATTTAATTGTTACTTCCCATCTCATCCATATCTCCAAACTATTCTAAAATCATCCTATCCTTCCTAATCTCTTCCACTCCCATCCTATCCATCCTCTATAGGAATATGCCATGGCATCAGTTTTACTGATCCATTCATAGACCTCAATGATATCAGTGTCGATTACATCAACCTTACATGCTTGTAGGCATCCGACAGTCATCATCACACGTCTAGGGGAGCGTGACCCGCACAGTCCTCCCATGACTCCAAGTATTGGAGGATAAACGGTGGGCAACACCTCCACCCCTCCCAGTAGGACCATGGTCAACACCCTATCGTGGGATCTCAGGGAGTCTCAACTATTCTTGGAAATCTGTCATCACGTAGATTGCTTCGATAATCTGTTTTTCTACATGATAATCACTGGTACATAATCTACAATGTAAACACTCATACACATATTACAACATATGCATCTATATTGTTCATAACCAATTTTTACCCATATAACAACCTCTACATATTCAAAATATTTTGATATTTATGATATCAATCCTAGAACTTATATATATAAAAAGAAAATTTGTTCACATAGGTATCAATATGTCCAATAAAATTTCTCATTTCAGATACTCCTTCTGTTTAGTTCATACATGTTCTATGTATGATGCATTGCTTTAACCATTTTCAATCTGTATACCAATATGTTTCACTTTTCATATTCAAAATGTAGTTACTCTTCTATTTCCTTTCTTTTGATCATATTTGAAATGTAATGAAATTCATCAATAGATAGTTTCATCTATAATGTTTAATCTATGATTTCATATTCTTGCAATGTTAATTTAAATGACACCTCACATATTGGTATCCATGCACCAGTAAATTTAAACAAACAACATATATCCTGTATCACTAGAGTGAAGTAGCATTCTATCTTTATGGGTATCCATGTACCAGCAAAGTAAAAATTCATTTTTATGTAGTATTTCAAAATTTCAAGTATCAAAATTTGAGCAGTCATATATACATATAAAGTTTCAAGTTCTCAAAATTTAGCATAAGATGGGGTAATTCTGGCAGAAAGTCTCAACATCCTCCCAAGTTGCTGATCCAGGACTATACTTGTCCCACTGGACTTTAACTTGGTCTATCCAGCGGTTCCTGAGCTGTCGAACCCTACGTTCCAGAATACGTAATGGTTCGACTATTAGGGTTCCCTCGTCCAATATCTACAGTTCCTTCCATTGAAGGTCATGAGATTTATCAGCAACATAGTGTCGTAAGGCAGATACATGAAATACCTTATGATTTTTGTGTAGGTGGGGTGGAAGTGCAAGAAGATAAGCGACAGGTCCAACTTTTTCCAGGACTTCAAACGGTCCTATAAATCGGGGGGATAATTTTTTCCCCCTCCCAAACCGAATGGTGCTCTTATTTGGTCTGATGCGGATGAAAACCTGATCTCCTACTACATAGCTTCTATCTGTCTTGTGAGTGTCTGCATAGATTTTCTGTCTATCCTGAGCCTATTTTAACCATTGTCTAATCAGTTTTACCTGATCCTCCATCTCTTGGATCAAGTCTGGTCCGAAGATTATTCGATCTTCTAACCTGTCCCAACTCAATGGTGTTCTGCAAGGTCTTCCATATAATGCTTCAAATGGCGGCATCCCAATTGAACTGTGATAGCTATTGTTGTAAGAAAATTCTACCAAGGGTAAGTAATTTTCCCAGCGTGACTGTTGGTCCATAACATACATCCTTAGCATATCCTCGAGTACTTGATTTACCCTTTCTGTCTGTCCATTAGTCTCAAGATGATAGGTTGTACTAAAATTTAACTGAGTTCCCAAGGCTGACTGCATACAATTCTAGAACCTTGATGTGAACCAAGGATCTCTGTCGGATATGATTTTATTAGGTACTCCATGAAATCTGATAATTTCATTTATGAATACCCGTGCTACGTCAGCTACTTCATAAGTATCTCTTACTGGGATGAAATGGGCACTTTTGGTTAATCTATCCACCACAACCAAAATGGAATTATGCTTTTGTTGCATAAGAGGCAGCCCAATGATAAAATCCATAGAAATTATCTCCCATTTGGTCATAGGGATGTCATGAGGTTGTAAGAGACCTACTGGGTGACGGTGATTAGCTTTTACCTACTGACATTCAAGACACCTAGTGACAAATTTGACAATGTTGTTTTTCATGCATGACCAGAAGAAGAGTCTCTTAGTGTCATCATACATCTTCTTTACCCTAGGATGTGCACAATATATTTCCTAGTGTGCTTCCTTCAAGATGGTGTTTCGGAGATCTCCACTATCTGGTATATACATCCTTCCGTGAAATCGTAGAATTTCGTCCTCTTCCAAATCATACCCTTCGAACTTAGGTTCCTTCGAATGATTTCTTTTGAGCCCCGACCTTATTTTTAAGTACCAAATATCTCTTACAAGATGTTAAAGCACTTGATTTCTCAAGTTCACCCTGATAGGTACGAGGGAGAATATTCGAGGTCTTCTACTTAATGCATCTGCTACAACATTCTCCTTCCCTTTGATATATGAAATCGAAAAATCGTATTCGTTTAGGAGTTCACTCCATCGTCTTTGTCTTGCATTCAAGTCTCTCTGGGTGAATAAATACTGCAAACTTTGGTGGTCACTTTTAAGCACAAAATTTCTCCCCACCAAGTAATGTCTCCACATCTTTAAAGCTAAGACCACCGCGGCTAACTCTAAATCATGCGTAGCATAAATTTCCTCATGGGTTTTTAATTTTCTCGAAGCGTATGCTATTACGCCTCCTTCCTGCATTAATACTGCGCCTAACCCTTGCTTAGATGTTTCGGTACACATAGTAAAATATTTATCCATATTCGGTACTCGCAAAATCGGTGCACTAGTCATTAATCGTTTGAGTTCAGAAAAAGCTTTATCACACTCCTCAGTCCACTCATACTTAACACCTTTGCGCTGGAGGTTTGTGATTGGCTTTGCAATTTTAGAAAATCCCTCCATAAAACTTCGGTAGTAACCTGCTAAACCCATAAAACTACGCACTTCATGTGCATTTTTAGGTATCGGCCACTCCATGATTGTATTTACCTTTTCAGGATCTACGGAGATTCCTTCGCCTGATATGATATGACCTAAGTAATGGATTTCCTTCTGAAAGAAAGTGCATTTGGATAATTTTCCATATAACTTGTGCTCTCTGAGATAAGATAACACTATCCGAAGATGCTCTTCATGCTCCTTCTCATTCTTAGAGTAAATGAGAATATCGTCTAGGAAAACTTGTACAAATTTGTCGAGATATTTGCGGAGAACGCTATTCATAAGGTTCATGAAGATTGCAGGTGCATTGGTCAACCCAAATGGCACCACAATGAATTCATAATGTTCGAAACGAGTTCGAAATGCAGTCTTAGAAACATCGCTCTCGCTAATCCTGAGTTGATGATAACCCGATCACAGATCGATCTTTGAAAATACTGTAGCTCCTTTCATTTGATCAAAAAGGTCGTCAATGCGAGGCATTGGATACCTATTCTTTACCATGGCACGGTTTAAATCTCTATAGTCCACACACAGTCGTAATGAACCATATTTCTTCTTGACAAAGATTACAGGAGCACCCCAAGGTGAAACACTGGGTCAAATGTGCCCTACATCTAACAGTTCTTTCAGCTGTATTTGCAATTCTTGAAGTTCCAGGGTAGTGATTCGGTAAGGAGTTTTAGATATAGGTTTCGTACCAGGTTTCAATTAAATGGTGAGGTCTAGCTCTCTCCGAGGAGGCAGTCGAGGTAATTCTTTTGGAAAAACATCCAGAAATTCTGATAGAATCGGATACTGATCTAAGGAAGTTCCCTTTTCTTTGCTTACCTCTTGAACTGCATACACCCGACAACCCTTCCTTAAGCACCGTTTCATTTGCATAGCTGAGATGAAATGCAAGGATACTTTTCTCTTAATAGCTTGAATTTGGATTGTCTCTCCTACATCGTTTAAGCAAAGTATTGTTTTCCCGGAACAATCTACCCATTCTCTATGAGACTCTAACCAATCCATTCCAATCACCAGGTCGTAAGTACCTAGGGCCATGACATATACTTTTAGTTTGGTCAAACAGACTCCTAGATCAACTTTGCAATCCTCCACACTTAATTCTATCGATTGAAGGTCTCCTGAAGCCATTTCTACCTGACTAAAATCGTCTTGTTTGCAGGCTGCCAACCCACATTTATTCAATGCATAAGATGAAATAAAACTACCAGTAGCTCCCGTGTCAAACAAGATTTTGAGTTTTATTCCATTGATTGTACCTAAAGATTCCACTACCGTGGATTGATGCGCTGCTTGGTTGTTGTTGACGACAACATGGATTCTATGATTTCTTTGGGCATCTGATGATGGTTATTTTCCTGTTCGCTGAGAGTTCTCTGGAAAATCACGTCGAAGATGCGGTCCTACACATCCCCAACAGTCCACTCGGGTTGGTCCTTTTTCGTTTGACTGAGAAATCCCCGACCAAGAACTCTGTCCCCTGGTGTTGCTTCCTCTCCCATTCCTTCCCCGATTACTAGTCCCTCGATACCTCCAAGTACTAATGTTTGAGGACCTGGAAGCTATTGCATTTATGGTCCTAGGAGCTCCTACCCCCGCTCCTCTTGGGGTAAATCTGTTACCATAAGGAGGTGGTCTCGAGTTATTTCCTCAGAAGAAATTTCGGGGAGTCCTTCCTGTAAATGCCTGCGGTATTGGTTCAGCTGGCCTGAAATCCCTTTTAATCCCCAGATGTTCTTCTGCATATCGAGCACATTCAACCGCCTCTACCACCGTTGGTGGTTTCCACATTCTTACCATGGCTCAGATCCAAGGATTTAATCCAAATACAAAATGCTCGGCCTGGCGTTCATCCGTGTCTAGATAAGGAACATATTTTACAAGTTCCGTGAACTTTATCTCGTATTCTTCCACGGTTTTACCACCTTGGGTTAGAGTATGGAAGGCTCCAGCTTACTGCTCTTGAAAGAAAAGCAGTAAGTATTTCGCACAGAATCGGTCCAAAAACAACTCCCAAGGAACGGTATCTGACGTCAGATGCAACTGTTTTTCCATATTTCCCTACCAAATCAGAGCATTCCCTCTGAGTTGGAATACAATGATCTTTGTTTTAGAAGTTGAAGAATATTCTCTTAATGCAAAGCATCTGATCATCCCTTCCAACCATGCTTCGGCATGTTCTCCATCTCTTCCTCCAGAGAATTCCGGGAGTTTAATCTTTTGTAGTTTCCGTAAAATATCTTCTTTGTGAGGTTTGTCATCAAAATCCTTCGGATTTTCTGAATTTCTTTCCTCTGAATGACGTCATTCCTCCTTGTTCCTAGTTGATTGCGACCCTTTTAAGGTTTCCAAAATGGCTTCTAAAGAGCTCATCACAGTAGTGAGATCGGGCGGAGCAACAGGTGCTGACGGTGATCTTGATGGTGGTGATGGCGATGGTGAAGGTGGAGGTGGCGGCGATGCATTTCGCTGGCACTGCCGCCTTTGGTATGTTCCTGAAATACATAATAATAAATTCATGGGAAGTGGATAAATTTTCAGACTGAAAAAATATAATTTTCGTAAGATTTGAGATAGCATACGGGTATAGTTCTTTTGCTATTTTACCTGCAGGCAGGTCTTACTGGTACCGAGGTCAAGGAGGGTGGCAACGCAACCTCCTTGTCCTATGCAGGGTATTTTATGCGTAATAACTCTAAAGTGAAATGCAGGGTTTATCATAGATCAAAGTGTTGGTTCGAAAAATTGTCTAGAATGTTTTATTCCCTGATGCAGTGATAGAAGGGATTTAATGATTTCAGCTACTTATGACTAAAACTAATACTTGAATATTAATTTTCTTCACCCTTGACTCTTCCTATCTGCGCAAAATAATTGAGAGAAAAATGTTAATTATTTTGCATAAAACCAACTAAATTATATATATATATATATATATATATATATATATATATATATATATATATTAATTTTTTTAATAACAACATATTATAATTTCACACTATATACATAATTAATTAATTTTTAATTTTTTTTATTTTTTTTATACAAATATATTATAACCAAAGCATATCGAATACGAGCAACGGTAATGAGTTTGAGCCACAAAGATCATTGCAATTCACTGTACAGTTTATGCGATCCACAGGGTATATAAATCTACCCTAAAAAATGTACATGTGAGTTAGTGTGAGCCTTTGTTTAATTGAATGTGAGTCATAGAATATACAAACCACAAAAATGCTAACATGGACCACCAAAATAATGTGAATCACTTATATGTTGACGCGAGCCTCAGATATTATAATACGAGACATTGAAATATGATGTGATCCACACAGAAAATGATATACAAGCCATAGCGAAGATCTGCGGACCAAGGAGAGGATGTGTGAACCAGAAAAAAAATACACAAGCCAAAATTATAAATATGAACCATAGAAAGAAGAATAAAAACCACAAAATCTGCCTCTGATACCATATGTAGAGACCTTGTTTGTTATTTTCCCAAATTTTACACTTAATTTCAGAGAATTTCAGAGTTTTTGCTGGAGAGAGAGAGACTTAGGTAAATCAACCAACAGGGAATCACTGCTACAATTATCAGCCTGTTAGTGAATACATTCTAAGACATCCTTTTAGCATGAATGAATCTCAACATGTATAAATATAATTCAGCAGTAATACGATTTGATGCAGAGCAGTAATGAAATTTCAATTTATGCATAAGGAACTAACCGAAACATGGGAAAATACCTGGAGTATAGCTGATGATTTTAATGGTGGTTCTCCTCTTGTGATGCTGTGGACAGTTGAACAGTTCACCGAAAAAATCAAGTCCTCCCAGCCAATCCGGGAACAATCCCAGACGCAGAGGATGTCTCCTCTGCCCCTGTGCCCAGATTTCCAAGAAGAATAGAGACTCCCCCTCAGTACAAATCCTTTCTTATCATCATCTCACTTGGTAATCCTTTCAAGTTCAGAAAAAAATACCCCCTCCTCCTTCGAATCAATTTCCTTATATAGATTTCTCCACCGCCATACATCTTATCCCACCGCCACACATCCTATCCCACCGCCTCTTCTCCATTAAGAGAAGACAAATTTTTTTTTAAAGGAAGGTACGCATGTCATTTAAGGAGGTGTCAGTGGTATTAAAGAGGAGGTGTGATCTTTATGGTTATCCAATCTGTTTAGGAGTATACGGCTTGACTTTAGAGTACATTTATGATTAAGGCTTATGTTAGAATATTTAACTCAGCTATGTGTATATATATTTTAATTAATTCAAATTTTATTTTATTTTCATTAATCCTTTTTATATACTTTATACTAAATTAATATGAATTTTAATCTGAAACCTTAATATTAATTTCTAACTCAGGTAATCTTGATATTAGTAGTTAGGTGTACTAGTGCAATGTGTGCGAGATAGGCAGGTGTAGCTATCAAATGTCTATACCGTACACACGCTAATATCATTGTGTATAACTCGGGAACGGGTTGTTACACCTGTTCTATACTAGGTGTCCATTGTTGATGAACTGTTTCCATTTGTTTCTCATCCCATTCCTAAATAGGAGGTGGTTTTAAATACTGCCGAGCTTCGGTAGTTGATGCCATGAGTCTGTCCAGAACCGAGCGGTGTTTCCATTCCTTATTTCCCAGAATTTGTGTTGTTGGATCAACAGAAAATGTTGTCTGGCAGTGTTCCAGATTAGTGAGCCCTTATCTGTAGGAATGAATCTGATTAGTTCTTCCGGTGGTATGTTGTTGGCATACTTGGTTGTCCATATGACAGCCCATGGCTTGTTGGGAGCAGAGAGCCATTTCCAACCAATTTTTACACCCATGATAGCATTGCTATGATGAGGATCCCGTAGTCCTATTCCACCTTTTTCTTTTGGCTTGCATACTGTCGACCATTTTACTAAATCCCATTTGCGATTTGTTAGTGTTGAACCCCAGAGAAAGTTGCGTTGTAGAGCTTTGATTTTTTTTAGAACCCATTTTGGCATTGCCAGGATTGAGAAAAGATAAAGAGGCATTTCTTGTAACACAACTTTGATTAGAACCAATCTGCTAGCTATATTGAGAGTGTGATACGTCCATAAAGAAAGACGAGCTTCGAGTTTCTCAAGGAGCATTTTCCAGGAGGTGTGTTTGATGGCCGAGTCAATTAAGGGAGCGCCTAGATATTTATAGGGTAGGGAGGCCATGGAGAAGCCAAGTATGCAGGCAATAGCATGTTGAGTCATTGGAGGGGTATGAAAGAAGAAGATCTGGGACTTAGCCGTGTTTATGCTTGCCCCCGAGGCTTCAGAGAAATCATCCAGAAGGGATTTGTATTTAAAGGCTTCTTGCACTGAAGGGTGCCCAAACAGAATGTTGTCATCAATTAATTTTTGGTAGGTAATGGTCAAAGAATTGTCGATGGAGAGGCCTCTGAGCTGCTGGGTAAGAAGGGCTTGCTTGAGATGATGACCAAGACCTTCCGCCATTAACACAAAGAGGAAGGGTGAAAGGGGATCCCCTTGTCTAATTCCTCGAGAGGGGTTGAAAGGTCATGAGGGAATACCATTAATAAGGATAGAAAAGAAAGTTGAGGAAATAAAAATCATTACCCATCGTACCCACGTTGGGGAAAAGCCAAAGTATGTTAACATTTTTTGAATATAAGTCCAGCTTAACTTATCAAATTCTTTAGAAAGATCAATCTTGAGAATCATACCTGCCTATTTGGAGTGCTTGAGGGAGTGTATGATTTCATGAGTGAGGATGATGCCATCCAGAATTTGCCTTTCCTTCTACATATCCTGATTGTTCTGGTGAGATGAGAAAGGGTAGAAGCGGTTTCAGCCTTGTAGCTATGACCTTGGAGATGACCTTGTATATGACATTACATAAGGCTATTGGTCGGAATTTTTCCAGTGTGCTAGTGTTCTCTTCTTTTGGAATAAGGGAAATGAAGGCTGAGTTGAATGAGGGAAGAAGCCAATGGAGAGTTTGCGATTCCTCCACCACCATGAAGACCTCCTCTTTGATAAGATCCCAGAATTTGTGGAAGAAGGTGGTCGTAAAACCATCCAGACTAGGATCTTTGCCTTCATTGAGCTACTTCATAGCCACGTCGACCTCCTGAGGCATGATTGGCCATAGTAGAAGTTGGTTATGTTCCTCTGTGATTATTTTCGGAATGTTTTGTGTGATTATTTCTATAGCTGGTTGTCTGTCAATTTGGGGCTCTTGGTGAACCTCCTGGAAATGATTGATGAACTCCTCCTCGATCTCTGCATGGTTTTCCACTCTTTCCCCCTGTTGATTTTGAATGAAAGAGATGGTGTTATGCATCCTCCTCTGTATTGTGGTTCTGTGAAAGAATTTGATGTTTCTCTCACCCTCTTTTAGCCATCTGATTCTAGATTTCTGCTTCCAGAGAATTTCTTTCTGCTTTCTTCTTTCCTCCAATTGATTTTGAATCTTCCTTTCTTGTTCCATTGTCCCTTCCGTATGGCCTTCAGTGATGATATTTTTTTGGAGAGCCCTCATTTGTTTGTTTAGTTCCTGCTGATCCTGGAAGATATTCCCAAAGGTGAGTTGATTCCAGCGCTTGATTTGGGATTTAAGGAATTTGAGTTTCTATTGAAACTGAAACATTTTTTATCCTTCTGGAGGGGAGAAATTCTGCTAGGTTGTGCTAATCAGGTCATTGAAAGTGGGGTGGGTGAGCCAGAAATCCTCGAAACAAAAAGGATGCCAAGTTGAGTTGCCCGGTCTTTGGCACTGAAGAGAGATAGGCCAGTGATCTGAGCTAGAAAGTGGTAAAATTGAGGCTGAGATATCCCCTCCAAGATATATTGCATTATCTGAGATAAGAAATTTGTCTAATTTGGAAGCGATTTGTTGCCGCCATGCTCTGTGGTTGCTCCAAGTGTGAGTTACATTACAGAATTGCAGATCTATTAGCATATTGTTTTGGATGAAATCTTTGAGGTGGCCACTTTCGTGTTCCAGTTTGGCTCTACCTCCCTGCTTTTCCTCCAGTTTGGTGATCATATTGAAGTCACCTCCGATGATCCATAGAGGATGGAGTCTATTGGAGTTGAGCACTACTATTGTGTCTAAAAGTACAGTTTTACTGCCCGCTTCCTAAGGAAAATAGACATTAGTAAGATGCCCATGAATGTTGGTACCTATTAGCTGAAAAGTAGCTTGGATAATATGATGGGAGGCGTGGAAGTTTGAGAGTGAGGTGGCCTGCATGTTCCATGCATAGCCAACCCTCCTGAGGCTCTTGAAGCATCCACAACCACCGAGTGACATCCAGGCTAGGCCCTTGAGAGAATGTTTCCAAGAGTGGTGCTATTACATTTTGTTTCTTGCATGAAGAAGATCTGGGGTTGCTCTTGCTTTATCATGTTTTTTATCATTCTGATTTTTCCGGGGCTGTTGAGCCCTCTTAAATTCCATGAAGTGAGCTTCATGATTCACTATTTGTTAGATTCTTGTAGTACTTTGTCAACTTGGCGTATCTGTCTGATTCGACCAGGATTTTGCCTATAGTGATAGTTCTCTGTAGATCTGTCTTTATCCCACGTTTCTTTGAGTCTTTGGGAAAGTGGTTTCCATCCCATTGACTTCCCAGCTGTATTCCCAGTTGACGTTGCTGAAAGGCCCTGGAGATGATGACTTCTAGAGTATCTAGCTGATGAGAGTGAATTTTGTCAAATTCCTTCTGCCTGCAGGCTTGTTCAAGCTCACAGATGTTAAGTCTACCCAAGTCAATGCTTTCCGGTTCTTCATCCATATTTTTCACTTCACTGCTTTCTGCTGAGGTATTGTGAGAGAGTAGGGTATGGATGGGGATGCAGTCAACATCCCTACCATTTGGTTTCCAATCAGGGTCTTTTAGAGAGGCATCTGGATTCCCGAGGTCTACACCCAAGGGTGGAGTGGGGGTAGGACTCGGAAGGGGGGGAGGAGAGATCGATTTGACCGACGAAGGGACTTGCTGGTTGGCCTAAGGAGAGCCTTCATTAACTTTAGCAATAACCTCAAAGCTATTACTTGTGGAGGTAATGGAGGAAGTTTCTTGAAGGGGTTTTTTCCCAGAGGTGAGTTTTTTATGAGATATTTTCCTATTTGCGACCTTGGTAAAACCTTCCTGTGCAGACTTATCAGAGACATCAGAGGGTTGGGGCTTAGCATTCAGAGGGCAGTCCCGGAAAATATGACCATGAACATGAAATTTATGACAATGGAAGGGTACATGTTCAAAATCTAAGGGCTGGATCCATTCAAAGTCATCATGATAAATATTTACCGAATTAGGGAGGGCTTTGTCCAGGCGCATGTAGACACAAATGCAGGCATATGAGGTGTATCTATGCAGCTTCGTTTCTTCAGCTATTTTTATGAACTCACCCAGCCCCTTTCCAATGTCTCTCAGTGATTCTTCATCCCAGTATTCCAACGGGAGGGAGTACATCCAAATCCACACTGGTGTCCAGCTGAAATCCTCCTTGTCTGGGTTAAATCTCTCCACCCAGTCCCTTAAGTATAAGCTTACTGAGTTGAAGAAGTAGGGACCTTCATCCAAAACTCTGTTGCAGTCTTCAATGCAAATGAAGATCGCAGTAAAAAAACCTTTTGGTCTTAAATGCAGGGTAACATTTCCCTTGGGTTTCCATTTGGTTGTAATCCATCCTTGAAGAGCTTTTTAAGTCGGCTAGAATCCAATGAATTTCTCGATGAGGGCATGGTCCTTCATGTACTGGATTTGACCATTGATCCTGTGGCTAGGAAGTTCTATTTTGGGCCTTTCAGCAGAATGGGTTTGCAGGTGGTTGATGTCACTGTGGGCATTTCTTTATGCCCTGCCGTGTCTTCTTGTACTTTGTTGTGCTTGTCTGGAATTTTTGTTGACACTTTTGGCGGATCTTGCATCAGGGTGTCCCTTGAATCATTATTTGTTTGATTTGGGACAGAGGTATTTGTTGGTTCCTTATCGGTTCTTTCTTCCTTGTCTGAGGGGAAGGGCTTTGAAGCCCCCCCCGAAGAGTTTTCCATTACAAAGAATCCTATTACCATAAACGGCTTTTGCTTAGGTGAACGCTAAAAGCCTGCAGATGGCAGGAAGGGTCATTCTGCACCGTTGCAGGGGCGAGCAAAAACCCTAGGTATGCAGAGCACTTAGAGACCATGTCCCCTATTACTCATCACTTCCAAAAATATTAGCTCCTTTGTGGGAAATCATTGCAAGATCCCTACGACCAAGAATAAGTCTCTATAAGTGAAGAGTAGTCCATATCTCAACGTGTTATCACAGCAAAGGAAGAGACTTTAGTTCGAGAAAGATGGAAGGTAAATATGTGATTTTCCTTCCTGTTCTATAGTACATAAACGGAATTACTACTCCTCAATTGAAGAAGATTCAATTATCTTGTCTAAGAGCTATCGGTTCCATTGGTTGGGTGGACGAGATTAGTCTTGTGGTATTGAGATAAGTATTTCAGTGTTCCATTTCACAATAGATATGTATCTTTGTTTAAATGAAAAGGAAGTTTAATTATATGTTATTATCCTATCTACTATTTACATTATGATTAAAATCATTGTATATTTATGTATTTCACACTTTCGGAGAAGTTATACTAACCTAAGTAAGATGAAAAGTATTGTGGTGTTTTGTATTATAACATTACAGAGAAGATAGAATAACCTATTTATGACAGTAAGAATTAAAAATATATATGATGAAATCTTACAGAGAAGCCATTGATAAACTCATTAACAATATCGATAGAGACTACATGGATGAATAACTTGAGAAATCGAATAATATTTATTTTCAGTTGTTACAAATAGCATAAGATAAATAATCTTTCGATTTATTGAAGAACTTGTGTATTTATCCGTTTGAGCCTAGGTTGGCATTTTATTAAGAGATCCAAGCCCTAACATTTACCTAGGATCCTAATTTGAAATATAAAAGGGTCTATGTGCATAAAAGGACAGTTTGAAAGTCCTACTTCACTAATTAAAGAAGAACTAATCAAGGAAACATTATCAGTACTTTAAGAAGGCTTGTAGAAGTCTCTCTATCACACAAGTTTTGGCACCTTAACATAAAAACTAGTGGGCCTCATCTATTGAAGGAGAATTAGATCTGTTGGAGAAAAAATTTCCTGTGCTTGCTGAAAGCCCTAGTTTTTGGGACAAATTTGAAAGCATAAAATATTCAGGTGTCTTATTAGCATAAGGATAATTATAAGAGACATTCATCGCGATTAATGTAAAAGAGTTTCAAGTTCTTGACTGTTGAACAGGTCCTTGAACTACTTTAAAATTTCACTCATGTGAAAGTTGAATTCTTAAAAGGAAATATCAGTCCACCAGTGAAAATGGGAAGCCCTAGCCAAAGGCATGGATACCTATGCAAATTTGGCATGAAAACATATTTGCAAGAAAATCAATATTGGAATCATCATATATTTATGCATATATTTAGCATAAGAAGAAGTACTGAAATGACACTCTTCCAGTTCGAGGAAGTTGTGACATTTTGGAAAAATTATTGATGATAGTATCCTTTATAAATTCTAATGATGGGACTTGTTCTCAATAAAAGTTGTGAACAAGTCATGACCATTGATAGTATGGTGCAATTTGTATCTCTCTGTCGATCTACCAAGGGATTGATTCAATATCCCACACAAGCTGAGTTAGCTTCCCAAGAAATCAAGTCCTAAAACTGCCTATGGAGGATTCATTCTAAAAAAAAAAAGATGTAGCCGAAAATTTAATGCGGTTGAGAATTTGGATATTTAGATCATGCTTAAGCATGTTTGACACTCTATTTTATCATGAAAAAGATTAATATGGTAGCACTATTCATGTGTATAGAAAATATATATATGACATCATGTTTGGCTGGGATATGTAATCCAATATACCTATACACAAATATGATCCAGTAATTTGGAATGGAAGCATGATAGAGATGTTCCATGATCTCTTCTTCTAAAGAATATTTTGATTATTGTAAACTGTGAAAATGGAAAACATTCCCATGAGCCCTTCAGTCATTTGCATTGAAGGAATGAAATATGCAAACTTCATTAAATCTCTTGTTTCTCACCTCAAGTTTGATCTACCTATAGTGGCATGTTTATTGTTTTGATATTCTACCTTGAATGATTGGTTATAACTACAGTCATGTGTTACTTTCACCCAACCTATTTAAGTTGAAGAAGAGAAAGGTTATCAGAATTAAGATCTTATCATTTTCAAAGTAGTTATGTTGTCAATCAGTATCACTATATATAATATCCTTATTGTTGTATGACTGTAAGCCATGGGGTTTCATCACAATTTCCCCTCAACACTTTCTCAATTCTACCATTACGACACTTTCCCTTTCTCCCAAAGCAGAATTTGGATGGAATGAGGTTGATAGGATTTAATCCATCTAAGATCAAAGCACACCCCAAGGTGCTTAAATTCTATCAGAAACTTACCAAACATAAGTAGGGTACTTTTATGATCAAGAACATAATTGATGATGTAGCCAGACATCATACTCGTGGTGAAATTATTATTCTTCAAGAAACTCTAGTAATGTGGCTTAGGTTCGAATATTTATTTGTCATAGGTAAATGTTAGTATTAAAGAACCCTTCTACCTATTTTGGAACATGTTGAAAAATCCTTTTCTATATTGATGTTCTTCTCTTTATAGGCTATTAAATTCGGCTCTGAATGATAATTGAACCCTGTTGGGAGGGTTAGAGGAAACCCTAGTCCGAATTTCCTAAGGAACATAAAGATGAATGAAAAACTGATATACAGTGATAATAGTTCTATTCCGGTAATGTGTAATAATTAATTTGAGGGAAAAGCGTAAGTCCCAGGAGGTATTTACGACAAACAGGGAAAAGAGTCAGGAAACCCTTGAGGGGTATGGCCCATGTCTCACTTAGATAATCATGCACCAAGGTTGTGGGAGAACCTGCACAGAATATAATGGTCTCTATAAACCCTAGAAGAATATACCCTAAACAAGTTTACGAACACGAGGCCAAGAAACTTACTAACATCGGCGACATATGTAATGGCTTCACCGTTTGGATTTTTGAGTGGCATCATAACCAACAAAGAGAAAGGAACGTTGGAAAAATAAAATAAAATATAACCATTAATCAATAGAGCAAAAAGGTGAATGAACTCTGTAACATTTGTACATATTGAATAGGGAATACCTATAGTGAACCCCTCTAGGACAAGCCCAACTTTCTGAAAGGGAACTTCCCGAGACTTTTCTGAGTGCAATACCCAACACTGTTCTGGGTGCAATACCGGAGACTATTCTGGGTTCAATACATGTGCAAGAAGCATTATCATCATATGCAAAAACTTGGCCTCCTGAACCAGTTCACAGGAAGGCTCGGAGGTAAGCTCAGGATGAAACCATGGGGGTAGGGTTCGGTACCATCAAAACCTCATCAAAATTGAAAAATTGAGCCTGGGATGCAACCCTGGGTGTAGGGTTCGGTACCTCAACGAACTCCTTTAGTCCTCGATCGTTCGATCATGGAGGAGAGATCCATCGGCTATTAGGTGGCCAAATGTCCTCACATCTAAGAATTTTCCAGATAGATCATCTAAATATATCGATGATATATGAGTTGAACTAAGATTAAATTCATATAATCAAACATTAACCTAAGTTTTTAAATTAATGAGTCTACACCATGGTAATTATGCAATTTATACAATGAAATTTAAAGTTATAAAAGTTTATGACATGTTTTTACCATGAAATAATTTTTTTATTTATAGATGTTACATATGGAAATTAAATTAATTGATAAAAGAGATTTATGTATTATTATTTAAAAATTTATATACTTAAAAGGGGCTTAAATAAATAATGTTTGAAATATAAAAATTACACGACATTTAAATGATGATAATATAATATTTCAACATAAATTTGGTCTGTAAAAGCTTCTAACCCAGAGCAAAGGTAAATCAAATAAATTAATAAATTATAGTTTTTTTTTTTGTTTTATACTAAGATATGGATAGGTTGGAGATTGCAAAATTCATGTAGTTGAGGACTGCTTATGTCATTTTCAAATATACTTGGAGCAAAATAAGGGAATTTGAATGTTGTTTTGAGCATGTTTTGGATAGAGCCTTTGAGAAAGATTGTAGACCTCTATGTGATTGCTACCCTTACATTTGGTATGAGAATGAACCAGTGTTAAAGGATGATGATAGGTAAAGAGACATCCTCATATCCTCTTTTTTCTTTTGAGGGGACTTGAATTACATTGGGTCATGCATGGCGATGAACCTTACTTTATTCCTATGAACTTAGATGCATTTGTGTACATTAGAAGACCCTATTGTCTCCCTTTGAAAGAAAATGTGTGGTGGATAACTAGGGGAAATGTGATTGTCCATAAAATGTAGATCGGATTTGGGGACCTTGTGGATTTTTTCCTTCGACCCAATTAGTGCTTGGAGGTTTCATTTGAGGGGTTAGTGGACACAAACCTAATATCACCAAGAATATTAGTTTTTGAGCACCTTTGCTTTGAGAGAAAGGCTTAGGAATTCTAGGATTTAAGGGGTTTAGGGGTTTAAGCGTCAGGGGTTAATGGTAAAGGGTAAAGGGTTAGGGCATAGGTGATTTACGGGTTAAGGGGTTGAGGTCTAGGGGGTGTAGGGGATAGAGGCTAATGATAGTGGTTAAGGGATTCAAGGGTTAAGGGTTAAGCACCATGGGCTTAGGGGTTAGGGGATTTAGGTGGTTAAGTGCTTAAGGCTTATGGGATATAGGTGTAAAAAGGTTAAGGGGTTAGGGGTTAGGGCTAAAGGGTTAAGGGTGAGGTTTAAGATGATAAGGGGTTAGGGATTAGGGGCTTCAAGGATTCTAAGTTAAAGGTTAGGGGTTAAGGGGTTAGTGTCTTAGGGTTTAAGGGATCAAGGGGTTAATGGGTTGTGATTTATGAATTGAACTAGCCCAGAGGATGTCTGCAAATCTTTGGGATGAAAGTAATCAATCGACGGAGACAGCCAGTCCAATTAGGATAAGAGACTCTGAATCTGAAGAAGAGGCACCTGGTTCAGAAGAAGAACCCGAAGAAGAGCCTGAAGAAGAGGCTGAATCAGAATCAGAACCTGAAGAAGAGGCACCCGATTCAGAAGAGGAACCCGAAGAAGAGCCCGAAGAAGAGGCCAATTCAGAACAAGAAAAAGAACAAAATTATAATAATGAACAGGAAAGTGAAGAAAGACCGGATGATCCTTTAGAAGATTTCGAGACAGGGGTGTCCGAGGTCCTAGCAAACCTTAATGTATATATGCAACCTGGAGGACCACTTGGTCTCAGCATAATGGAAACACAAGTCCCAGAGAATTCCAGGCATATAGAAACACCGCTATCTATAGAGGCTACAAACACAGAAATTGTTCAGGAATCTGACTACCAGTCTGGTGACACGACTCCATTGGAATACAGCCATGAGGACCAGTAGAAGTCTGTAGACATAGAGGTTAGTCACCAGTCGGACAATCAGTCAGGCGATACGGTTCTTTTGGAACACAACCCTGATGACCAACAAGCAGCTCTAGAAACCACTGATAAACCTATTAGTAGAGTAGATGCTCCTCAAAAGAGTCAAGGAGCCGGAGCAAAGCTTAAAAAGCTATGACAAAAATACCGAAAGCTCCAGAAGACAGTCAAAAGGCTACGAAGAGAAGTTAGAAACTGTAAAACTTAGAAAACCGCTCCTGAGGTAACTTCTGTAGCTACACAAAAAACATTATGCGAGAATAAATCAATAGGAATTCAAAAAAAATTTGCTCCCACTTGAAAAATAGCCACCCACGTGAATTTTCATGAAAAATTGGTAAAAGCGGTTGTTCAAACGGAGGGTTGGTCCCCCCACAATAAGAAAGTAAAAACTGAAGAGGTATTCTCTCACGGCATTGGCACTCAGACAGAAGGGCAATCCAAGGACTTCTTGTCAAGGAATGACCCTATTATTTAAAAACTTCGATAATAACCGACGCAAGCCCAGCTTGCTTTAGAGCAACATCAACAACAAATAGTCTCCCTGCAACAATACCATGTTGAATTCTTAGTTGAACTAAGAGGGGGGGTGGGGTGAATCAGTTCAATACATACATGAGCTTTTTAAATTTTCATCAGCTTATTTACAGCTTACTTTTGTATTCAACCTTAGTATATGAACAATCTTAATATGTTGCAGCAAGAATTAAATTAATGTAACATTAAACTTATTATGAGAGCAGTAAACATTAAGAAGATTTGATAAATCATCTCAGCACACAGGCAACACAGATAGAGACAACAGATATAAGTGGAAACCCATAAAGGGAGAAAACCACATCTTATTATTGTTGTGATGCAAAGGCAAGCTCCAACTCTCTCTCACCACTGTTTTTCTGCAGGCACCAACCTACAGGAGGCTCCAACCTCAATTCTGCAAGCTACAACTTGCAAGGAAGCTCCAACTCCCTTCAATTTTTCTGCAGGCACCAACCTACAGGAGGCTCCAACCTCAATCAGCTACAACTAACAGCTATCAAGTTTCAACTTGATAGGGAAGCTTCAACTTCCTCAATTGATCACAAGAAGTGTTTGTTGATTTACCTCAGATATCAGCTCTGTTCTGTAGCATCTCTTTCTGCTCCTCTCTTCCTTATCTTCTCTGCCTCAATCTTCTATACTTTTCATTCTCTATTCTTACTCTCTCTAACCTCTCTATGCATATCAAGATGATATTACTTATAGAGAATTCCTGATGATTTTTTGTATTCCTCAAGGAATTCGAAATGGATATCCATACCTCTTAGTCTTATACCTTCTGATTTCTTTTCGACTCACTCAGAAAAATATAACTGTAGGTACCAATTTAACACTACAATGGGAATTTGTTCTCTTTCTGAGACTTGCCAATGCATCACAACAATATAAATCAATTAAAAACATTTACATTCAATTATAATGAAAACTTCAGCTCACTCATTCAGCCTCTTGGTTCAGTACGCTTGTCTTTTCTGTGACTGTGTTTGGCTTTTCTGTGACTCTATTTGGCTTTTCTGTGACTATGTTTGGCCCTTTCGGTTTTGATTGATTTCCTGCTTACTGTCACAATGTAACTGGCATACCTATGTAACTACCCTTTTCATACATCACAATTTAACTCTCGGCACGATAAGAATTGATTTTACCATATAGACTGTCATTTTATGTAACATATGTATCTTCCGGCGATGTACTGCTGAGAGATCATTTTAATACATAAAATTCCCTTACGGGCCCACTTGCCGATATTTCCGATGCGATGTATCACTCCTCGACTTATTCCAATTGAGATTAATCACAATTGCAATTTCCATTTGAATGTACCAATATCTCAATGCTCCGATGCTCCGATTCTGATGATTCACCGTTATGACGAAACTCAAACATATATCAGTCATAGTTTATAAACCCATTGGGTCCGGTTTTTCATTGCAATCGCAATTCTTTGTTAACATGTTCCGCTTGTGAACTTTCTCCGATGTGATTGGGTGAGGGTCCCATCATATAGAACTTTGTTTTTTTTAAAACCAAGCGTTAAAACCTTTGGTTCTTTTGATCTCGCACTAAAAGATATAATACATATGCTTTGGATTATACCTTTGGTCCCTTGTCCATAAAGCGCTCCATATATATATAAGCTTTGAACCTTTGAATATAAAGCACAACATGTGTACCGTGTTGTATATATATATATATATATAAGCTTTATGCTTCCGCTTTAATGTAACCTTTAGCCGGGGTAATGATTCTCGGAATTTTCTGTAGAGGGGTCCCACCTTATGGTACTTTGTATATAGTGCGCTATGCATATGCATATACTTTGCTCTTTCTTCGATGCGATTAATCACTGTTCACTTTGAAATACCGATGCGATTAGGCCGGAATTCAAATACGTGTTAATCACAGTTTATAATCCCATCGGGTCTGGGCTTCAATCGCAATTGAAACTTTTAGTTGCATGTGATCCACTGCTCCACTTTAACTCCGATGCGATTGACCACTATTCACCGGAACTCAAAACATATATGAGTCATATTTTATATGCCCATCGGGTCCGTATCTTCATCGCCAATCACAACTTTCCGTTGCGATGTTCCTCGCCTATATTCTCCGATGCGATTCATATATCCTACCTTATATTACTTCGTTTAATTCGATCATAAAGTGCTCCACTTATATAAATTAATATATACGCTTTGACCTTTAGTCGTTTAAAGCGTAACATATGTAACGTGCTACATATATATAAGCTCTCGCTTCCGTCAGTTGCGATTCCTGAATAAGGTTTATATATATACTTTGCCGCTTGGGTTAAGATTCCCGGAATTGAGTTTATGTATCCTCCGGCTGGGTAATGATTCTCGGAATATTATGTTTAGTGTATCTACCTACTGGGGTAGTGATTCTCGGAATAACGGCTCTGCCTTTCTGCAATAACGGCTCTGCCTCTGCCTCTGCCTTTGCCTTTCGCTGTGCCTCTTTCTCTGTCTCTGTCGTTGCTTCCGTTCTGCTATTTGACTGTTATAGTTCGACATTCTCTTCTGTCTGTCTCCTTTGCTTCCTTTGTTCACTTCTTTACTGCCTCTGCTACTTGTTTGTTGCCTCTACCTCTCTGCTACTTTGCTTCTCTCTTTGTTTCATCTGCTCCTTGACTGATGCTACTCCTTAATTCTCCTTTTGCTGCCTCTACTTCTTTAAATGACCCTGTCTATGCTGCTCGACCCTCTCTACATCTTGCTGCTATGCTGCTTTCTTTGCCTTGTTGCTACCTCAGCCATCTCCTTTACCATCAATGACAACATTTCCAACAGTCTCCCCCTTTGGCATTGATGGCAATACACTTCCTCTGTTTGCATGTTAGGATCCTTTCTCTTGTTGCTTGCTCTTCCTCCCCCTTTGACATCAATGGAAAGGGGTTTGAATTCTTAGTGTAGATTTTATCCTTTGATCCTGAGGACCTGTTTCATGCTTCCCTTGCTGGTTGATCTCCCCTTGGAATGATATTTTCGTTTCTGTTCTCCCCCTGAAACTGTGCTTTTTCTTCATATCAAAGAGTAGCATCTACAGATACTACCCCTAGTATGTCTCTCAAATATTCAAATGGTTCTCTGGCAAGTGGTTTGGTAAATATATCTGTCGTCTGTTCTTTTGTTGGTACATACTCCAGTTTTACTATCTTCTGAGCCACTTGTTCTCGGAGAAAATGATACTTGATTGGGATATGTTTAGTTTTTGAGTGAAGCACATGATTTTTAGATATACTTATAGCACTTGTATTATCACATTTGATTGAGATAGGTTAATCAATGCTTACCTTCATGTCTTGGAGGGTTTGCTTCATCCACATGACTTGAGTACAACATGTTGCTGTTGCTATATATTCTGCTTCTGCTATAGATAGAGAGATAGATGTTTGTTTCTTGCTTAACCATGCCACTAGACTTTCTCCTAGATAGAAAGCACCTCCACTTGTGATTTTCCTGTCATCCACATAGCTGGCCCAATCTGCATCTGTGTATGCTGTCAAAGTGAAGCTTTTTCCTTTAGGATACCAAAGTCCATACTGTGTTGTTCCTTGTAGATATCTAAATATTCTTTTGACTGCCAGAAGATGGTTTTGTTTAGGTGCTTCTTGATATCTAGCCACTAGTCCTATTGCAAGCATGATGTCTGGTCTGGATGCTATCAGATAAAACAGACTTCTTATCATGGATCTGTAGAGTTTTTTATCTATATCAGCAGATCCATCATCAGCACACAGCTTGCATCCCGTGATCATGGGAGTTGACACAGGTTTTCAGTCCTCCATTTTGAACTTTTTCAATATTTCTTTTAAGTATTTTTCCTGTGAGATGAATGTACCTGTGTTCTTTTGCTGAATTTGAAGTCATAAGTAGAAACTGAGCTCTCTAATCATAGACATCTCAAACTCTGTTTTCATCTCATCAGCAAACCCTTTTGCTAGTTCTTCTCTATTGCTTCCAAACATAATGTCATCAACATATACTACAACAATCAGGAGTTCATTTTCATGGGCTTTTATATATATATTGTTGTCTAATCCTCCTCTCTTAAAGCCTTGTTTTTGCAAATATTTATCCAGTCTTGAGTACCAAGCACGAGGAGCCTGTTTCAGTCCATATAGAGCCTTCTTCAGTCTGCACACATAGTCTTCTTTGTATTTCAAAGAGAAACCTTCCGGTTGTTCCATGTAGACTTCTTCTTCTAGATCTCCATTCAGAAAAGCAGATTTTACATCCATTTGATATACCTTGAAGTCTTGGTAGCATGCGAAGGCCAGAAACATTCTGATGGCTTCCATTCTGGCTACAGGTGCAAATGTTTCATCATAATCAAGTCCTTCGATTTGTGAATATCCTTTGCAGACATGTCTGGATTTATTCCTGATTACCTGTCCTTCCTCATTCATTTTATTTTTGAATACCCATTTTGAACCTATGACATTTTTCCCAGTGGGTCTAGGAACTAGTTCCTAGGTATTGTTTTTCTCAATTTGGTCTAATTATTCATTCATGGCATTCACCCAAAATTTTTCCTTGCTGCCTTCTTCAAATCTCTTTGGCTCTATTTGTGATAACATGGCTATGTATACCTCTTCTGTCTGTTCAGTGAGCTATCGTCTTGTTTGGACCCATGCTTTCTTGTCTCCAATGATCTGGTCTTCAGGATGATTCTTCTGAGTGTATCTTGAGGGGGCTTTCGAGCTCAGCTCTGCATATTCTGTTGTCTTGCTTGTTTCATCATCATTTTTGTTTTCTTATTCATGGTTGTCTGATGGACTGCAGCAGTCTGTATCTCTTGTATTTTTTGGAAGTTCTTCATCAAATCTCACATCAATACTTTCTACTATTTTTCGAAGAGTCTTGTTGTAGCACCTGTACCCTTCACATTTGGAAGCATATCCTAGAAAAATCCCTTCATCTGCTCTTGCATCAAATTTCCCAAGATTTTCATTATTATTATTTATATAACACTTGCTTCCAAAAATTCTAAAATGTTTGATTGAAGCTAACTTTCCATGCCATAGTTCATATGGATTCTTGTCACTGCTTGGCCTTAAGTGGGCTTTATTAAGGATATGCACCGCTGTGTGTAATGCTTCTGCCCAGAAGGTTTGAGGAATATTACTCTCTTGCATCATGGCTCTGGCAATTTGTTGAACAGATCTGTTTTGTCTCTCTGCTACTCCATTCTGCTGAGGTGTCCATGCAATAGTAAATTTTTGTTTTTATGCCATATTCATTGCATATATTTTCAAAGTCATAATCTGTGAATTCACCTCCTCTGTATGATCTGATGCATTTTAGCTTGCATCCTGTCTGATTTTCTGCTAATGATTTGAATATTTTGAATTTTCCTAGAGCTTCCGATTTATTCTTGAGAAATGCAACCCATGTCATTCTGGAGAAATCATCTATTATCAGCATGAAGTAGGATTCTCCACCTGGTGTTTTAGTTCTTGCAGGTCCACACAAATCCATGCGCACAAGCTGGAGTGGTCTTCTTTTTGATAACTCATATTTGGCCTTAAAGGATGTGCGGGTCTGTTTACCCAATTGAAAAGATTTGCATATGGTATTAGAAGGCCTTTTTATTTCTGGCATGTATCTAACCGCTTTCTTCTTGCTCAGTCTAATGATATGATTGAAGCTGAGATGTCCCAATATCCTATGCCATAACCATGACTCCTCAAGTTTACTAATATGGCATGCTTCATCTTCCTCTTTCACAATGTAAACATTACTCTGTGTTCGAACTCCTTTGAGCAGAGTCTTACCTGTGGTGCTTGATCTAACTTCACAATCTTGTGTTCTAAAAAGAACTTCACAGCCTTTGTCACACATCTAACTAACACTCAGTAAATTTGCTTTCAGCCCATCTACAAATAGTACATCTTGGGCCTTTCCTCTGCCATTGTCTATGATTACTGAGCCTTTTCCCTTGATCTTACATGATTTATCATTGCCAAAAGTAACATTGCCAGATTTCTTTTCATCAAGAGTTATAAACTTGCTTTTGTCTCCAGTCATGTGTTTTGAGCAGCCACTATCCAGGTACCACTGGCTTTTCAGGTCTTGAGCAGTTAGAGCCAAGTCACATTTGTTCTCCTTCTTTATCCATTGGTAGCACCCTTTTGTTTGGTATCTTTTGTGAGATGATAGGCTACATCTTCTGAGAGGACATTTGGAAGGCATATGTCCAAATTGATTGCATATACAACATTTGATCATAGTTTTTGCAGAATTGTGAGTATGAACAAAATTTCTTTGATTCATAAACCTCCTTGAGGTGTTGAACATCAATCTTTGTCCATACTTTCTACATTCAATAATTTTATGGCCAAATTCCTGACAATAAAAACAGTAACCATAGAAATTATTTGCATACCTGATGTAAGGTTGTCTTCTCCATTTGTTTGCTTGAGACAGTCTCTTCACTGTTTGCATCTTTTGCTGGTTTGAATCACTCCTCCTTGCATGACAGTATGCAGCAATGTGTCCCAGCTTGTGGCAGACATAACAGGTGGCATTTTTCATAGGAGGGAAGAATCTCCTTTGATGGCTTCCAGATTTGACATACTCAGGGGTATATGAATCTTTTTCTGTTGTTTGAGTATTTCTTTCATTCTTTGTTATTAGAGGATTTTTCTGGGTTTTGTCTCCCTCCTTACAAGTTTCTTCTTTTGTGGGAATTATTTGAGCTGCTTCATCATCCTTCTTTGCTTTTACAAAAATAATTTTTCTATTTTCATTTTCTTTTCTTTTACTTGATTCTCCTTCATAGCCTATTCCAGTTTTTATCATAGGAGATCTTTGAGCAACCATAATTTCATTCAACTTACTAGAGCTTGTTGTTTGAGAAGAATTGATAACCACTTTCCTTTGAGCATTTTCTAATTTCTTCCTGAGACATACTACTTCTTCTTCCAACTTCTCTTGTTCTTCAATTTTCTCCTTGATTTGCTTAAGTAACATTTCCTCTATCTTCTTGGCTTCTTAAAGTTCTATCTTTAGTTGCATAAGGACTTCTAAATTATATTCTTCTCGTACATACGTGAGGAGAATGTCCTTTTTTTTCTGCATTTTAGCTTGAGTCTATCAATATCTTCCAGAGCACTTCTTAGCTCCCCCTCAAGGTCGACTTCACCTTATTTTTCTTCATCTTCTAGCAGGAGACCTTAAAGTTCTTCTATGGCCATCAATAAGAATTCATAGGTTCCTTCTTCACTTGAAGGTTCATCTGAGTCTTTAGATGCACTGCTGTCTTGTTGAGCATAGAAGGCTTTTATGCTGAACTTATTTTCTTTCTGCCAGTTTTTTGATGCATTTTTCTCTATTTCTTGAGCCTGATTCCTTACTTTCTTGTGAGGACACTTAGCAGCATAGTGTCCCACTCTTCCACAGTTAAAGAATTTGAAAGGAAGTTTACCTTTGTATTTACCTGAGCCTCAATCCAATTTCTTGACAAAATTTGCCTCTTCTTCATCCAAGAAAGAGCATATGTCTTCCTCTTCTTCTTTCTTCTTTTCTGTTTTAAAGGCTGCCTCCCTCGTACTTGGCTTCTTCTGTGGGAGCCTCATCTCGTATGCTGTTAAATTTCCAAGTAGCTGGTTCATGGTCAAGGTCTCCCAATCAGCTGTTTCTTCTATTGCAGACACCTTAGGGTTAAACCTGGATGGAAGAGATCTTAGAATCTTTTGCACAATTATACTTTATGGCATGGTTTCTCCAAGAGCTTTCATATTGTTAACAATTTCTGCAACTTTTAGGAAGAAACTGTCAATGTCTTCATCATCATTCATTTTTAAGTTCTCAAACTGGGCTCTATAGACTTGAAGTTTGGCAGTCTTTAATTTCTTGTCTCCTTCATGGATGTTCTCCAGAGTATCTCACATCTCTTTGGCAGTGTCTTTGTGCATCACTTTGATAAACTCTGCTTCACACAATCCATTCAAGATGGCATTCATGGCTTTTGCGTTAGCTACAAAATCTTGTTTGGATTCTTTCTCTGAGTCAGTTGCCTTTGGGGCATATCCTAATTCCACAACACCCCAAACTTCTATTCCTAGAGACATTATGTATGTCCTCATCCTGATTTTCCAGAAGGCATAATTTGCACCTGTAAAGAAAGGGGCTTTATTGGTTGAGCATCCTTCTTTACTAGCCATCCTGAGAGCCTAGAATCTCCTTTTAGTTGTTAAACTGGTACAAAGGAACCTGCTCTGATACCAATTGTTGAATTCTTAGTTGAACTGAGAGGGGGGGGGGGGGGGTGAATAAGTTCAATACATACATGAGCTTTTTAAATTTTCATCATCTTATTTACAACTTACTTTTGTATTCAACCTTAGTATATGAATAGTCTTAGTATGTTGCAGCAAGTATTAAATTAATGTAACATTAAACTTATTATGAGAGCAGTAAACATTAAGCAGATTTGATAAATCATCTCAGCACACAGGCAACACAGATAGAGACAACAGATATAAGTGGAAACCCATAAAGGGAGAAAATCACATCTTATTATTGTTGTGATGCAAAGGCAAGCTCCAACTCCCTCTCACCACTCTTTTTCTGCAGGCACCAACCTACAGGAGGCTCCAACCTCAATTCTGCAAGCTACAACTTGCAAGGAAGCTCCAACTCCCTTCAATTTTTCTGCAGGAACCAACCTACAGGAGGCTCCAACCTCAGTCAGCTACAACTGACAGCTATCAAGCTTCAACTTGATAGGGAAGCTCCAACTTCCTCAATTTATCACAAGAAGTGTTTGCTGATTTACCTCAGATATCAGCTCTGTTCTGTAGCATCTCTTTTCTTCTCCTCTCTTCCTTATCTTCTCTGCCTCAATCTTCTATACTTTTCATTCTCTATTCTTACTCTCTCTAACTTCTCTATTCATATCAAGAAGATATTATTTATAAAGATTTCTTGATGACTGTTTGTTTTCCTTTAGGAATTCGAAATGGATGGTCATACTTCTTGGTCTTCTGCCTTCTTATTTCTTTTTGAGCTCACTCAGAAAAATGTAACTGTAGGTGCTTATTTTAATATTACAGTGGGATTTTGTTTTCTTCCGGAGACTTGCCAATGCATCACAAACAATAAAAAAATCAATTACAATATTTAAATTCACATATAATGAAAACTTCAGCTCACTCATTCAGCTTCTTGGTTCACTGTGCTTGTCTTTTCTGCGACTGTGTTTGGATTTTCTGTGACTGTATTTGGCTTTTCTGTGACTGTGTTTGGTCCTTTCGGTTCTGATTGATTTCCTGCTCACTGTCGCATTATAACTGCCATACCTATGTAACTGCCCTTTTCATACATCACAATTTAACTCTCGGCACGATAAGAATTGATTTTAACATATAGAATGTCGTTTTATATAACATATGTAACTTCCGGCGATGTACTGCTGAGAGATAATTTTAATACATAAAATGCCCTTACGGGCCCACTCGCCGATCTTTCCGATGAGATGTATCACTCCTCGACCTCTTCCGATTGCGATTAATCGCAATCACAATTTCCATTTGAATGTACCGATGTCTCAATGCTCCGATGCTCCAATTCTGATTATTCACTGTTATGACGAAACTTCAAACATATATCAGTCGTGGTTTATAAACCCATCGGTTCCGGTCTTTCATCGCAATCGCAAATCTTTGTTAACATGTTCCGCTTACGAACTTTCTCCGATGCGATTGGGTGAGGGTCCCACCATATAGAACTTTGTTTGTTTTAAAACCAAGCATCAAGACCTTTGGCTCTTTTGATCTCGCGCCAAAGGATATAATACATATGCTTTGGATTATACCTTTGGTCCCTTGTCCATAAAGCGCTCCATATATATATATATATATATAAGCTTTGAGCCTTTTAATATAAAGCACAACATTTGTATCGTGCTGTATATATATATATATATATATATATATATATATATATATATATATATATATATATATATATATATATATATATATATATATATAAGCTTATGCTTCCACTTTAATGTAACCTTTAGCTGGGGTAATGATTCTCGGAATTTTCTGTAGAGGGGTCCCACCATATCGTACTTCCTGTATTGTGCGCTGCGCATATACATATACTTTGCTCTTTCTTCAATGTGATTAATCACTGTTCACTTTGAAATGCCGATGCGATTAGGCTGGAACTCAAACCTATCAAGTCAGAGTTTATAAGCCCATCGGGTCCGAGCTTCAATCGCAATCGCAACTTTTAGTTGCATGTGATCCACTGCTCCTCTTTAACTCTGATGCCATTGACCACTGTTCATAGGAACTCAAAACATATATGAGTCATAGTTTATATGCCCATCGGGTCCGAATCTCAATCGCAATCGCAACTTTCTGTGGTGATGTTCCGCTGCCTTTATATTCTTCGATGCGATTCATAAGGGTCCCACCTTATATTACTTCGTTTCTTTCGATCATAAAGCGCTCCACTTATATAAATTAATATATATGATTTGGACCTTTAGTCGTTTAATCTTGCGCAATATATGTAACGTGCTGCATATATATAAGCTTCCGCTTCCACCTGGGCTGCGATTCCCAGAATAAGGTTTATATATATATACTTTGCTGCTTGGGTTAAGATTCCCGGAATTGAGTTTATGTATCCTCCGGCTTGGTAATGATTCTCGGAATATTATGTTTAGTGCATCTACCTGCTGGGGTAGTGATTCTCGGAATAACGGCTTTGCCTCTGCCTCTACCTTTCTGCGATAACGGCTCTGCCTCTGCCTCTGCCTTTGCCTTTCACTGTGCCTCTTTCTCTGTCTCTGCCGTTGCTTCCGTTCTGCTGTTTGACTGTTATATTTCGACATTCTCTTCCGCCTGTCTCCTTTTCTTCCTTTGTTCGCTTCTTTGCTGCCTCTGCTACTTGTTTGCTGCCTCTACCTCTCTGCTACTTTTCTTCTCTCTTTGTTTCATCTGCTCCTTGACTGATGCTACTCTTTAATTCTCCTTTTGCTGCCTCTGCTTCTTTAAATGACCCTATCTCTGCTGCTCGACCCTCTCTACATCTTGCTGCTATGCTGCTTTCTTTGCCTTGTCGTTGCCTCAGCCTTCTCCTTTGCCATCAATGACAAGATTTCCAACATAACAGAAGTTACAAAAACAATTGAGGAAATTAGCCCTAGCAGAGAATAAGGCTTTTGATAAGGCTAGACAGGAAGAAGAAAAACTGAAGAGTATGAAAAATAAGCTGAACAGCGTCAGGAATCAGTTGGACACCATTTTTTCATTATATTTGAATATCTTGACCTGTCGATCTCTCGCTACGAACTATGCCTTGTTTTTATTAGAACGATATTTATTGTTAAAAATCAAAGTTGTTAGAGCTAGCAAGCCAATTAAGCTAAAAACAATGGAGGATTTTATAAATTGCTGTAAGAAACATGGAGTAAATGTCCAAAGGCTTCTTTGTGAATTTTATTTGCATAATTTTATATTAGATAAAGAAGTGGATGTGAATCCTAGCCCTTTTATTGGAGATATTCAATTTCAGGCTTTTATCTCTTTTGCAGTCAACCAACTCAAGTGGTTGAAGGCTTATAATTCGTTCCAAAGATAGGAACACAACTTAGATCTTTTGGTAAGAAGTGAATCTACTCACCCTCTACAATTGTTTACTAAGCATAAAAGATTGATGACACGGGAAGGTGTGCTTAAAATTTTATGGCCCATACATAAGGAAATTGTGTTGGAAGGAGCAACATATATCCTCTCCATTTAGGAAAAATCCTTGATTGCATCCAAAATGAGATGGATGGTTTCAAGCAACAACGTTAAGGACAATGAACCATTTAATTATGGAAATTTCAAAGCTGCTGCGAGACGGTTAGTTCCATACATCAATATTCTCTTAAGAGAAGGACCCTATTGGGTGGGATGTCGCTTTAGAAGCCCCATTATTTGGTATCCTCCTGAAGGGTATCATCCTGACTATGAGTTACGTGAAGGACAAGAAGCGACACCCTTTGCAAACCTGGCACGACATCATGGTCCGAGGCCTACTATGGACAAATATTCTCCAATCTACTCTTTAACTTATTTGCATAAGAATTATTCATTTCTCATGAGGACATGAAAAAAGGTATGCATGGGAGTATGTTGAGCCTTGTAATAGGTATGTATTTACTCTTGATTACTGTCTTTTTCCTCTTCCTTATCCATCTTGTGCCATGATATAATAATATAATGAAAATATTTTGATGAAGAATGAAAGAAAAATGATCCTGATACGATTTAACCATCCAAACTAATTCTCGTTGCTTTTTATGCTGAAATTAACAGAAGAAATAGCAGGACTTAATCACGGGAAAGAAGAGGTATTAAATACGGTCGAATCGAAGATAAATTAGTGAGGATTAGCGTAAGAACGAACGAACTGTCTAAGGATAGCATTTTGTCGTGGATCCCTCATGATCTCCTGATCCTGAGGGATCACACTTATCTTTCCTTTTGGCTATAAGGAGACAAGGAGAGCTAGTTCTCAAGGGTGGTGAATGATGTATCTCTCATTTTTGCATGATTTGTAATTGTAATTCATAGAATGTAGTTATGAACAACAAGATCAGATTGTGATGTTAATTGACTGTGATTATTAATATATAATTTGCATTGCTTTCCATTCACATATTCTGGAGTAGTTAAGCAGTATTCGCTGGTGGCTAAGGGCTCGGTCTCTGGTGAATCTCACTATTGTTCCCAGTGTTATACTTTTCTCTTTATTGCAAGTGTATTCTGATTTTCCGCTTTGCAGTTGATAATTCAGATTTCTGATATTTATTTCCATTGAACACACATTTCCAATTTATTTCCTTAAAGAATTAGTTGCTAGTTAAAAGAATTGGATTTGATTACTTAAAGCTTGGACAATTATTTCCAATACTTTCGTTCTGTTCAATAGTTTAGATCCAGCTGAAAGAGCTCAGTTAATGCTTCAGTGCTCTCGGTTGATTGTCATTAGTTGAATTAAGAATGAATCACAGTTTTTGGTTATAATTCTTTGATGAATCACTCTCTTTAAAGCTTCAAGATTTATGATTGCATCTATATTAAAAAATAGGCTTTAGCATTACTCTTTGTATAGATAGCTTGCACATATTGTGTACACACTTGAGATAAAAGGACTTACCCTGGTTGATAATTAATGTGAGGCAATTAGGAATTTTTTAAAGACACCTGTTAGCACCCAAAATTGTGGTGTTGTTGCCGGGGAGTGTGTTTCCACTCTCTAAAAAGAGTAATGTATGATTGATGTTTTTTTTCTGTTGAGGGAGAATTAGGTATTAAAAACGGAAGGTAAGAACCTGCATAGCGAACGAGTAAAATGCTCACTCATCCACCCACTTTCTAGTATAATTGCGTAAGATTTTAAGGTAGGAATGCATGCTTGTATTTCAGAATGAATGACTAAGAGGGAAAGACCTGAAAAAGACAAAATTCCTCAATCTAAACCTGAAAAACCTAAGGGACCAGTGACCCTTGGACGATGAAATTTTATCGACGAAATCTTAAGAAAAGATGAGTCTCATTCATCAGTAAGACCTCGAATTGTTGCTGCCAGACATCCTACAGACTTCCTTCAAGCCGCAGGACCACCATCTATAGCTAATGATGAGATTCACAGTAAGACTGAAGGGATTGAGCAAAGTTTTCAAGATATTGAGAATTCACAAACTCGCCTTTCACAAGAAGGAAATTCTTGCAACCTCCGTGAAGGAGAAGGAGAAACATGAAATTTTGAAATTAAATTACCAGAACCTAGATCTCCTGAAGTAGTGATTGAGCAAAGGACACCTAGTGTTCCAGATCAAGGTAGTGTTGTCAGAACCATTCCAGCCTCTTGTAGACATCCTAGGAATAACTCTCCAACTCTGAAAATCCCTAAAGAATATTGGCATATTTTTTACCATATGGCTAATAACCAGCAACCTCAAACTTCTACATTGCAATACCCTATTGTTGACACAGCTGTCAATGCCCCATGAAGGCTATCCCATTACAAAATATTCCTACCTTTCATGGGCTAACTTCAGAAGATCCTGAGGCATTCTTTTTCGAATTTGATGTCTTATGCAGGGGTTATGATTACACTACCGACCCTCAGAAGCTGAAGCTATTCCCATCTACTCTTAAGGGAGCAGCTCTACGTTGGTTTATGGGACTTGGTGGAGGCACCATCAATGAATGGGACCAAATGAAAAAATATTTCCTTAAAAAATGCCAAGATTATATCCGAACTAGAGAACTAAAAGATGAAAATTTTCAAATGGTAGCTAAGCCTAGCGAGACTCTAGAAGAATATGTAGAGAATTTTCAATATAATCTACAAAGATCTACTTACACAAATTTTCCTGATAATGTTCTAAAAGCCACAATGATCAAAGGTATGAAATACCAATGGGTATGACACTAAATATAATGGGTAAAGGTGACATTTATCAAGAAAGCTATAACAATATTATAGATTTGTGCATCAAGTGTTCCAGGGGCAGTACAAGGTTGAAACCAGTCGAACGCGATGCAAGCCCCAGAGATAGCAAAGCCTCAGGAGGAAGCATTACACGAAGCAAAATCGGCAATCTGTTGGAGGATTTCAAGACTGATATCCTGGGGACCCTTGCAACACAATTGAATTTCATGCAAGCTAAGCAAAAGCAGGCTATAGTAGAACATAATTTGGCTATTTTCTGCCCCCGTTGTAGACATAGGCACAGTCATAAAGAATTCCCCCTAGATACGATACGAACATGTGCCATATGCACTAAAGAACATGCCACAGAAAGTTGCCCATCACTTCCAGGATTAAAAGCAGTCTTCAAGGAAGCGGAAGAAGAAGTGGAACCAGTATATCTATTGAACCAACGTCATCAATGGCAAGCACTTCAGATAGGTATGCCTACCAATCCATCTTAATTATTTCCTCCCTCGCAATATAATTCTCAATTATCAGGGGCATCATGGTAGAATCAACCACCTTTTTTCCCACCTCAAGCATTTTTTATACCACCATGGCCCAATCAGTCATATACAAATAATAAAAATTGGACAAATTCCCCTTACTCACCACCATTCTTGCAAAACAACCCTTATTCCTACCAATGGTCCCCTTCCACCTCACAAAACTAGAACTGGCAATCAAATTTGCAAAGATCTACGAACCAGCCCATCGGGACAGCTCCTCTGCCTCAACCAACTTTACCAGCACCTTACACATTGTAGCAGAATCCTCAATCTAATATACGACCTCAACTTCTAGCTCAACCTAACCCAAATCCTAACAACAGACCAGTTCAATCAATACAAATAATTGAGGGCCTAGACTCTGAAGATGAGTTGAAAGAATGTAACGAACTTAAGTTGAGACCTGGATGCATACTCACTCTAGATAAGGATAAAGATTTGCAACCTGAGGAACCGCACACAACTAAGTCTCTGACTGTAGATGATCAAAAAATAAAACAAGGGGAAGATACAGTCAAACAAAAAAATCCTGAACAAACCATAGCCACTTCCCCCACATTCCCAGAAATATTGTTGATACCATGTCTGATTGAATGTCCTGAATTTGATCTTTTGGGTGAAATTAAGAACATTTGTATAAAAATTCCCCTCCTCCAGGCTATCCAAGATATTCCAATATATGCTAAAACTATTAAAGAATTGTGTATAAAGAAGTATGTGAGGAAAACAAAAACAACCCCTACTGTCCATGTTGTCGAGACTTTGTCTGATTTATTACTAGGCAAAGAGACTCCTGTAAAATATGAGGATCTCGGAAACCCCATTGTCACAGTCCAGATAAATGGTCGTTCTTTTCCCAATGCTTTAGTTGACTTAGGGGCAGCCATTAATATTCTCACAACTACAACTTGCAACATTCTTGGCATCATAGCCTTGGAACCAACAAATACCTTACTGGAACTAGCTGATTGCTCGGTCATTAGACTAGAAGGAATATTACAAGATTTGATGGTCTCTGTAGAAACTTGGGAATACTAGGCAGATTTTTTGATTATTAACGCTAGGAATCAGCTAGATGGACATCCATTAACATTAGGAAGGCCTTGGCTAGCGACTGTTGATGCTTATATCAGCTGCAGGGCAGGCAGTATGATTATAACCAAGGGGAATGATGCGAAAAATTTAGCTTTATACCCTCCTTCTCAGCCAAGCTTGACTATTATGAAAACCAGGAAGCAACCTGCAACATACTTAACAGAAAATATTCGGTCACCGTTGACTATGGTAGATTCCCTTGAATTCAAAAACCAAACTGAAGACGATGTCATTAGTACTTTTATCAATCATCCTACCACAGTATCAAGTTTTAAATGCCACATGATTAAAGAAGTCCTTGATAATGAAATCGAAGAAGATCCCCTAAGACATATCAATGGCCAAACAATACCAACAACCACTGTTTATAATAGCAAACCTATCGAAATTGAGCCAGGGAAGATCCTGAACATTAACAGTAATCTGAGTGATGACCAACAACATAAACTTATTCAAGTCCTTAGGAAAAATAAAGGGGCTTTTTCTTGGGATTACTTAGATATGAAAGGGATTGACCCTCAGCTATGCATGCATCACATCTACACAGAAAAGGATGCAAGAACCATTCAACAACCTGTGTAGATTAAATACTCACCTAAAAGATATTGTTAAAGAAGAACTTCAAAAACTGTTAGATGTGAATTTTATCTATCTTATATCTGACAGTAAATGGGTTTCTCCATTAGTTGTGGTTCCCAAAAATAATGGGAAATGGAAAATATGCGTTGAATATAGAGAACTCAACAAGGCAATGCAAAAATACCATTTTCCCCTTCCATTTATTGATCAGGTCCTAGATACACTGGCAGGGAAGAATTTTTTTTCTTTCCTGGATGGCTTCAATGGCTACAACCAAATTCAAATTGCCCCTGAAGACCAGGATAAGACTACCTTTACCTGTCCATGGGGAATATTCACTTATAGGGTATTACCTTTTGGATTGTGTAATGCACCTGCCACATTCCAAAGAGCCATACTAAGTATTTTTGCAGACTTGATAAATGAAGGATTGGAAGTATACATGGATGATTTCACACCCTATGGAGATGACTTCGAGCAAGCATTACAGACATTGGAAAAAGTTCTAGAATGGTGTATTGCTACCAGCCTATGTTTAAGTCACGAAAAGTGCCATATGATGATGATAGAAGGCCTGATCTTGGGTCATTGCATTTCAACAGCTGGAATTCAGGTAGATCTGGAAAAAATATAGGTAATTCTCTTACTAGCCACTCCCTGCACTCAAACAGAGGTACATAGTTTTCTGGGATTTGCTGGATATTATCGTAGATTTATCAAAAAAATTTCACAGGTTTCTGCACCATTATATGCCTTAACAGGGAATAGTGATTTCATATGGACTGAAAAATGTGACCCAACGGCTAGTATCAACAACACCATTATTACGAGGCCTGAACTGGGATATACCATTCCAGATTTCATCAGATGCATCAGACACAGCCATTAGAGAAGTTCTTGGCCAAGAAGAAGACAAGAAGCCCTACACTATATATTTCATTACCAAAAACTTAACACCTGCTGAATTGAATTACACAGTAACAGAGAAGGAGTTTTTAGCTGTTATTTATGCTATTAACAAATCCAGACACTATATAACTGGATACCCTGTAATTTTGTATACGGATTACTCTGCTATCAAATACTTAGCTAATAAACCCATTGCGAATGGAAGAGTGACACGTTGGTTACTACTTTTGCAGGAATTTGATATAAATATAGGGGTTCAACCAAGGAAGGAAAACCTTGTGGCAGATTTCCTCTCCCGTGTGCCAAGAACAGATGATACAATAACAGTAGAGGATCAATTTCCGGATGAACACCTAGTTGTTGTAACTGTGAAAACGCCATGGTACATAGATGTGGAAAATTATTTAGTAGTGGGAAAACTACCTAAACATCTGACACCCAGAGAAAGGAAATCGATAGTACATTGCAACACTCGGTTCTCCTGGATTGGAGGATACATTTTTCACACAAGGTCCAATATGCACATACGCAGGTGTATCAGGGAAGACGAAATTTATGATATCTTAAAATATTTCCACGATGGGCCTTGCAATGGACATTTTGCAGACCACACAACTGGATATAAAATTTTACAAATGGGCTACTACTGGCCCACGATTTTTAAGGATGCTAAGACATTTGTTCAGGCATACGATAGTTTTCAAAGGATGGGCCACCCTGGCCAATCTCATGAGATGCCCCTGCATCCACAACTAGTCATAGAACCTTCTGAGCATTGGGCATTAGATTTTGTTGGGCCAATCAACCCATCATCCAACCAGAAATCATATATATTGGTTGCAACAAAATACGTAACTAAGTGGGTAGAAGTAGTAGCATTACCAAGAGCCACAGAAGAAACTGTGATAAACTTTCTTTTCGAAATTTTTGTATGATATGGGCTACCCAAAGAAGTAATCACTGATGGAGGGCTACAATTTGTAGGCCATAAGATCACTGCTACACTAAAAAATCATCACGTTATTCATAGAATTACCTCTCCATACCACTCGCAAGAAAATGGGCAGGTAGAAAGCACTAACAAAGTAATTGAAGCTATTCTAATGAAGACAGTCTCATCGCATAGACAAGACTAGGCTACTCGACTACCAGAAGCGTTGTGGGAATATCACACAACTTGGAGGAACACTACTGGATGCTCCCCATATCAACTGGTGTTTGGTAAGGAACCTATTTTTCCCATAGAGTTTGAGATACAAACACTAAGGACATCCCAGGAAGTGGGACTGGATTTAACTGAAGCCCAAATTAATATATTACAACAAATAAGTGAATTAGATGAAATCCGTATTTTGGCTCTACAACATACTGCACTTATTCAACAACAAAGATCCAAATGGCACGATTCTCTGATCAAGAAAAAGACATTTCATGAGTGCGACTAGGCACTTCTCTACAATTCCAGGTTTCAGGACTTCCCTGGTAAATTGCAGACTAGGTGGTTAGGTCCCTATGAAATAAAGGAAGTACATGATAATGGCACTCTTACATTGGCCACCATTGATGGGTCTGATTGTTCCTTTAAAGCAAATGGGCATCTGGTGCGCCTCTACCAAAGACCACTCACAAGAGAATCTTTTTGTCAATAGATACGCAAGGACTCCACCATGCAAGTTTTAGATGTAGAAGATAATCCTTTGACAACTTCATCTTTGTAAAAATTCATTTCTTTGTTGAAAAAAAGAAAAAAAAACTGTAAATAGGATTGCTAATTCAAATTTTTTTTCCTCTCTACCTATTTTGCTGTTCCATTTTCAGAACAACACTTTTTGATTTTTCTATTCCATCTTCGGAACAACACTTTTTGGTTTTGCTGTTCCATATTTGAAACAACACTTTTTGATTTTGTTGTTCCATCTTCGGAACAACACTTTTTGATTTTTTTGTTCCATATTCGGAACATCACTTTTTTTGTTGTTCCATCTTCGGAACAACACATTTTTGATTTGCTGTTCCATCTTCGGAAGAACACTTTTTGATTTTGTTGTTCCATTTTCAGAACAATACTTTTTTATTTTTCTGTTCCATCTTCGGAACAACACTTTTTTATTTTGTTGTTCCATCTTCGGAACAACACTTTTTTATTTTGTTGTTTGATCTTCGGAACAACACTTTTTGATTTTGCTATTCCATCTTCGGAACAACACTTTTTTTGTTGTTCCATCTTCGGAACAACACTTTTTGATTTTGTTGTTCCATCTTCGAAATAACACTTTTGGTTTTGTTGTTCCATCTTTGGAACAACACTTTTTGATTTTGCTGTTCCATCTTTGGAACAACATTCTCTTTGTTTTTTATTCCAGCACTCTTGTTTCTTGTACAATATTTGTGTGTTCTGAACAGCACCTTTTTTATATATATTTCACAAACACCCCTTTCCTCTTATGGACTTAACCCTAGCTAATTTCAACCTTATTTGTTTGATTCCTTTTATGGCCTGAAGTACAATACCTTCATGTGGACAAGAATTATGGATTTTAATAAAGTAGGTGAATTATTTTAACATTATGATCTTTGACAAAGACAACTTCTTGATGATAGAATTACAAAAATTCAAAGGGACACAATTATTTATATTTCACTTTATTGTACTGATTTCTACTATATATGATACTGATTGATCATCTTTACCATGTTGGTTCTACTCTTCCTGGTTATAATTATCTCTGTCTATTATCAATGGGATTATCGGTATAGTTTTTCTTATTATTGACATGCTTCAACTTCTTACACCATCCCTACTCTTAAGGAGTACTGAGCCTCCCTCTATTTATCATAAAAATATGTAATGACAACTAAATTTTATCTACAGATAGAGGATAGGGGGTCTCATTAAGAGCCAACCTACCATGTTCATAAGGATCTAGCAATGTGAAATTCCCACTATGGCCACCACACCAGGGTTATGATTCATTGGATGACTAAAACATCCTTGGAATAGGAGGTCTCATCACGAGTCGACCTGCTCAATTTTGCTACTTCCCAATGAATATCAGTATGGTTATCTGGTTACCATGCCAACACACTGGTCTCTTCTGTAGAAACAACAATGAAAATTTTCAATTATAAATTGAGGATCTTGGCTCACATGGGTTAAAAAGAAACTCTGTTGAGGCTATGGACACCTGCTGGCAGCAGAAGCTCTGCTTATGGTATTGAAGTTCTATTTCCTTAATCAATAATTCTTATAATACCCTCTTCCCATTTATCTTTTTATCCGAGAGATTATTTCCTCTAAACACTTCCCTACTTTGAAACTTTATGCACGCGTTCATGTTTTTACTCAATCATATCATGTATAGTTGGAAAATCATCGGCAAAGCCTCCTTTTGTACATATTGTTGTCCTTTTTCCTTATCACATTACTTATCATCAACCAAAGCGTCTTGTCTCTTGTCATTTACTATGATTATACACCACGATTTTACTCTATCCATATCTCTTATTGTCCCGTCATTTATTCACGTACTCTGTTCCATTTACTACTGTACCATTCATCCTTATATCCTGCCTTCAGAACTGTCATTCCCTGTCTATTCGGTCGTAGGCGACCTCTCCTTTCAAAGGGGGAGAGAATTTCCATGACATTCGTGCATGCGTTGGCATTATTTTATTGACTGATAAGATATTACATGAACACGTGGCATGCATAAATTTAATAACACAATTAATATCAACTGCACTTAGTTGTTACTTGCTATTCTATCACTCTAAGTGTTGTTTTTTTTTTAGTATTACTGCGTTTTTTTAGTATTGCTGTGTTTTTTCAGCATTGCTGCATTTTTCCATTACACTCATCCTTTGCAATAGTAGGAAGAATTCAAGAATTATGGGTGGTAAGGTAGTGCACCGTGAACCTTTAGTGTTATAGGTCTCCGACAGAGCCAGGGGAATTCTGATCTGTGCAGGGTGGATATCCTATCTCACAAGATTTCAGCCCTCGAATGAGGAAATTGCCATTGAATTTCTACAGCATTTGCAGAATGGGGATTTCGTGGTGAAAGGTAGAAGAATTATAGTCACATATTCTGTAATAGCTAAAGTATTTGGGCTACCGATAGAAGGAACTATATGGTCACAAAAACATGTATTGCTGCAAGACGCGGTGGAAACTTTCAAAGACAAAGGTGAGCAAGTAGTCAAGAAAGGCAAAGGCATCCAACCATCTTTTCTGGCAGAACCATGGAGAGAATTAGCAAGCAATATCCAAATATACATTACCTACGATGGACGCCAAGATGTGGTAAGACCACGACAACTTAATCTATTAGCTGTCTTGAAACAAAAAATCACTGTTAATCTGCCATCTCTTTTGAATTCTTTATTGCATGATACTGCTGTTAGAATATGACGGTCTAGACACCCTGAAGCTATAATAATTCACCATGGATTTATTAGATTAATCATCAGTCATAGCTTGGTTCAATACAACTTAACTTGGGATGGTTTCATAATGGCCCTAGAGAGCATGCAAAACCCTGTAATCCAACATCACGAAATTGTGGAGACAAGGCAGCAGAACCCTATTTCGAAAAGAAAAAATACTTCCCATTCAAAGGTTGAACCCCATAAACGCAGGAAGTCTGCAAGAATTGAACTAGCCCAGAGGATGTCTGCAAATCTTCGAGATGAAAGTAATCAACTGGCAGAGACAGTCAGTCCAGTTAGGATAAGAGACTCTGAATCTGAATAAGAGGCACTCGGTTCAAAAGAAGAACCTGAAGAAGAGCCTGAAGAAGAGGCCGAATCAGAATTAGAACCTGAAGAAGAGGCACTCAGTTCAGAAGAAGAACCAAAGAAGAGCCCGAAGAAGAGGCCAATTTAGAACAAGAACAAGAACATAATTATAATAATGAACTGGAAAGTGAAGCAGGACTGGATGATCCTTTGGAAGATTTCGAGACAGGGGTGGCCGAGGTCCTAGCAAACCTTAATGTATATATGCAACCTGGAGGACCACTCGGTCTCAGCACATGGAAACACAAGTCCCAGAGAATTTTGGGCATATAGAAACACCGCCATATCCAGAGGCTACAGACACAGAAATTTTTCAGGAATCCGACTACCAGTCTGGTGACATGATTTCGTTGGAATACAACCATGAGGACCAACAGAAGTCTGCAGACATAGAGGTTAGGCACCAGTCGGACAATCAGTCAGCCGATATGGTTCTTTTGGAACACAAACCTGATGACCAACAAGCAGCACTAGAAACCATTGATAAACCTGATAGTGGAGCAGACGCTCCTCAAAAGAGTCAAGGAGCGGAGAAAAAATTAAAAAGCTGTGACAAAAATACTGAAATCTCCAGAAGACAGTCAGAAGGCTACGAAGAGAAGTTAGAAACTGTAAAACTCAAAACACCGCTCCTGAGGTGACTTCTGTAGCTACACAAACAAGAATATGCGAGAATAAATCAATAGGAATTCAAATCGAACTCACTCCCACTCGAACAATAGCCACCCAGGTTAATTTGCATGAAAACTTGGTAAAAGTGGTTGTTCAAACAGAGGGTTGGTCCCCCCATAATAAGAAAATAAAAATTGAAGAGGTATTCTCTCACAACATCGGCACTCAGACAGAAGGGAAATCCAAGGACTTCTTATCAAGGAATGACCCTATTATTTTAAAACTTCGAGAAGAACTGACGCAAGCCCAACTTTCTTTAGAGCAACATCAACAGAAAACAGTCTCCCTGCAATAATACCAGAAGTTACAAAAATAATTGAGGGAATTAGCCCTAGCAGAGAATGAGGCTTTTGATAAGGCTAGACAGGAAGAAGAAAAACTGAAGAGTATGAAAACTAAGTTGAACAGCGTTAGGAATCAGTTGGACACTATTTGTTCATTATATTCGAATATCTTGACATGTCGATCTCCCGCTACGAACTATGCCTTGTTTTTATTAGAATGATATTTATTGTTAAAAATCAAAGTTGTTAGAGCCGACAAGCCAGTTGAGCTAAAAAAAATGGAGGATTTTGTAAATTGCTTTAAGATACATGGAGTAAAGGTCCAAGGGATTCTTTGTGAATTTTATTTGCATAATTTTATATTAGATAAAGAAGTGGATGTGAATCCTAGCCCTTTTATTAGAGATATTCAATTTCAGCCTTTTATCTCTTTTGTAGTCAACCAACTCAAGTGGTTGAAGGCTTATAATTTGTTCCAAAGACAGGAACACAACTTAGATCTTTTGGTAAGAAGTGAACCTACTCACCCTCTGCAATTTTTTACTAAGCATAAAAGACTGATGACACAGGAAGGTGTGCTTAAAATTTTATGGCCCATACATAAGGAAATTGTGTTGGAAGGAACAACATATTTCCTCTCCATTTAGGAAAGATCCGTGGTTGCATCCAAAATGAGATGGATGGTTTCAAGAAACAATGTTAAGGACAGAGAACCATTTAATTATGGAAATTTCAAAGCTGCTGTGAGACGGTTAGTTCCATACAACAATATTCTCTTAAGAGAAGGACTCTATTGGGTGGGATGTCCCTTTAGAAGCCCCATTATTTGGTATCCTCCTGAAGGGTATCATCCTGACTATGAGTTACCTGAAGGACAAGAAGTGACAACCTTTGTAAACCTAGCACGACATCATGGTCTCAGGCTTACTATGGACATATATTCTCTAGCCTACTCTTTAACTTCTTTGCATAAGGATTATTCATTTCTCACGAGGACATGAAAAAAGGTAAACAGGGGAGTATGTTGAGCCTTGTAATAGGTATGTATTTACTCTTGATTACTGTCTTTTTCCTCTTCCTTATCCATCTTATGTCATGATATAATAATATAATGAAAATATTTTGATGAAGAATGAATGTAAAATGATCCTGATACGATTTAACCGTCCAAACTAATTCTCGTTGCTTTTTATGCTGAAATTAACAGAAGAAACAACGGGACTTAATCACGGGAAAGAAGACATGTTAAATACGGTTGAATCGAAGATAAATTAGTGAGGATTAGCGCAAGAATGAACGAACTGTCCGAGGATAGCATTTTTTTGTTGATCCCTCAGGGTCTCCTGATCCTGAGGGATCACACTTATCTTTCCTTTTGGCTATAAAGAGACGAGGAGAGCTAGTTCTCAAGGGTGGTGAATGATGTATCTCTAATTTTTGCATAATTCATAATTGTAATTCACAAAATGTAGTTCTGAACAACAAGATTGGATTGCGATGTTAATGTAGAATTTTGCTGAATAATGAATATTTATCCACCGAGATTATCCTGATCACATACTAATTCGAATTCATATGCAACACATAATCTCTTCTACAATCAATCATCAATTTGCGGAAATGGAAACAGTCGCATGCGCACATAAACACAATATGTAATGGGGAAAGCTTATAGTTGAAAACCCCCAGCTATTTGTATATTATAATAGAAGAGAAAAATGTAACAATCTCAGTACAATACTCCTCACAAGTACTCAGTACTGTCTCCAAAAGTTACACACAAACTAGCTTGGTTTTGAACAAGTCACAGGTTCAAAACTCATCCACTAATTGCCTGCCTCTATTGCGCAATCAAGGCCGGTCTAATGAGAGATCCAAGTTCGAATCTCACTGGCTCCAACTGCGCAATCATCATTGACAATCTCCTCCAATGCTTGTGCAAATCTCATGCACAACTGCTGTCGCAACTAATAGCAAACTCACCCTTTCATCTACCTCTTCCACTGGTCTCCACTGAACTGTCCATGCACTGTAGTGAACTGATGTGTTCTTGAGTTGAATAATGAGTTAATAATTAGTGAATTAAATAATATTTAATTCACTCTACTCATTACTAGTGTATTATCTAGTTAAACTAAACACAACTAGTTCAACTAAGTTAAACCGAACACAACTCCACCAACTGCCTCATCAACTCCACCAAACTCTGCCACTGAAGTCCTAACTGAATTCAACCATGCATGAGCTCACCAAACCCCAAGGAATAGCGTAATTCCTTCTGTTAGATGCATCAGCCACATCCGTAGCTCCAAATGAAGTGTTGTAAGAGAATAAACTGAAGTTTAGAGTCCAAATATTATTAAGGGCTAATAATATTTGACTGACCTATTTTTAGACAGGCAGTCTAAAAATAGACTTCGACCTGTATGTCTAAAAATAGAGGTCCATCTATTTTTACCAACTCGACCAATCATCCAAGAATAGCATACTCCAACTCCTAGACCATGCTCCATATGTCTAAAAATAGACATAGTCTAAAAATAGACTTTGCGCCAAAAATAGCCTGCGGGCCCACTTAGTGAAGGCGACTTCATTTCACTAAGCTCCATCATCTTGTTGCATTTTCAACAGTTAATTGACTATGATGATTAATATATAATTTGCGTTGTTGTTCATTCACATATTCTGGAGTAGTTAAGAAGTATTCGCCGATGGTTAAGGGCCCGGTCTCTGGTGAATCTCACTGTTGTTCCCTGTGTTATAATTTTCTCTTTATTGCAAGTGTATTATGCTTTTCCGCTTTGCAGTTGATAATTCGGATTTCTGATATTTATTTCCATTGAACACGCATTTCCAATTTATTTCCTTAAAGAATTAGTTGCTAGTTAAAAGAATCGCTTTTGATTACTTAAAGCTTAGACAATTATTTCTAATACTTTCCTTCTATTCAATAGTTTAGATCCAACTGAAAGAGCTCATTTAATTCTTCAGTGCTCTCGATTGATTGTCATTAGTTGAATTAAGAATGAATCACAGTTTTTGGTTATAATGCTTAGATGAATCACTCTCTTTAAAGCTTCAAGATTTATGATTGCATCTATATTAAAAGATTGGCTTTAGTATTACTCTTTGTATGGACAACTTGCACATATTGTGTACACGCTTGCGATAAAAGGACTTACCCTGGTTGATAATTAATGTGAGGCAATTAAGAGTTTTTTAAAGACACCTGTTAGCACCCAACATCCTCACATGACCCAACCCGACTTGCACGAATGCATTTCCTTGGGTGCCCTCACACAACCCGGCCCCACTCGACCCACCTGAACGCGTTTTTCTGGGTGCCCTCATATGACACAACCCGACCCAACCCGAACTGCCCAAATGAGTTTCCTTGGGCAGCCTCACACGACATGACCGGACCCAACCAGACACAACACGGGTGGTCACAACTTAGAATTTTTGATACGACCACCCTCACACGACCTAATGAGCCCAAATGAAGGGTGAAAAAGAAAGAAAATGAAAAAAAAAATCACACAAACGTGCACAAGGAACATGGGTGCCCTCACACGAACTAACACGACCCGACTAGGACGTGTTCCTTGGGTGCCCTGACATGACCCAACCTGAACCGATTCGCTCGAACACATTTCCTTGGGCGGCCTCATAATACGGCACGACCCAACCTGACCCGACACAAACATGTTTCCTTGGGTGCCATCACACAACCTGACCCGACCTGCCCAAACGTCGAAGGCATGAGGGAGAAAACGGAAAACATGTCGCACGAACGTGCAGTACAAGGCACATGAGCGGTCACAACTGAGAATTTTTTATATGACTGCCCTCACATGACCTAACCCGATCCAACTCGACCTGCCTGAACACATTTCCCTGGGCACCCTCACACGACCCGACTCGACCCGACCCGACCCACTTGAACGTGTTTCTCTGGGCGCCCTCACACGACCCGACCTGACCCACCCCAACCAACCCAAACGCATTTCATTGGCCGCCCTCACACGACACGACGCAACCTGACCCACCCAACCCACCCCAACCAGCCCAAACACGTTTCCTTGGGCGCCCTCACACAGTACGACATAGCTTGACCCACCCGAACTAGTTTCATTTGGTGCCCTCACACGACCCGACTCGACTCGCACGAGCGCATTTCCTTGGGAACCCTCACACGACCCAAAAAAACTTGACCCACCCGAATGCGTTTTCGTGGGCACCCTCACCGAACCTGACCTGACCCGCCTGAACGTGTTTCCTTGGGCAACCTCACATGACACGACCAGACCTGCCTCGACACAATAGGGGCGGTCATAACTTAAAATTTTTGATATGACCACCCTCACACGACCCCACCCCACCCGATCCCAACCGCGTGAACCTTGAAGGCATGAGGGAGAAAAAGGAAAATGGGTCGTACGAACATGCAATATAAGGCACATGGGCGGTTTGTACAACTTAGCATTTTTTATATGGCCAGACTCACACGACCCAACCCAACTCGACCCGACATGCCCAAACACATTTCCCTGGGTGCCCTCACAAGACTCGACCCAACCCGCTCGAACGTGTTTTCTTAGGTGCCCTCACACGAACTGACCTGACCCGCTCGAACACATTTCCTTGGGTACCCTCACACGACCCGACAAGAAGGCGTGAGGGAGCAAACAAAAAATGGATCGCACAAACATGCACAAGAAACACGGGCGGTCACAACTTATCATTTTTTATACGACCACCCTCACATGACCTGACCCACCCGAATGTGTTTCCTTGGGTGGCCTCACACGACACGACCTGACCGGACCCGACCCGACCCGACTCGCTTGAATGCATTTCCTTGGGCGCCCTCACAATATGACATGACCCAGCCTGACTTGACCCAAACATGTTTCCTTGGGTACCATCACATGACTCGACCCAACCCGCCTAAATGCGTTTCCCTAGGTGCCCTCACACGGCCCGACATGACCCGACTCAGCCGGACGCGTTCCTTAAGCACCCTCACATGACTCAACCTAACTCAACTCATCCAAACATGCTTCTTTGGGCATCTTCACAGTACAACATGACCCAACTTGACCCAACCCGAACACATTTCCTTGGGCGCCATCACACGAATCTACCCGCCCTGACCCGACTGAATGTCGAAGGTACGAGGGAGAAAACGACAAACAGGTGGCATGAATGTGCACAAGGCACATGAGCGGTCACAACTTATAATTTTTTATACGGCCTCCCTCACACGATCTGAACCAAATGTGTTTCCCATGGGGCCCTCACACGACGCGACCCGACTCGCCCAAACGAAGGGTGCATGAGCGAGAAAATAGAAAATAGATCACAAAAATGTGCACAAGAAACACGGGTGGTCAAAACTTAGCATTTTTTATATGACCACCCTCACACGACCCGACCCGACCCGACCTACCTGAACACGTTTCCTTTGGTGGCCTTACACTGCACGACCTGACCGAACCGAACCCGACCCGACCCGCCCGAACGTGTTTCCTTGGGTGCCCTCACAATACGACACGACCTGACCTGACCCGACTCGAACGCATTTCCTTGGGCGACATCACACGACTCGACCCAACCTGTACGAACGCGTTTCCTTGGGCGGCCTCACATGACACAAGTCGACCAAACCCAAATCGACCCGCGCGAACGCGTTTCCTTGGGCATCCTCACATGACCCGACACATTGTTCCTAAACCCTAAACCTGATCACACGACCCGACACAGTGTTCCTAAACCTTAAACCTTTTCATTGTTCCTAAACCCTAAACCCTAACATTTTTCCTACACCCTAACCCTAACTCCCGAAACATCGCAATTCTGATGCTTTTCCTTAGCATTGCAATTCCGACACATGTTTCCTAAACTTCGCAATACCGACATTTGGTTCCGAAGCGTCGCAATTCTGACGAATACTCCCGCACGTCGCAATTCCGATGCTTTTCCTTAGCGTCGCAATTCCGACACTTGGCTCCTAAACGTTGCATTTTGGCACTTGGCTTTGAAACGTCACAATTACGACACTTTGTCCCGAAACGTCGGTATTCTGACAATTTACCTAAATGTTTTTGTTCTGACGATACTCCCTAAACATCGCTAGAGTGACGCTTATTGGTGGGATTAAAAAAATCGAGCAAAATTGGGGAACTTTCCGACAATACGTTAAAAGTGTCGGAAAAATGACCATATGTACTACTGATTGATCCAATTTCCAGGCATTTTGGGCTAATGTGACAAAATGGTCTGTAACACTCCCCCTAAGAATATGCTATCTTTCATGTGAATAGATTCTCCCCCTGTTAATAACCTCTCTTCTTACATTGATTGTTCCCTGACCTCGATTGAAGTTTCTTAACACAAAATCTCCTCCAAACTATGTGGTGGGGATGGTCCAAAGAGCCACGAGGTTCACCACGCAATATGATATCAAACCAACAAGATCCACCCCAGACTAGTTGGATTGTGAGGCTGGGTCAAATCTAATAACTCTACAATTTCTACAAATATTACATGGATCATATTTTTCCCCTAAAATTCCTTTAATTGTACACTAACACAACCCATATGTGTTATGTTGGATAACTTTAATACTATTGATTTTTAAAATATCAATAGAGACCATATTTGAGTTCCCCTATCCCATGCATTATACATCGATCCAATGGAAATCATAGTAATTTTATGTGCTAGGCTTAATAATATTCAATATCTTATCAAGATGGGGAAAGACAACATAATATCATAATGCAAAAGTTCAATGTTGAGCCCCATATATATATATATGAAGGGGAGGTCACTAATCACAAGTTTAAATTATGTTTTCCCTATTTAATTCAAAATCAAATGTGCAATTCATTCAATCAATTAGAAAGTTCAATTTATTTAGACCATCTACCTATTATTGAAAGAAAAGCTACAGGTTACACGTTCAATTCTATAAAGTCCTTTGGATTACAAACCAGCATTATAGCTGGTTTTTAAACTATCTTTGATTCATATATTCTTGAAAAAAAAAATCATATAAAATATATATCTTTTTAATAATAGGTATAAACACTCAAACCAATCCATCCTCATTTCTAGTAGATTCAACCCAATTTTTCCCTTAATTCAATATAATCATGAGCTAATTTTAACTTTGTCACAATGAACATGAACATTATCGTGATGCTATATCATTGTGGTAGTCAACTCAAATGTGCAAACGTCACAAAATCCTTACCGCAAACCCGAGCCCAAGCTTGAAGCATCCTATATCATTCTCGATATCAACTTTAACTAGCATAAGCTGTAGCTTTATGATGGCGTTCCCCATGTTTAGCTTTATCTTTCCACGTTTGATTTTCAAAATACACGGTAGGTGTATAGTTTAAATAATGCATGAAGTTCATATGAATTATTGCATGGATATTATTGGTTCAGTGGACATACAATCGTCAAGTGAATTCCTTTTTTTCTTAGGTTTATAAAAAATCCAAATTTAAAAGATGTTTATTAATGATAATTAGCAGTAATTGAGATATGAAATTAAAAATCATATCATTCATATAAAGATCATAAGATATTAAAAATTAATAAGAATAAATGCAATATTATTATACTTATAGGATATTATGGGTAAAGATTATAAGATATTAAAAATTAATAAGAATAAATGCAATATTATTATTATTATACTTATAGGATATTATGGGTAAAGATTATAAGATATTAAAAATTAATAAGAATAAATGCAATATTATTATTATTATTATGTGACAAAGGTATCTTTAAATTGGTTTAGTGATTTAATTGAATATTTGAATATATCAATTTTTTTGGTTTTGAAGTTTTTTCGAGTTTGAAGTTTCGTTTTTTAAGAGTTTAATGAAAAGTTTAATTAATATTGTTTTTATATGAAATAGAATATTAAAATAATAAATTTATAGATTTTGTATAGATTTCAGAATTTATTACTTACATAATAGGTATTAGGAACATTAATTAATCATGTTATTTCTTCAACAAAGAATTTTTAGGAGCCATATATATATAGTTGTATAAGGTTTTATAAGTGTTTAGAGTTCTAAGGGAAATATGGAGTTCATAGGTCACAAGAGTTGTAATTAAGTTTTGATACTATGTATAATGTTCCGAAACTAAAACATGCAAATTTCTTATATAAATTAAAACCATTAATAAAAAAAACAGCTAGTTAGTACATAATCTATAAAATCATGAGAGATAAGGAATTTATCTATAGAATGAAGAATTAGCTTACTTGACATTTGAGAAGTATTGTGTTATTCAAATCCAATTAATCGTAACCAACGTTTGCGAATGACTATTCGCCCAATCGTAATTTCAACTGCACTAAGTCTTTCTACAATTGGCCACCCTCAAGGCCTCAATCAACTACCTTAGACAGTAAATCATTCTATCTTATAATTCTCCTATGGAAAGAATAATGCAACACCCCCATTTCATACATTAAATAGAACCAATTGTTCCAAAAATGAAATATAATCTTCATGCACATAATTTGTGTGTCATCATGCAAATTCTTATTTATTTGTCTTAAGTTTTTCTTAACTTGAATTTTTCTATAATTGACACTCGCTTATTTTATTATTTTACTTTTTATTAAAATTGACTTTATTCTAACTATTTTTATAGTTTCCTTCATTTTTTTATTCAAAGCTTCACTTTATTATTTATTATTTTATTATTTACTATTATTATTTTCATTTTATTATTTATTATTTGATTTATTTATTTATATTCACAATTTTATTATTTATTATTTGATTTATTTATTTATATTCACAATTTTATTATTTATTATTTTATTTATTATATTATTATTATGATCATTATTACTTATTAATTTAATAATATGGGACAATACCATGGCTTATCGATACCATGTGTCCAAAAAGCCATAACTCACTTCATATGACATTTTTTTAAGGGCCCCCCATATATCCAATAGGAGATCAAAAATGTTAAAAGGGAGGAAACACAAATTGAACGAAATTTTGTCTCAAATGAATAGGTTTTAAAGTAAGAAAGCAATTAGGAAAACAAAATATATGTAAACTTGGATATTTACTAGTAACTTAAAATAATAATGGGTAGGATGCTAGTAGGGATATTAGAAGGACAACAAGAAATCTTTCTTTGTCAAGGTGAGACCCAAAAATAGGTCAGGAAGTTGGATATAAAATTGACAAAGCTAGAAAAAGTAGTGGAAGATATAAAATTTTATATCTGTCATGAAAACGTCAAACTACTTATGACCATCCAGATAGATAAACCCTTTAACTAGCTATTATGAAAGGTAATACTTTTTTATACTGAACAATGTTTTTCTTCTATATAAACACATAATAGACAATATATAAAATACTCTAAGAGATAGTCTTATTAGAGTGAGTAAAAAATCTTTTAATATATAATTAACATGATTTCCCTAATAACAAAAAAGTTCACATAACAGACATGCATCATATATTTACATTTTGATATGATATAATATAAATTAGCCTTCTAATATTATATTTAAAATTTTAATAATATTAATTTATAAATATATAATATTAATAATATAAATAATATAGTCATCCTAATAATAATAATAGAAAAATATATAATATTAATAACCTAACTTAATAACTTTATTAAATATATAAAAAAATATAATAATATATATTATATTATCTTTATAATTTTAATAAAAAAAATTATATCATTAAAAATATGTTAAAATAATTTTCTTAACCCATGTACATTATTCAAAAGTAAAATATTTTTTTAAATCATGCCCATTAAAATATTTTAAAATGAACTAGAAGTTAAAACATGCTAAAATAAATTAAAAATTAAAATATTTTTTTCAAACCATATATATTAATATTTTTAAATAAATTAAAAACTAAAATGTTTTTTAAACCATGTCTATTAAAATATTCTAATATAAATAATTTAAATATAAATTAAAAAAATTTAATATAATGGTGATTGTAAATTGTGAAAAGTGTATTGTCATTATACGTCAACAACTCAATTTTCAATTTTCATATGAAGTGCAAAGAAACACTTTAATAATGAACAATGTAAAAGGTAAAATATATGTAAGGTAATGTGTTTTTAAATAATATTTATAAGTTACGTAACAATATAATTAATTTTTATATCTAATTTATATGAATTTAATGTAATATTAAATTATAACGATGGTCAAACTAGGTAAACAATGATTAAATATGCTTTATAATGATAAACCATGGTCAAAATAGTTGTAAAATGGTTATAAAAGCTCAACAACATTTAATACATGATCAATCATCATAACAATGGTTAACTATGGTAAATCATATTTATCTATTATTCATCATTGATAAAAATGATCAAATAGTTCACAATTGATAACCATGGTTAATCATCTTCATCTATGGTTAAACATTGACAATTGTAGTTAACCACATTCACCCATAGTCACCTATGGTTGACCATAGTAGTCATGCAACGTCAACCATCATCAACAATGTGGCGATCCATGCTTAATATGGTCACCCATACTGAACATGGACAATCATATTCATCTGTAATTAGATAATGACAACGATGGTCATACATGTTCAAAAAAATTGACATCAGAAAGTAATGAACGAAAAAAGATATCTTAATGTGATGAAAAACAACCAATATAACAATTTAATGAAAATCAATGTCATGATGTAGTAAACCAAAGTTGACATCATAATGTGATGAACAAAATTTGACTTGCAATGTGATAAACAAAATTCAACTTCACAATGGGACTAAAAATCGCCAACATTACAATGTGATGAACTATAAAATCAACGTCACAATGTTCATAGAAAACTTGGCATCACATGTAATGAACTATAAAATCAACATCATAATGTTCATAGAAAACTTGGCATCACATGTGATGAACTAAAAGCAATGTTGCAATTTGATGAACAAAAATCAATGTTACAATATGAAGAACAAAAATTGATGTTCAATGTGACAAACAAAAATGGACATCTCATGTTATGAAAAAAAAATCTGTTGCAATGTGATGAAAAGAAAATTGATGTCACATATCATGAGAAAAATTAAGCATCACAATGCGACAAACAAAAATCAACATTGCAATGTGATCAAACAAATCAATGTCACAATTACTAAGTTGATCATAGTTTACCATGTTGACCTCTGCTTACTAGGTTTATTAGGTTGACTATGGTTGAAAAAAAATTGACCTTGTAATGTGACAACCAAAAGCAATGTCACGATTATTGGATTGACCTAATTTTACTAGGTGTATAGGTTAATCGAGGTTTAGTGTGTTAACCTAAGTTCAGTAGGTTTACTAGATTGATATATCATATTTTCTAATGTGATATATCATGTTTACTAGGGTTGCTAAGGTTGACATATTAGCCTAATGAACAAATAACATTTACTAGGTTTACCATGTTTACTAGGTTGACCATGGTTTACTAAGTTGACCTAGGTTTACTAGATTTGTTAGGTCAACCTAGGTTTGTTAGGTTTTCTAGGTTGAGTTGGGTTTACTAGGTTAACCATGATTACTAGATTAACAAGGTTTGCTAGGTTAACCTAGGCTCACTAGGTGACTAGGTTGACCTATGTTTATTTGGTTTATAGGGTTTACTATATTTACTATATTGATATATCATGTTTACTAATGTTGATAAATTAAGATGATGAACATGTAACATTTACCATGTTTACTCGACTCAACATGGTTTACTCTACTCACCATGGTTTATAATTTTTATAAAAGCTTCTACTTACAAATATAACACATATACTCATTGATTTGAAATATGTGCATCATATTTTAGGCATAACAATATGCATATCATATTTATGTTAGCATATGAGATTCTATACAACCCGATTTTTTTAGTTAAAATATGATGATATAATTTTTAATAAGATTTTGATTTGTTATTATTTAGAATCTATTTTTTAATGTATAAATAGATTCAACACCCTCAAAGATCAATTAAAGACTCACATTATGCAAACTAGATAACTAGCTTTTATGATTCAACATAATTCAATTATATTTTAAACAAAATTGAGTAAAAAATAACAAGAAAACCCAAAACTTATAAAAAATAGATTATAAAATATCTTCTCATCTATAATCATATAATTAAATGACCAATTAATAAAGAAACATAGGTATCAAAACGATTACATTTTATATTACAAAATTAAAATATACAATAATTTTTAATAAAAATACTATTATGAAAAATAATTTACTATAAACATAATTAGATATAATTTTTGGGATTCAAGTGGATTAAGTAAGTCACTAATCTATAACCATAATCTATGACTATTTAGCCTCAATCATCACTTGTAAGACTTGCAAAGAGTAAACTTAAGCATTAACAGTGGAGTTTTCCCCACAATCAACCCCACTTAACTTACTACCCCATTTGCAAAACATTAACAAGTATTGTGCCTCCTAAACCATTCAAATAAAACTAACTTTACTCTTTATATTTAAATATTAATTTTTAAACTATATCAAAAAAAAATTATTACAAAATTACATATAATAAAATAAAAATATCATTCACCTTCTATCCTTAATATTTCTTCATGTAATGAAACAGAAAAATATCCTTCACCTTCCAGCATTAATATTTCTTAATGGGAGAGAAACTTAAACGGGGACAAATCCCTACAACGAAAATTCCTTATAATAAAATAATAATAATGTTCACCTTACATTCTTGAAAATATCAGACCGAAACTCATGGTTTTTTAATGTGCTCTTATTATACACCTGCATGCAAGATCACGTAAGGAGTGAATCAAGAAATGAAGCTCTTTTGCGAATGAGAATGGCAACAGCCACGTCGACTTTATCGGGACGAACTCTTCATATTTAGCAGCGGCCCTCTTTGCAATCCTCATGACTTTATCGGGACGAACTCTTCATATTTAGCAGCGGCCCTCTTTGCAATCCTCATGAAAATTTCATCCACAAGATGCTCATCCGACCCCAAGTGACTTCCCACAATATTCTCAAACACGGCTCTGTAAAAGTTACCTACTATTCTCCCAAACCTCTCCTCTTCCCCTTCTCTAACCTCCGACAATGGATGTGAAGGAAAACCAGTGAGAAGCCTCATGTTCTCTATTTCGAAGACTGTTCCGCCTCCACGATGCTCTGTAGCTCCTCCACACTTGGACCGTAGAAAGGAAGGTTAAAGGAGTCCAGTTTCTCCTTCTCAATCAAATCCTTCCAGTTAAAATCAAACAAATATATTTGATTAGTTGAATGGTTGGTCGAAACAATTATTATTCTCCCCCAACCAAATTCAAATTTGTTATCTTTTTCACTAACCAGATTTAGATTTAAATTTCAGATTAATATAAAATAAAACTTTGTTAGACTGTTAAGTAAATCAATCTATAATAACTTTGCCATTCACCAAATAAATTTCATATTTAAAAATATTTAAATGTAATTTTAACATTTTATATATATCAACTTATCCATTTTACCTTGTTCACTATATATATCAACTTATCCATTTTACCTGGTTCACTAGCTCCTCAAATGCTGCTTCTAAGTGACCAGCATAACCTCCTGACCCGCCTTGTTGCTTTATGTCGCCAGAATTACGAGCCGGGAGCGCTACGAACATGCATCTTCCAGGATCAATTTCTAAAAATGATGCGAAGTCTTGTCTGAATTGGTTGAAATACGCATCGGCCACTTTTCCAAGCAAGATAATTTCTGTTTTCAACGCTAACAGGAAGCTGAAATTGAAATCCCTTAGTATGTCATCTTTAATCACATGAATAAATTTGGTCACAGTAAGTAGAATAAAAACAACCATCTGAAAATCTCTGTTATAACGATAGATAACCAGGTCTACTGTATAATCTATTACCAAAAAAAATAAAAGTAAAATTACATATATAAAAGAGCTGATATAAAAACGGAAACAGATAAAAGGATGATTTAGTTTTAATCGTTCTTTTAAAAGTCACACCAGAAAGTCTAAATATCTGGTGTTTCTATAAGGGTATTTTCTGGAATCTAACAATCTGGAAAAATTTAATATTTAATCACTCTTGACCCTTAGATTCGGGAATATCCCAAAATCTGCGATCAATATAAATCTGTTATAGTACTCATAGAATCTGTCAAATGGACGTGTACTTCACTCACTTGAGAGAGCCAGTGCAGGCTGATGGAGGAGTGACAGAAATGAATTGATGGAAACTGAATGCGTCTGAAGTTAATTAGCAACTTCAACTTCAACTGAACAGTTGAACCTTTGGAGACTATTGAGTTGTAATTGATATATCAGCATATGTGATCCGAGCCACAAGATTCGAACACAAAACGTCATTTTAAAAAATAGGTCTGCAGTGCACTGCATAGAAGATGGATTAGTCCATTTTATTGGAAAACATGGAGGCACATTGTTTGTTTAAATTGATTTACAATGAGGAGCTAAAATGCAGGAAGAAAACATGGAGGAAACTAAATGACAAATGGATGAGTAAATGGGGAATTAATTGACAAGATTGTAACAATGTTAACGAGGAGATAAAAAATTGGGTGGTTGAAAAATTCAGGACTACCATGTGGGAAAAAGGAGTCGGCAGAAAAAAAAACGATATATGTCAAAAACTTCAACTCATCACATGAAGAAAAGACTTATTTGAGTGTAGCAATCAAGGGAAAGGCTAAAATTTTAATAGCACAACTGAGGACCATATCTCACCATCTTAAGTGGGAAACAGGAAGATGTATAACTCTTAAGGAAAAATGGGAAGAAAGAATTTGTAACTTTTGCAGGTTAAGAGCAGTTGAAACTGAATGACACTTTAATCAGTTTGAAAGTGATCTAAAAGTAGCCAATTTGAGTAAGCTGTTCTAGGAAGCAAGGCTTAACAAAACTGCTAATTTCTTAATCAAAATTTATAACAAAAAAGCTACTATAGAGAGAAACTTGAAAATAAAATATCTTGTTTAAATAAAATGTAAGTCCCTTAAACATATAGGTCCCTTAAACCATTATTAAAATATATCAGATCATATCATTGAAAATTGAAACCCAAGAAACATTCTTATTCTAGTCAGATTGAATTTAATTTAATAGTTGAGTCTGGAAAACTCTCCAATTTAATTATTGATTCTGAAAATATTTCGTAATTGGATGGACAGGTTAAGGATTTCCTATTTGTTATATCAATTTATAAATAATTAGCATTCTTATTTTAAAATATTTCTAAATTTGTTTGGCAGGGGTGAGGTTTTTTTATTTGTTTTATTCCCTCCTATTTCTAAAATCAACGACTCGAAATAAAAATAAATCTAAAAATATTTATGAATTTATAAACAATATCAGTTTATAAACAATTATTTAATCAAATTTATTTGAAATGTTTACATCGTATCATAATACGCACATAAATCCATGCGTGTTAAAGTCCGAATACGTCCAATGTAGTGAAATCGATGTGCGCAAGATTTGTTAAAAGTAGTTACTCCCACACAATATGATATGATTATCCGTAACTTGTCTCTTTCTTATATCCAAAAAAATAAAAGGCCCTGCCTAATTAATAATTGTTTTTGATTTTCTAGTTTTTCCTGAAATTGGTGACATAATTTTAGACGACCGTACGATTTATTGTTATTTAATATATATTTTAAAATATATATAAATTTAATATCCTTGTAAAATTTTAAATCTACTGACAAAATTAACCTAACATTTAGAAAAAATTCCAAAACATCTATTATCATAATTAGGTCGTGACATGTCTAAATCGCTGCAAAAGTCGTCGTTCTAACACTGCTAAGTGCCAATAAAGATTCCTCTTTTTTAAGTCGTTTGTATGGTTTATAGGTGGCATTTCACGCCAAAAAAATGTACTATTTGTTCGGAGAGGTTAATTGTTTTATTTTTAATTATTTTCATGAGATATAAATTTATTTTGATGATAATGATTTGAATTATTTTGATTATAATTCAAATATTATAATAAAAAATAAGTCCATTTATATTCAAATGAGTTCATTTGAATATAAATGGACTCATTCGGAACTGGTATTCCCCTCCAGATCTTAACGACCTTGGAAAGATTACTCCAAGATAAACATTCTTTGATCAAAGTCACAAAGAATGGAATATAGATAATCTGACATCAGCCCAGATCAGACAGACTCTGGATCACATGACCATAGAATACAAGCTGATGTGTATTGAGGGAAAAATAGAGGTTGAAGCCTGTAAAACACTGATTCCATGCTTCACTGGAACTCTAGCCAGATGGTGGGAACTAGAGTCCTCTCCAGCCTTAATAAAGAAGATGGAAGAAGAAGTGCTTAAAGATAAAAATGGAGACATTGAATTTCATCCAGATGGCAGACCTATTAATAATATGATTGGTGCTCTTACTGCACTAATCCAGCAGAATTTTTGTGGAGATGAGCCAACCATTTCAGATCAAAATGAGTTGATATTAATGAATCTGAAATGCAAGAATATAAACCAGTATGAAGATTTCCATCGGGACTGGATACAAAGAATATTCCTTGTTAAGGACCCTAAAAATCTGCTATGGAAGCAGGTTTACCTTGCAGCTTTTCCATCAAAGCTTGTTGACATTCTAAAGTTGCAGGAAGCTTTCCAGTTGCCTCTGGAAACATATTTGTGGGGTCAAATGTATAGTATTATTAATAAATTTTTGATGACTCTCTGTACCAGTTCAAAAATAAATAAGTCAATTGATAAGCTAAATAGACTTCCTGGTACTAAATCTTTCTGCAATAAGTATGGCATCACTATCGATAATCCTTTGGTAAAGAAAAGGAAATCTAGGAAAAGGGCTAAAAAGACTTACAAGAGAAGTTAGCCTTATACCTATCACATGAGCACCAAAAGGATCTCTGAGCTTAAATCTTCCAAGCCAAGAAAGAAGCCATACACAAGGGACACAAGAAGGAAATATTCAAAATATGTCCCAAAGACTCATTACTATGGGCCTGAAGATATCCATCCGTGTTCTCAGAAGGTTGAGCGGATGAAAGGAGTAACTTGTTGGCTATGTGGAAAATCAAGACATACTTCAAATTTGTGTCCTGAGGCCAAAGAATCCAAAAAGAATCTGGGTCGTAAAACCCAGCAGAAATATAAAGGCCAAACATCCACAAAATCAGAACCCCGATGTCATAAATGTGGTTCTGCCTTTCACAAAATAGAAGACTGTAATAAATTGTTCCTTCAGCAGGCTCAAGAACAGTCCTCTTCTGTTTCTGATACTAAATATTCTTCTTCAGAGTCTAATATTGAAGAAGTTAATGCTTACTGTCAATGTAGTGATTCTGAAAACTATAAGTGTGATTGTTCCTCTTCACAATCAGGATTTTCCTCTGACAGTCACCTTGAAGAAGAATTTTCTGGAAAATTGAAAATTCTCATGGCTCAGACAGACGAAGATGAAATGAAAGTATTTTCTCAGATCCGAGCCATGGAAGATGGTGATTTAAAGACCAGACTGCTTGAAGCTTTTATGTAGTCTTCCAGTTCTTCCTCCAACACGCGTTCAGGTAAGAAGCTGTTGTTTGTTGATGCTTCTTACGAAAAGAATACTCGCAGTTATTTCTGACAACAACAGGATAGAAAAGTTCGAGCACTCACTTTGGGGGAGGTGAGTAAGGAGATACACTGCATGAAAACAAAAATTTTTGCCCTAAAGTTAAAAATTACAGAACTGGAAAAAGGTAAACAACATACAACCTCTCCTGTTTCCTCTCCTTTTATTTCAGGTAGAAAGGTAAACTACACTCTCCATTCTGCTTCCAAATATCCTGATGAAGAAGCCGCGATAGTAGAAGGAGTTCCTGATCCTCATGTTGGATTCAGAGAAATGTAGCTTCTTGCCATTCAATGCCAACAACACCATATTAAAATCAAAGTCTGCATTAAAGGCAAGATGTTTAATTTAGTTGCATTACTTGATTCAGGATCAGATGTAAATATGTTTTCTAAAAAGGCTGTACCATCCATCTCAGTATTGGGTTACTGCTACCCGCAAGCTTACAGGGTTAGGAGAAATAACCCTTGATTATGAAGTTCCTAAGGCTGCAGTTTGTTTTGATTCACATTGTATAAAACTGAAATTCGCAATGGGTGATATTCCAGTTGACTGCATTCTTGGTAATGTGTTTTTAGCTGCACTTGAGCCTCATGGTTCAATGAGATTTCCAAACAAAAAGGCAGGGTACTTCATCACAATGCCTACATCAGACAAAAAGGGTAAGAGGATAAATTTTCCATATATCTCTAATCCTCCCGTGTCTACAATGGTGCAGGCCATGAAAGAATTGCAAAAAGCAGAAAATAGTTTATTGGAACTCAAGGAGCATAAAAGTATCCGTAGCATTGAGCAGCAATTGAGTGCTCCAGCAGTTCAGAAGCAAATTTCTGAACTTCAAAAACAGTTTGAAGACCAGTGTTGTTCTGAAGATCCTAATGTATTATGGCATAGAAAACAACACTGTGTTGAGCTACCCTATAAAGAAGGTTATCAGGGTAAGCCATGCAAGTCCAGAGCCATACCTATGAACAAAGAATACAGAAGGCTCTGTGAAAAAGAGATTGAACAACTTCTGGATAGAAAACTGATACGGGAGTCTAGCAGCCCTTGGAACTGCTATGGCTTTTATGTAAACAAAAGGAGTGAGCAGATAAGAGGGATACCAAGATTGGTAATAAATTATAAAGCTCTTAATTCTGTACTGGCTGATGATACCTATCCCATTCCCCATAAAGGAGATTTACTAAGTAGGATCGATGGAGCCAAAGTTTTTTCCAAGTTTGATCTCAAATCAGGATTCTGGCAGGTGGCCATTGCAGAAGAAGACAAGTTCAAAACAGAATTTAGTGTTCCTGCAGGCCATTACGAATGGAACATGATGCCTTTCGGCCTGAAGCATGCACCTTCTAAATTCCAGAAGGTAATGGACTCTATATTTAAACTGTATTCTGAATGGTTGTTAGCATATATAGATGATATCCTGATTTTCTCAAAGAATTTACAAGACCACTTCAGGCATTTGAAAATTTTTATGAAGTTGGTCAAGAAGAATGGCTTGGTCTTGAGTAAAAAGAAGATGGAGTTATGCAAAACAAAGATCAAGTTTTTAGGGCACACCATTGAAAATGGCCAAATTTCTCTTCAATCTCATGCTTTAGAATTTGCAGACAAGTTTCCAGATGAAATTATAGATAAGACACAGCTGCAAAGATTCTTAGTCTGTCTTAATTATGTGAGCAATTTTTATCCTGCATGTGCCATAGATAGATCTCTGCTCAATCAGAGATTAAGAAAGAACCCAAAGCCTTGGAAAGATGAACACTCTGAAGCAGTCGGACAGATCAAGGCAAAGCTTCGTGAACTCCCTATTCTGTATGTTGCAGATGATGAGGATTTTAAGATCGTTGAATCTGATGCTAGCAACATTGGTTGGGGAGGTGTCCTGAAACAACGCCTAGATGAAAAGAGCTTAAAGGAAGAAGAAAAAGTTGTGCAGTATGCCTCAGGAGTCTGGAGTAAATCTGAAAGAAATTACTCCACAATTGAGAAAGGGGTAAAGGCTGCATGGCTTTGCATCAGTAAGTTCTCTATTCATTTGGTTAATAAGTTCTTTTTGTTAAGAACAGATGCATAGGCATTGGCCAAAGTTTTGTCCAAGACTATCAAAAATCCTGAAGACGCCAAGTTTGCAAGATGGCAGGCTTTATTCGCCAACTTTGATTTCAAAGTTGAACATATTAAAGGTATTGATAATGCTCTGCCTCATTTTCTTAGCAGAGAACATATCCAGCATCAAGAACAAATTGAAGGAGAAAAAGATGACCATGTAATGGTTATCATTATAGAATGGCATCAACCCCATCAGAGAAAAACCATGAGAAGTATATCAGATGATAAACCATGGGCTGAATATAGGGATCAATGGAGGCCAACATGGCAGCTCCAAAATACTAAGGTGCTTGATGCAAACCTCCAAAGTCATTCAGATATTTTGCACCTAGTTCCAAAAATAAGAATAGACCCCCGCAGCACCAGATGGATACATGACATGGTGTATTCAAGTAGCATGATTGCATCCCAAGAAGTAGAAAGATCCCTATCTGAAGACTTTTTTGATATCTCTGTCGTATCTACTGGTGGCAGTGATAGAACAAGAATCTATTATTCATCCTATGCCATAAATAGAACCAGAGGTCCTGGATGGAATTGGTCTGAAAGATTCAGGATGTGGCCTGGCGACAATCCTGATTTTGTTTTTCCAGACACTATTTATGAATTTAGAGGATATAAAAAATTATGGTGGGATTTAATGAACAAAGATGGCAGAGGGGAAACTCATTATACCAGGGTAAAGTTTGGAAATACTTGGATTTTCCAAGTAAATCAACAGCCTCCATGGTTGAGAGAATGGTGGCAAGACTATGGGCTAAGTGCTTATAGTATGCATCCACGTTATTATGAGTCATACTTCCAAAGCCAATGTGATGATTGCATAGATGAATGTAGGGGTGAATGTTTCCACTCTCCCTGTAGATTTTTCAGAGACTTAAATCCGATAGGAGAAATATATATGAGAGATAATCCTATCCTTGCAGCATACATGAGAGCACATCACCAATGGCTCGTAATGACAAAGATCAAACATCAAGTTGTTCTAAATCGGCCCATGAAAGTACGCCACATCTACACCAAAGCCTGGGATTTTTATCTGTATCCAAGAAGGTTCCCTGGTATTCGAATCCTAGATGATCCCGTTTCAAGCAGTACAAGTGGTTCTAGTGGGCTCCACTCTTAAAAGCATCCACTTTGTAATGACACCCAGTCACGGGTTTACAGTGACAGGTCTTTTCCCGAGGGCTTTTTACCTGTTCAAAAAAGCATCCTCTGTGTACATAATATATTTTGTTTCCTCGTGGGCCTTGTACATAAAAGGTATCCACTGTGTAAAACACACACGGTCACATGTGTCTGTCGGAAGGACGGAATCTCTGCACGGATGTCACTTCGGTGTTACCCAAAATAAATGATTCCCCTTCTACATGTCAATAATCCGACGAACTGATGAAATGTTTGTCCCCCCCCATTTCTTATTTAAGGAGGGTAAGGTTCATTTCTTATGGAGGGCATTCGGAGTGAGTTTGTTTAGAGTCATTTGGTGTTTTGTGTGAATAGTCTAAGCTCCCTGCTCTACATCTGCGAGAATTATCTTGATCTGCTTGCATCACGGAGATTAGTCTTAAGTCCTTAGGTGATCTGAGAAGCCTGCGTGTCTATGTGCTCGGCATAGGCAAGAACCTAAAGTGGCCAGATCAATAAATCGAGTCTTTTTTTTTATGTTTTAAAACTCTGAGACAGAGTCTGCAACTGGCCAGGTAGCTTCCAGTAAAGCTCGCTCATCTATTGAGTAGATAAAGTCTGGTAAATGCCACTGCAGTCTATCTCTGGAAAGAGATCCAGTAGAGTCCTCTGAAATCATATGTAATATCATTTTGAAATATCAATAAAGAGAGAAATTTTTGTTCCGCATTCTTAAGAACTGTTACTATGAGAATTATTATTGTCCACTGAGGTAGTATTGTCATCTTAAAAGTTCGCCGAAAGTTCGCCAGAGGTTCGCCAAATCTCGAAGGGATGTGGAGTAGGCCGTTAAAAGGCGAAGGGGAAGCCGTAGAAAAGGCCGAAAGAGGCGTGAAAGAGAAAGTAGGTTCGTGTATGTAACACCCCCAATTTGTGTGTTGAATTTTTAAAGTTAGACATTTGAACTTTAAATCCTAAGGGGGTGGACCCCAAGGGATAAGTATGGTGTGAATGTATTTGCATATTTTATTTGAGGAAATAAATAAAATGATTGTGCATTTTGACCAAGATGAGAATTAGAGATCACTTGCTAAATCCATGAGGATGGATAAGGCAACAAATCCCCAAAATCTTTCAAAAATCCTTGAAAGAAATTAACTTAGATTTGAGGAGGAATCGAAATTTCCCCAATGAAGAGGAAAGTAGTTGGGAAGAGGTGAGAAAAGCTGGAAAAGCTGAGGAAAAGCATAAAACAGCTTTAAAGAGTCCCAAAATGGGAAGCCTAGGCTAAACAGGAAAGAAAGCATCCTGCTATTCTGGACGCAGAATTAGAAACATGCTTTGGGGAAACATGAGCTTAAATAAGCTGCTCCTAAGAAGATCAGGGGTTGATCTGTCCTGGGAGGTGATCTCAGCTCGGGGGTGAATCCTGGGAGACAAAGAGGATTCTAAGGTTGGGAGGTTGGTCATTTGCAACAGTGGTATGTTCCTGAAATTTTTGTTCATTTTGATGTATTCTGGTATGAATTAGCTACATATAAAACTTAAGAAAATTTGTATGATTGATTTTGGTACTACATTTAACAGAGTCCATCCTAAGGCATTCACCTTCCAGATTCTGTTTAGTTGTAGACCAGAAATCCATAGAGTAGAAACCACAGAAACTCTAAACCAAGGTCGGTTTAAATCTGAGGTTACTTAGTCTCTACAGATGCTTAAATCTTTTCTTGTTCCTGTAGATACAAAGATGATATTCTATGCTCCTATGTATGCAAAAAAAATTATTATTGTAGCAGAACTGAAGTTACATGGTATAAATACAAACAGCTGAAAGTAAATACACCAAATTATGAAATTCGAGGATTGTGCTAGAGAAGGAGAACTTCTACTCTATAGGATCATTGTAATATTTATAAGGTATATATTGCATCTCTAAATCTGCCTTTAATTTCAGAACCAAGTATCATAGCTACGAAAGACTTAAGTTATCATACATCTATGTATACATCTATTGGAACACTATTGAATACATCTATGTATACATTAAAAAAAAAAAAATAGAATACAAGAGCCACGATCTAAAAGAATAACAATACATGTATATGTATGCATTAAAATTAAAACGTAAGCGCAGTGAGTTAAACGAATCTTATGGTGAGAATATATATATATATATATTAATAAGGATCATGAACAAACCCAAATAAGTCCTTTTTAATATCGACTAAAAAAATGAGTTATATATATATATGAACTATATATGGCAAGAAGAAGAGATAACTACGAGTCAGTTATGTTAAAATGGAATACATATATGATACCTACGGCCATTGGAATCCAGCGTATAGTCAAACTATATAGTAATGCGTGTAGATTATCCCAAAACATAATTATAAAAACGCCGAGAGCCAACAATATCGCGTTTCCATATTGCATATAAACGCCGAGAGCTAATAGTAGCTCGTTTCAATATTGCTTGCAATACATCAGATATATGAGTAAAACAGAGAAATAATCGGAGTACCGAGAGATAAAATAACCGCCCATGTTAAACCATAATGACCATTCCTTATGCCATATGCTCGTTTAACTATAATACCTTAGAATGGAACAGCTATTAGCGGAATTTTAGGGTTTTGTTTAAATACGATATGGAGTTCACAGGTTTTAACAACGAGTGTATATTTAACATATATTTCGAAACTAGCAGAGGAATTTCTATTATCTATCGTACCTATCATATGGATATCATTTATTTTCTGAACACTCATATGTTAAACAGTAAGAGGCCACAGACGTGGCCATACAACATAAGAATGAACACGTAGGTAATACCAATCAACCCTTAAAACGATAAATTGACACACAGATAACCATGAACGATTAATTACCCTGGTGCCGAGTATTTCGGGACGACAGAGTCATCCAGGCGTGCCGCCATGTTCGTTTATGTGAAAGAGACTACTATCCTTTAAAAACAACAGAAATAATGAGGCGAAATCGTGTTAAGGGAAGGAGGTTACCCATGGAGGAGTTCGGCTCTTCCTCTGGCAGGGTTGTGGAGTCAATAGCACCTCTACAGCGAAATAAGTCGACACAGTTGGAGGCGAATGGCCCGAACGAGGTCATGACTTAGCCAGGTTAACAAATCACATGCATGTCGCCATGAAATAAGTTCTGGAACAACGACAGATTTCGAAAAATAGATACCAATAAAATAAATGCGTAAAGCTCTGCTATCCTATACCCAAGCCGTGAGTAACTTGAAACCAGGGCTCTCCTTCGACCGCGTTCAACAGGGTAATAGAAAAAAAAATATTACAAATACTAATTACAAAATAAAACCGTAGCACTACAGCCAGAAAACTGAGATCAGGCGTCGATATGAGGGAAAACCGGTTGAGGGCTTTTATCAGTTGCGATGTATACTGAGTGCAGCCCAGAAACCCCATCATCTACACTCTCTGCACAAATGATTCATCGACGATTCAGATACAACGTTATTTACAAAAAAAAAAAAAAAAATATCAGAATAAATTGCAGAATGTAAGAACGAAAGAATGCTACACCTGAACTCGCATACCCTCAGACTAACTTAATACTCCTGTATCAAATCCCCCTGGAAAGATCAGATCCCTCAGTGAACGAGCTGGAAATAAAACAATCATCCCGACCGGAATGATATTCAACTGAAACCGGAGCTAGATAAATAGATAATAAGCAGCAGAGTGATAAGGGAATGTAGGCCGCCACGATAAACCGGAAGGGTGTGAGAAACCCTAATCCCACTGCCCTAGACGGGTAGAGAATCCCAAGGTCGATTTGGGAAAAAACCCGGCTCATCGACAGCGGTGTACTCGATGAAGTGAAAAAGTTGTAAACCAGGGTACTGAACTGCAGAACCCGGCTCGCACAGTCCTGGGCCACGCAGGAGTACAGACGATCACTCTACACGTAGCGTATGGACTGGGCATGGGCTCGTAAATGTCGGCGTCGGGTACTTCGAATTCTGGTGTGCAACGCCATCCCTGCGTACCAAAACATTAGTCATCATGATAAAATTCCCCACTTTAAATAAAAAACATGATAGTTCGAAGCAGTAAACATCATAACGCATAACTGGTAGTGTGCATACAAATGTAAACTGAAACACCACCGCGGTGAAATTGATACAGGGAAAATAATAATTAAAACAACGCCACCGGATTTTGGATATAGGTATACGTATAGCCGGAAATGAGTAGGAATGGAAGGCGCGTAATGAATAGTTGGACCCCGGTCATAACCATTAAACCGTGTTGACGTGGCACAGCGAATAGCCGCGTCTCGGTTATGAAATTCCGTGGTGGTCTTGCTGCCTTTAACTCATTAATGTATTCCGCTATGAGCACGTAACCAATGAAATATATACACGGATGATTTTCCATGAGTTCATAGGGTAGGCTTAGTACGAATTCAATGATATTGTCAAATGGAATAATTATACGATTTAATTGCTAATACCAAAGGGTGGGTATTATGAAAATATATATATAGGCTATATGTACAAGGGTGCGTTCCATTCATTATAAAAAAAAAGGGGGTTTGGATATATAGGGGGTATATATATAATGATATATATACATATGTGTGGATGCACAGATATTAAAAGAGGTGTCTTATATGTATGTAGATAATATATATATATGTGTGTGAGCCAAATATATATGGGTTGAATATATATATATTTGTCGAATATGTATACATGTTAGGTGAGATTATTGAAAAGTAGGTATGTCCAGATAGTTTATGGATATATTATGTTTAGGAAAAAAAATGCATTCCATGATAATGTAAAGGAGTGTGAAAATATATATATATATGTATGTGATTAAGAAGAATATAGGTGGAATATTCAATGTTTTTATAAATATAAAGATGCTAGATGGGTAGAGAAAACTTTATCAAGAGGGAATTAAAGTTAAAATTTGGAGCTCATTATTCCAATCACTAGGTGAATAGAGAGGAAACCCCAGCATATCGGGAAAAGCAGAAATTTTTTTTTTTTTAAACTGGAGGTGTTACAGTGTATGGGTTCACATAGGGAACTCTAAGAGATAAGAAGATACTCAGTGAGCCAGCCAGCCTGTTGAGCTGTTTGCAGTGCAAGCCTATGATAGAGGCCCCTGGAGTAAAATTGGTAAATAAGATATTAAAAATTAATAATAATAAATACAACATTAATGTGACAAGGGTATTTTTAAATTGGTTTGGTGATTCAATTGAACATTTCACTATATGATTTTTTTGTTTTTAAGTTTTTTCGAATTTGAAATTTAGTTTTTTTAAAAGTTTAATAAAATTTTTAATTAATATTATTTTTATATGGAATAAAATATTAAAAAACAAATTTATAGATTTTGTATAGATCTCAGAATTTATTACTTACCTAATAAGTATTAGGAACATTAATTAGATAATCATGTTATTTCTTTAATAAAGAATTTTTAGGAGTATAAGGTTTTAGAAGTGTTTAAAGTTCTAAGGGAAATATAGAGTTCATAGGGCACAAGAGTTGTAATTGAGTTTTGATACTATGTATAATAGTCTAAAACTAAAACATGTAAATTTCTTACATAAATTAAAACCATTAATAAAAAAAATCAGTTAGTTAGTACAAAATCTATAAAATCGTGAGAGATAAGGAACTTATCTATAGAATGAAGAATTAGCTTACTTGAAATTTGAGAAGTATCGTGTTATTTAGATCCAATTAATCCCAACCAATGTTTTGTGAATGACTATTCACCCAATCGTAGCTTCAACTGCGTTAAGTATTTCTACGCTTAACCACCCTCGAGGCCTCAATCAACTACCTTAGCCAGTGAATCATTCTCTCTTATAATTCTCCTATGGAAAGAATAATGCAACATCTGCATTTCATACATTAAATAAAACCAATTGTTCCAAAAATGAAAAGATAATCTTCATGCAAATAATTTGTGAGTCATCATGCAAATTCCTGTTTATTTGTCTTAAGTTTTTCTTAACTCGAATTTTTCTATAATTGACACTCGCTTATTTTATTATTTTACTTTTTATTAAAGTTGAATTTATTCTAAATATTTTTATAGTTTCCTTTATTTGTTTATTCAAAGTTTCACTTTATTATTTATTATTTTATTATTTACTATTATTATTTTCATTTTATTATTTAATATTTTATTTATTTATTTATATTTTCAATTTTATTGTTTAGTATTTTATTTATTATATTATTGTTATCATCATTATTACTTATTAATTTAATAATATGGGGCATTATAATGGGACAATACCATGACTTATCAATACCACGTGCCCAAAAAGTCATAACTCACTTCATATGACATTTTTTTAACTAATCAATTTAATTAAAAGGGTAAAAATGTATAACTACTTTGGAGAAAAATTTCAACCATTGATTTATGTATCCTATTATGAATAGTCTAGAATATTCCATGAAAGTTAAATCCATACCATCCACCTGATAGTTATTGATAGTTAAATTAAAATTCCGCAAGACTCATTACAAAATAGACACACCTATAATTGAATGGATAGAGGAATGTACAACTAGTTTTGAGCAGTTGAAGCAACTACTTACAAATGCTCCAGTTCTAAATATTGCAGATCCTTGGTATGTACAGATGCTTGTGAGAGTGAAATTGGTGGAGCCTTGATACAGGAAGGACAGGTAGTATGCTATGAGTCATGGAAATTGAATGAATGCGAACATAACTATGTGACACATCGTATTGTGATGGAGATGACCATTCATGCATTGAATATGTGAAGACATTATCTTCTTGACAGGAGGTTGATATGTATGAATGATCATAGTGGGATAACGTACTTATTTAATCAACCTAATATGAATTCCAAGCAAGCTAGGTGGTTGGCTACACTTAGTGATTTTGATTTCGAGATCAGGTACATTAGGGGAAAGGAAAACAAGGTTGCATATGCTCCTAGCATGAGAGTGCAGGTAAATCATATAGAAGTTATGATTTCATATGGGACATATTTACATGATTAGATATTGCATGAAGAAAAACATGATGTCAGGTACCAACAACTTAAGCATAGGTTACAACAAGAGGGTATAGGTGAACATGATGTGGATTATCATCTCACGGAAGATGGGTTGGTTAGATTTAAGGGCATGATCTATGTTCCAGATAAAAACAAGATCAAGAAGATTATCTTGAGGGAATTTCATGTTAAGCCATATTCAGGTCACCTAGGATATCAAAAGACATTGGCAGCGGTTAAGAAGTTATATCACTGGCTGAACTTGAAGAAAGAGGTGTTTGCATATGTTGCGAGATGTTTGGATTTTCAACAAGAAAAAGCAGAGTGTAAGCATCCAGGTTTTTTATTACATATAATTCTAATTCCAAAGTGGAAATGGGAGATCATTTCCATGGAATTCATTACAAGTTTTCCAAGGAAATCCAAGAAACATGATTCTATTATGGTTGTGGTTGGTAGGTTGACCAAGGTAGCTCACTTCATTCCAGTGAAGTATACAAATTCATCTAGTGAGGTAGCCCATGTATTCATCAGGGAGATAGTGAGTTTACATGGTATTCCTAAGAAGATTGTGTTAGACAAAGGTGCCAAGTTTACTTTCAGGTTTTGTAAGGAGTTGTTTGTAGGTTTGGGAACAGAGTTAATTTTTAGTAACACTTATAAAAAAAATAAAAAATATAAAAAAAAACACCGTAGGGAGATAAGGTTAAAATACAAGTTGAAAAAAAGTTTTTTCTTTTTTTCCCTCTAAAATTTGATGATGTAATCTAATAATATTTTATTATTTCCACTATTATTTTATAATATTATTAGGAGGCCCATTTTATACCTAAAAATTTCTCTAATTAATTTCTTAAGAAGTATGTGGAAGATTATGATCTTGTGATTGACTGGTTTGTATTACAGGTGGAGCCAGAAGGGTAATTCGAGTCGAAACTTCAATGCATTTTGTAGTGAAAAATTCTCATGCTCTGAAGTCGAGTGATCGAGCAAGTTAAAGTGCAGTGGAGTCACTTTGGCCCTGATGAAGCTACATGGAAGATGGATGATCAGATGTAGGTTATGTATCCTTCTTTATTCGTTGGTTGAGCAGATGTATTATGATGTATGTGTTTGATGTTGTGTTTTGGTCATTTCTATATATATGCATATATATGTAAATACCACATCAAGTTGTGTTATAAAGCTCCAATAAGAGGTATATTGTTCATGGTATGATGGTCATGGTCTCAGTGGTGTGATATGATGTAAATGTTGCATCGATTTGTGTTATAAATCTCCATGGGTAGCATGTGTTTTTTTGGTTTATAAGTTTCATAGAACACTGAGGACATTGTTCCTCCAAGGGGGAAGTGTTTGTAACATCCCCTGGTTTTCTATGTAAATAAAAATAATACCAAGGTCACGAGACATGTATTCTAAGCTAAATGTTGAGAAAAACATATATATAGTTGTATTCTAAGCTGAATGTTGAGAAAAACATATATATAGGAGCCACATATATATATTTGTATAAGGTTTTATAAGTGTTTAGACTTATAAGGGAAATATAGAGTTCATAGGTCACAAGAGTTGTAACTGAGTTTTGATACTATGTATAATGGTATAAAACTAAAACATGCAAATTTATTACATAAATTAAAACCATTAATAAAAAAAATTAGCTAGTTAGTACAAAATCTATAAAATCATGAGAGATAAGGAACTTATCTATAGAATGAAGAATTAGCTTACTTGAAATTTGAGAAGTATAATGTTATTCAGATCCAATTAATCCCAACCAATGTTTTTCGAATGACTATTCACCCAATCGTAGCTTCAACTGCACTAAGTCTTTCTACGCTTGGCCACCGTCGAGGCCTCAATCAACTACCTTAGCCAGTGAATCATTCTCTCTTATAATTCTCCTATGGAAAGAATAATGCAAAATATTCATTTCATACATTAAATAAAACCAATTGTTCCAAAAATGAAAAGATAATCTTCATGCAAATAATTTGTGAGTCATCATGCAAATTCTTATTTATTTGTCTTAAGTTTTTCTTAACTCAAATTTTTCTATAATTGACACTCGCTTATTTTATTATTTTACTTTTTATTAAAATTGAATTTATTCTAACTATTCTTATAGTTTCCTTTATTTGTTTATTCAAAGTTTCACTTTATTATTTATTATTTTATTATTTACTATTATTATTTAATATTTTATTTATTTATTTATATTGTCAATTTTTTGTTTATTATATTATTGTTATCATCATTATTACTTATTAATTTAATAATATGTGGCATTTTAATGGGACAATACCATGACTTATCAATACCATGGGCCCAAAAAGTCATAACTCACTTCATATGACATTTTCTTAACTAATCAATTTAATTAAAAGGGTAAAAATGTATAACTACTTTGGAGAAAAATTTTAACCATTGATTTATGTATCCTATTATGAATAGTCTAGAATATTCCATGGAGGTTAAATCCATACCATCCACCTAATGGTTATTGATAGTTAAATTAAAATTCCGTAAGCCTCATTCCAAAGTAGACACGCCTATTGATGTAATATTAATGTTTATTATTTATGTTCTTGGTCAAATTAGTTAAGTTAATCTTTATATTTTTTTATATAATTGTAAATAACAAAATACTGACTTAAAATTTTAGGGATATTATTAATACTGATTTAACATAACTTTTTTCAATATAGAATTATTATTTTAATATAATTTAATAAATATTATAACCTATTATTATAATTTTATAACATTTCGCATGATTGGTGATCAAAGGGTGGTGAAATTTATGAGTATAGGGAGTCGCCATGTAGGACATCTAGGAATGGGGGATTTAATCACTGAGCAATCAATGAGATTAATGTGAGTTTTATTCATCATCATAAGGAGAAAATGAGGGAAACTAGTGATGTAACAAAGGGAGAATTACAAAGGTGAATAGGGAGGGAAGGATGAAGCTCAGTTGGGTGAGTAGATAGCCACAAATCATGTCAAGAGATAGTTATCTCATTAGATCTAGAGGGATTTGGAGTGATAGTACTATCTTCTGGGAAGATTTTAATTTCATAAAAAATTGCATTTCTTCTCATCAAATGCTTCCATTATTGTGTTATCCTCAGTGGTTTGGTGATGGAATTATGAGTTGTGGTTTCTACTTCCTAGGGGATCCTTTCACAATTATATGGTCGGATAGTAGTAATTCATCCCTTATTTGGGCAATTGTTCTCTAGTTATCACCTCAGCCTTGGCCTCCTCTCTCTAGCTTGGCCTTGGTTGGGGCCTATTTTGACTTTTGGTTGATTATCTGCTTTGATCTTAGTGAATGTGTCAACTCTTATAGATGATTTAGATCCTTTATACTGGACTCTAGCTCCTCGATGCTACTTTCTTCGCCTTTGTATCTTATTTCCTCAATACTAGTAGGAAATTTGTGGCTTCTAGACTTGGCTTACATGGTTGTATCTTGATTCCTCCCATTTATTTGTCTCAGGCACTCTTATAGCATTGGTCCAAGTGTTTTCTACTCCTATCAGTGACTATTTTATTTCTTGTTACAGGGTCCTCACTCTCTCTAACTTATATCCTCTACATTAGCCACTGCATAGTAAGGTGACATGGTGAGAGGTAGGGGAACTTGCAGAAGGTATTGTCGCAATGGATATGGTCCGTCTTCATATCAAGCATAGTAGCGAATTCAATGAAGATTTATTAGAACAAGGCCCCCTCATATATCCAACAAGAGATCAAAAATGTTAAAAGGGTGGAAACACAAATTGAACGAAGATTTTTCTCAAATGAATAAGTTTTAAAGTAAGAGGGAAATTAGGAAAACAAAATATATGTAAACTTGGATATTTACTAGTAACTTAAAATAATAATCGGTGGGGTGCTAGTAGAGATATTAGAAGGACAACACGAAATATTTCTTTGTGAATGTGAGACCCAAGAATAGGCCAGGAAGTTGGATACAAAAGTGACAAATCTAGAAAAAGTAGTGGCAGATATAAATTTTCTATTTGTCATGAAAACGTCAAACCACTTATGACCATCGAGGTGGATACACCTTTTAACTAGCTATTAGGATGGGAAATATTGTTTTTATACTCAACAATGTTTTGCCTCTATATAAGCACATAATAGACAATATATAAAATACTCCCAAAGAGAGTCTTATTAGTGGAAAGTATCCAAAAAATTTGTATTTTAGTCTCATACATTTTACATGTGTAAGAAATCTTTTAATATGTGATTTACATGATTTCCATAATAACAAAAAAATTCACATAATAAACATGCATCATATATTTATATTTTGATATGATATAATATAAATTACCCTTCTAATTTTATATATCTAAAACTTTAATAATGTCAATTTATAAGTTTATAGTATTAATAATATAAATAATATAGCCATCCTAATAATAATAATAATAGAAAAATAATAATATTAATAACTTAACTTTATATTTTTATTAATTATATAAAAATTATAATAATATATTATTATATTATTTTTATAATTTTAATAAAAAAATTATACCATTAAAAGTGTGTTAAAATAATTTTTTTAACCCATATACATTATTAAAAATTAAAATATTTTTTCAAACAATATATATTATTATTTTTTTAAATAAATTAAAAACTAAAATATTTTTTAAACCATGTCTATTAAAATATTTTAATATAAATAATATAAATATAAATTAAAAAATAAATTAATATAATGGTGATTGTAAATAGTGGAAAGTATATTTTCATCATAGGTCAACCACTCAATTTTCAATTATTATAGGAAGTGCAAAGAAACAATTTAATAATAAACAATGTAAAAGGTAAAATATATGGATGTGTCTTTAAATGATATTTAAAATTTATGGAACAATATAATTAACTTTTATATCTAATTTATATGAATTTAATGCAATTTAAAATATAACCATGGTTAAACTAGGTAAACAATGATCAAATATGCTTTATAATGATAAATAATGGTTAAACAAGTTTTAGAATGGTCATAAAAGCTCAGTAACATTTAATAGATTGTCAACCAGCAACAACGGTTAATCATGGTCAACCATATTCATCTATTATTCATCATTGATAACAATGATCAAATAGTTCATCATCGATAACCATGGTCATTCATCTTCATCTATAGTTAAACATTGACAATTGTGGTTAACCACATTCACCCATAGCCACCTATGGTTGACCATAGTAGTCATGCAAGGTCAACCACGTTCAACAATGTGGAGATCCATGCTTAATATGGTCACCCATACTGAACATGGATAACCATATTCATCTATAATTAAATAATGACAATGATGGTAATAAATGTTCAAAAAAATTGACATCAAAAAGTGATGAACAAAAAAATATAGCTCAATTGGATGAACAACAACCAATATGACAATGTAATGAAAATCAATGTCAGTATGCAGTAAACCAAAGTTGACATATAATGTGATGAACAAAAGTTGACTTGCAATGTGATAAACAAAATTGAACTTCACAATGGGACAAAAAAACGCCAACATTGCAATGTGATGAACTATAAAATCAATGTCACAATGTTCATAGAAAACTTGGCATCACATGTGATGAACTAAAAGCAGTGTTACAATTTGATGAACAAAAATAAATGTTACAATATGAAGAACAAAAATTGATGTTCAATGTGACAAACAAAAATGGACATCTCATGTTATGAAAAAAAAAAAAATTCTATTGCAATGTGATGACAAAAAATTGATATCACATATTATGAGAAAAATTAAGCATCACAATGCGACAAACAAAAATCAACATTGCAATGTGATAAAACAAATCAATGTCACAATTTCTAAGTTGACCTAGGTTTACTAGGTTGATCATAATTTAGCAAGTTGACCTATGTTTACTAGGTTTATTAGGTTGATCATGGTTGAACAAAAATTGACCTTGTAATGTGACAACCAAAAGCAATGTCACAATTATTGGCTTGACCTAATTTTACTAGGAGTATAGGTTAATCGAGCTTTAGTAGGTTTACTAGGTTGAGCATGGTTTACCAGGTTGAGCATGAATATGAGATTCTATAAAACCCGATTTTTTTGTTAAAATATGATGATATAATTTTAATAAGATTGTGATTTGTTGTTATTTAGAATCTACTTTTTTAATGTATAAATAGATTCAAAGATCAATTAAAAACTCACGTTATGCAAACTAGATAGCTCGTCTTTATGATTCAACAAAATCCAATTATATTTTAAACAAAATTGAGTAAAACATAACAAAAAGACCCAAAACTTATAAAAAATTGATTATAAAATAATGTCTTCTCATCTATAATCATATAATTAAATGACCAATTAATAAATAAATATAGGTATCAAAACAATTACATTTTATATTACCAAAATTAAAATATATAATAATTTTAAATAATTACACTATTATGATTTTTTTTTTTTACTTTAAACATAATTAGATATCATTTTTGGGATTCAAGTGCGTTAAGTAAGTCATTATTAGAGATCATTTTTAGGATTCAAGTGCGTTAATTAATCTATGACCATTTAGTGTCGATCATCACTTAGAAGGCTTGCGCCCAGTAACCAGGAAAGTCACCCATCCCAGAACCCGTCCTATGACCAATTAGCGTCAATAATCACTTCCAAGGCTTGCACCTGGTAAGCAGGAAAGTCACTGATACGAGAATGCATGTAACTCAAGTGCATTTAAATGTAGAGTTTTTCCCACAATCAACCCCACTTAACTTGCTACCCCATTTTCAAAACCTTAACAAGTATTGTACCTCATAAACCATTCAAATAAAACTCCCTTTACTCTTTATATTTAAATATTAGTTTTTAACCTATATTTAAAAAAAATATTATCAAAAAACTACGTATAACAAAATAAAAATATCGTTCACCTTCTATCCTTAAAATTTCTTAATGTGATGAAATTGAAAAATATAATTCGCCTTCTATCATTAATATTTCTTAATGGGATCAGAGAAACTGAAACTATACATATCCCTACAACGAAAATTCCTTATAAAATAATAATAATAATAATAATGTTCACCTTACATTCTTTACAATATCAGACCGAAACTCATGGTTTTTTAATGTGCTCTCATTATAAAGCCTGCATGCATGCAAGATCACATAAAGAGTGAATCAATACATCAAGCTCCTTTGCGAATGAGAACGGCAACAACCACGTAGACTTTATCGGGGACAAACTCTTCATATATAGCAGCGGCCCTCTTTGCAATCTGTTAGAGTCAGCCTTTGCAGCCTTCCTTCAGTGATCAAACATGCTCTTACAAAGTGATTTTAAGGTGTCAAGGTCAAATTTCGTCATTTCAATGAGTCTTCAAGCAAAATTTGGTCACTAGGCATTAGGTCTAGGGTTGGTTTTCACTCTTTTCAAATTTGTCTAAATGTCAGTCCATGTCACCATTCAGATGAGTGTACCATCATTCAGAGAGTTTTCATCATCATGTCAAGTTCCGTTGGGTCATTTTACACCTCGTTCATGCTTCAGTTGTGCCTAGGTAAGGTCCATTTCCCTCTCCTAGGGTTTTGGAGGTAATTTCTCTTGGACGGTCAAATCATTGGAAAAAATTGTATCCTGATGTTCACACACCTTCCCCTATCCTTAATATACCTCATTAAACACTTCCCATCACTGAGATCCCTAAAATTCCTCATTTTTGCACAAACCCTAGTTTCTAGCCACAACTTGGCAATTTTCTAGGCTAGGCCTGTGTTTTTCCCTTTTGGACCCCTTCCCCTCACTCAATCTCTGTGATTCCACCTCCCCCTACTTCCTAACATCCCTCCCTACTTCCCAAAATTTCCCCAAGAATTTAGAAGCCCCTTATCCCCTTCGTTTCGCTTCATTTCGACAAAATCCCTTGTTTCACCCATCGGGATAAGTTTTACTCAAAAGATGTTTCAGAGCAATAAAAGATGAATTTTGGAAAACTGAGAGAGGTTTTTGTCCAAAACATCCCAAAGAAGAAAAACCTCCTTCACTTTTTACACAGGTATCATGGTTTTAGATAAATGTCAACAATACCGTTGCCTCAGGAGAATTGAATGCACCTCTGAAGTGACCTTGGGAAAATCAAGTTTTCTCCTAGCATGGTTGGCCAAATGACTTTATTGATGATTTAAAGGATAACTAGACAGAAATACCTTTCCAATGAGCTATCATGAGCTCAATTTGGAGTTGAGGAAGACCTTCAAAAGTTGACCGCAACAACGCTCTGCCTTGAGGCAGCCTCATTCTGCTCATTTTGACTAGTGTTGGGAGATTTGATTTTTGACAGGGTAACTCAAATCCAAATTGCATAATTCCACTTTTGTTGGAAATTAGACTCCAATAGCTTTCCAACGAGCTATCACACGCCTGATTTGGACACCGGGAAGGCCTCCAAAAGCTTCCTTCAAAATGCACTATGTAGCTGCTCATAGAAAAGTGTGAGCGACCCACTTGAGGGGAGCGACCCACTTGAGCATTTCAGCCAGTGTAAAAATGAATGGGAGCGACCCACTTGGGGGGAGCGACCCACTTAAACAACAAAGCCCAGAAATTTGTGTTTTGCGCCCAGTTTTGATTCAAATCATCTCCAACAACTTGCAAACAAGTTTTTATCATTGCTCAGTAGATTTTTAACAATGTTGTGATGTTTTTGATGTTGGGAAAGAGGCCATGTTCGGAGAAGAATGTATAAACCCTACATTCACATGCAAGTTAATTCTATAAGGGTTTTGAGATTGCATGGGCAGTTTTATGAAAAATTTGAAAACCTTCGAATGGTGGATATGTTCACACCCTAGCACGTTGTATAGATGATCCTCACGCCCTCAGTTATCATCTTATCACTGTTGTTCATACCCTTTCATATTTTTGCATAGTATTATGTCGACTAGTCTATAGCCCTTATTACCATAATATCACCATTGCTATTGTTATCATTCTATTACCACTGTGATAGTAATTTGTGTCACTAGGGTTATTGTCGTGTTCTCCATTTTCTCCAGTTCATAAACACAGTCCTATACTTGTTTGTTTCTTTGACAAATTTTGCCCATCATTACCAAAAGCTTGCCCCGTACTTTGCAGTTGGCACTCATTTGTGAAACTCACTTATGGTCAAAACAGTGATAGTTTTCATGCCACTAAAACAGAGCCATCTTCATTGAAATTTTATTTTCCTGTGATACTTTGGCAGTGGGTGATATCTATTGGGTGTTGAACATACATTATAACTTTGCTTTCAATGCATCTATATCAGTATACATATTGCAAATATCTTGTTCAAAGCCATGTCAGAGACAGAGTCAGAGTATGAGCAGGAGTCGGACAGTGACTCAATCGTTGAGGTTGATGTACTGAGATGGAGCATAGCAGTGCGCCAGTAGTGGTAACATATCAGAGAGGCCACAGAGCTTTGTTTGCAGCATCACGACGAGTATTATCTCCACCCGGGGTGGAAGGGGTCTCGTTGACTTCATCAGCAGCGCGAGTACTATCTCCACATGGCGTGGAAGGGGTCTCGCCTTCTTCATCAGCGCAGGTACATTCACAGGATAATGATGGAGACAAAGACACCAAGGTCCCATTTTTCATTTTCAACAGGTTGAACATACACATTTCTACATCATGACTGACAACAACACATCATACAACCGAGACAGTGTTTTCATCACAGGAACTGCATGCACCAGGAGAGCACTAAAACGGCGGAAAAGGCCTGATCCACTTCGGATTTTGGCCGAGGATTCATTGAATGGGCAAGATACATGATGGAGGATCTTCGCTCCGAATTTGAGCAAATTCGGAGAAAATTTTGTCATTTTCAAATTTTTGGGTCAAAAAACAGGCTTTTCAGTTAAGCGGGTCGCGCGCCCATGCGCTCACTTTTTTTTGGGACACTTGCTGGAGGAAATTTTTGCATTTTTGGATTTTTCATGGTTATTTATGCATCCTCAGAAATCAACTAAGCATTTCATCAAAATCTGGATGGTCAAAGAGCTCAAAAACACCATGAAAACCACCTTGCTGCCACCTTTTGCACCAGCAGGAAGTACCTCTGGGAGAATGAGGTTTTGAAGGGTCAAATGAGCTCCAAATTCAGAAATTATACTTGGGTTGGATAGTCAACATCCAGGGCTTTCCAACGAGCTATCATGAGCTCAATTTGGATGCCGGGAAGTACCTCAAATTCAGGCTGGAAAACGCGCGACCCACTCGGCTCAAGAGCGACCCACTTAAATTTTTCCTGAATTTTCAGCTGCCAGCTCAGATTTTCGCCTAGTATGGACTAGTTTTACTTGTGGATGGAATTTTTGGGTTTTTATGATGTAAATTCATGTTTTGCATGTAACTTTGGCTCATTTTTATCTATTCTAGAAGATTCACTCTCAAAAGGGTAAAAAATCATGTAATGGATCAGTTTCCACTCTTTTAGAGGCAAGTTGTTAGCTGCCTAGATTGTAGTTCCATGATTAGAATTGGTTGAAACTGATCCCTGAAGAGGGAATTCGACCCCTAGAGGTTGGGAAAGGTGTTAGAGTGATATATATATTGTAATTTCTCAATCATTTTCAGAGGTTGGAGAGGTTGGACTCTTGGGATACCTTTGATATCATTGTACATACTTTTCATATTTTGGCTAAGGAAAGATCAGGGGTTTTGCGGCACTTGTTGGGATCCTTGTGGTGTTCTGTTCTTGATGGTGTTTCTTCTTTGTTTACTGTAAGTTTCTTCATTTTTAATGTATTCCATCCTTTCATTATGCTTCTGAACTAAATTGAATGAGTGAATAAGGTTGAATCCATTGTTTACAGTGCTTGGCCTTTGAATTCAGTTAGTTCTATATGTTTTCAGTTGTTTGGAGAGGATCCAAGTTCTTCTTTGCCCTCTTCAGCTCCTCGTCGGTCTAATCTATCCATATATCCAATTTAAAGCATCAAGATCATCACCTATCTCGCCCCAGTTTGAACTCTGCAAAGGTCTGACCTTATCCCCGGACCCAAAATTTGTTTTCCCATTTCTCCAGCGAAAACCCAAAAACCAAAAAAACAAACATACCTATCTCTTTACTAGCCTAAAATCAGTTCTTATCGTAAGTCATCTCGCATCCTATTACTCATTTTCTCGAGATTGACGGAGAGAGCCCTCTCCTGTCCTCGTAGGGCTAGCTACGAGGCTGAGCGTGGTTTGATGTAGCCTTGAGTTTACTTCATTTCAGCCTGAGGTAGATTTGAGCGCTAACATAGTGGTGACTCCACTGGGGAAAAACTCAAAACGTTTGCTTGTTATAGACGGAGTCTGAAGACACGCCAGGTAGCCTTCGAAACAACGTTGCTATGCATCAGCGAAGTAGATAAACGCTGCTTCAATCGATCTCCGGTATAACTTGTAATCGTAGTATTTAACTTGTAAATTGCCCCAGTACATGTATCAAGTTTAGATCTGATGGTTGATGGTGAACAACGATCAGACATCGCAAGGCTGAAATCATTCACCTGGCGACTTCATTCACTGAACAAATCCAGAAATCGATGCTTCATGGTGACTTCACTGCAGGGAGATCAGTAGCTGTGAGATTTTCAAAATGGACCGAATCACAAGAAGATATGCTCCCATGAGCCGAGATCACATTCCAGGTTTTCCGAATAAGATGCCCAAGGTAGATTGGTCCAGGAATCTGCCTACGTTTAAAGATGATGGTAAGAAGGATGCTGCTTTACATCTGATTAGATTTCACATGCATATTCGCAAGTTGAAGGTGGATTTTCCTGAAGATTGTTTGATGAAGATATTCCTAGCCACTCTGGAAGGTGAAGCTCAATCTTGGTATGAAAATTTTCCACTGGCCTGTATTTATTGTTTAAAGGATTTTCATGCCCTGTTCATTGAAAGATATCAAGTATCTTATCCATCATTAAATTTAGTTCATGACTGTTGCAAACATGCTTCTACTTTAATTGAAAGCCTGGAGAAATATTATGAAGATGATAATTTCATGGATGATGAGATCATGGAATCCCTATATGAAAATCCATTTCAGCAGCATAAAGATGATCATGAAAATTTGCAGCAGGATCAAGATTTTAGTGTGGTGGAAGATGAAGGAATGTTGCATCTTGACAGTCAACCGGAATTACATGAAATGGATCAGCAGTATGAGGAAAGTTTGTATACTCCTTCACTTGAAATCAATAAAGACAATCATTGTTTGAGCCAAAGAAAACATAGAGCATTATCTCCTCTGACTGAAGATGAGATAGATCAGCTTTTGAAAGGTCGTGTTCCAGCTCAAGTTAATGCAGATCTGCAGTGTGCACATGGTCAAGAAGGTGATGGTGGAACTTCTTCCTTTTCTGAAATAGATGACAGTCCTGTAAGCAGCTTTATAGATCAGCAGGTTGAAATTTTTCATATGGCTGAAGATGATGAGAGAGAAGAGCTTGTTTCAGATCTGCCCATAGAAGAAGACAGCATGCAAGTAAGACCAGTTTCAATTTCAGAATGTGATGCAGTCAGGTCAGCCATTTCAGATTCAAATTGTAATAACCAAGCATACCTTGTGCTGAATCCTGAAAAGGAGTGTTTTGCTGTTGAGACCATAGATAGAGTTTTTGATCCAAGTATTTTCAGTTCATTAGAACACAGTCTTCATAAAGAGGTAATTCAGTTAGTTCATGAAAAACAAGATGAGATCTTCATTCAAGTAAGTGAAACAGTTCCTTTGGATGAATTTATGGTAGATGATAGAAATGTCATGTTTGGGTTTCAAGAATCATATAAAGTTGCTTTTCTCATGACTGATGAATGCAATAAGGAACATGATAATCTGGTTGTGATATCATATGAAGATGACCGACATTATATTCAGGCTACAGAAGATCAGATCAGTCAAGATTCCCTTTCAGATTCTTCTTCATATGTTTCATGTGTTAAAATTTTTTTACAAGAGGAGATCTGCTCATTCACATGTTCACAATTCTTTGAAGCCCAGGAACATATTTTTACTGAAGTACATGATGAAGGAAGATCAGAATCAGAAGAGAAGGACACCATGTTCTTTCAGCAGGAGGTAAATCTTCATGTTTTTCATGATCCCTTGGAAAAATTGTTACAGTCAGCAGTAAAGGTGAGTATTGCAGTATTCAGTGATGAAGGAGATCATGGTCAAATATGTTTTTGGATGCCCAGTTACCAGTATCTATTGTTGACCAGGAGATCTGATCAGAAGAATCAGTCAAGAAGCCATCTGCTTGACTGGTTACATTGGAAAGCCAATTATACATGATTGTACATATTTCATTAGTATGCAAGTGGTTGTCATCATGATTCCAAATCTTGATGGATTGCTGCCTTTTTTCCAAAAGCTTTGTAAAGTCTTGTTTTAAGTCAGTCATGAGTCATTTGTGTTTGGTCTGTTGAGTCAGTTTTTTCAAGTTATTTCAGTTTGCCATCGAGTCAGTTTGAGTCAAGTTTCAGTCAGTTTTCAGTCAAGTTTTCATTCAATAAATGTGTCAAAGGTTTTGGGTTATCCGTTCAAATAATGATTCCATCGCCCAATGGATGAAGGCACTGGTCTGCTCTCCCAAAGATCTGCCGTTCTTGGCACCTCCAAGGAGCTACCATCCCCATTGGAGCCAATGTTAGAGTCAGCCTTTGCAGCCTTCCTTCAGTGATCAAACATGCTCTTTCAAAGTGATTTTAAAGTGTCAAGGTCAAATTTTGTCATTTCAATGAGTCTTCAAGCAAAATTTGGTCACTAGGCATTAGGTCTAGGGTTTGCTTTCACTCCTTCCAAAGTTGTCCAAATGTCGGTCCATGTCACTATTCAGCTGAGTGTATCATCATTCATATGGTTTTCATCATTATTTCAAGTTCCATTGGGTCATTTTACACCTCGTTCATGCTTCAGTTGTGCCTAGGTAAGGTCCATTTCCCTCTCCTAGGGTTTTGGAGGTAATTTCTCTTGGATGGTCAAATCATTGGAAAAACTTGTATCTTGATGTTCACACACCTTCCCCTATCCTTAATATACCTCATTAAACACTTCCCATCACTGAGATCCCCCAAATTCCTCATTTTTGCACAAACCCTAGTTTCTAGCCACAACTTGGCAATTTTCTAGGCTAGGCCTGTGTTTTGCCCTTTTGGACCCCTTCCCCTCACTCAATCTCTGTGATTCCACTTCCCCCTGCTTCCTAACATCCCTCCCTACTTCTCAAAATTTCCCCAAGAATTTATAAGCCCCTTATCCCCTTCGTTTCGCTTCATTTCGACAAAATCCCTTGTTTCACCCATCGGGATAAGTTTTACTCAAAAGATTTTTCAGAGCAATAAAAGATGAATTTTGGAAACCTGAGAGAGGTTTTTTTTCAAAACATTCAAAGGAAGAAAAACCTCCTTCACTTTTTACACAGGTATCATGGTTTTATAGAAATGTCAAAAATACCGTTGCCTCAGGAGAATTGAATGCACCTCTGAAGTGACCTTGGGAAAATCAAGTTTTCTCCTAGCATGGTTGGCCGAATGACTTGCTTGATGATTTAAAGGATAACTAGACAGAAATACCTTTCCAATGAGCTATCATGAGCTCAATTTGGAGTTGAGTAAGACCTTCAAAAGTTGACCGCAACAGCGCTCTGCCTTGAGGCAGCCTCATTCTGCTCATTTTGACTAGTGTTGGGAGATTTGATTTTTGACAGGGTAAATCAAATCCAAATTGCATAATTCCACTTGTGTTGGAAAGTAGACTCTAATAGATTTCCAACGAGCTATCACACGCCCGATTTGGACACCGGGAAGGCCTCCAAAAGCTTCCTTCAAAATGCACTATGTAGCTGCTCATAGAAAAGTGTGAGCGACCCACTTGAGGGGAGCGACCCACTTGAGCATTTCAGCCAGTGTAAAAATGAATGGGAGCGACCCACTTGGGGGGAGCGACCCACTTAAACAACAAAGCCCAAAAATTTGTGTTTTGCACCCAGTTTTGATTCAAATCATCTCCAACAGCTTGCAAACAAGTTTTTATCATTGCTCAGTAGATTTTTAACAATGTTGTGATGTTTTTGATGTTGGGAAAGAGGCCATGTTCGGAAAAGAATGTATAAACCCTACATTCACATGCAAGTTAATTCTATAAGGGTTTTGAGATTGCATGGGCAGTTTTATGAAAAATTTGAAAACCTTCGAATGGTGGATATGTTCACACCCTAGCACGTTGTATAGATGATCCTCACGCCCTCAGTTATCATCTTATCACTGTTGTTCATACCCTTTCATATTTTTTCATGGTATTATGTCGACTAGTCTATAGCCCTTATTACCATAATATCACCATTGCTATTGTTATCATTCTATTACCACTGTGATAGTAATTTGTGTCACTAGGGTTATTGTCGTGTTCTCCCTTTTCTCCAGTTCATAAACACAGTCCTATACTTGTTTGTTTCTTTGACAAATTTTGCCCATCATTACCAAAAGCTTGCCCCATACTTTGCAGTTGGCACTCATTTGTGAAACTCACTTATGGTCAAAACAGTGATAGTTTTCATGCCACAACAGAGCCATCCTCATTGTAATTTTGTTTTCCTGTGATACTTTGGCACGTGGGTGATATTTATTGGGTGTTGAACATACATTATAACTTTTCTTTCACTGCATCTATATCAGTATACATATTGCAAATATCTTGTTCAAAGCCATGTCAGGGACAGAGTCAGAGTATGAGCAGGAGTCGGACAGTGACTCAATCGTTGAGGTTGATGTACTGAGATGGGGCATAGCAGTGCGCCTGTAGTGGTAACATATCAGAGAGGCCACAGAGCTTTGTTTGCAGCATCACGACGAGTACTATCTCCACATGGGGTGGAAGGGGTCTCGTTGACTTCATCAGCAACGCGAGTACTATCTCCACATGGCGTGGAAGGGGTCTCGCCTTCTTCATCAACATAGGTACATTCACAGGATCATGATGGAGACAAAGACACCAAGGTCCCATTTCTCATTTTCAACAGGTTGAACATACACATTGCTACATCATGACTGACAACAACACATCATACAACCGAGACAATGTTTTCATCACAGGAACTGCATGCACCAGGAGAGCACTAAAACGGCGGAAAAGGCCTGATCCACTTCGGATTTTGGCCGAGGCTTCATTGAATGGGCAAGATACATGATGGAGGACCTTCGCTCCGAATTTGGGCAAATTCGGAGAAAATTTTGTCATTTTCAAATTTTTGGGTCAAAAAACAGGTTTTTCAGTTAAGCGGGTCGCGCACCCATGCGCTCACTTTTTTTTGGGACACTTGCTGGAGGAAATTTTTGCATTTTTGGATTTTTCATAGTTAGTTATGCATCCTCAGAAATCAACTAAGCATTTCATCAAAATCTGGATGGTCAAAGAGCTCAAAAACACCATGAAAACCACCTTGCTGCCACCTTTTGCACCAGCAGGAAGTACTTCTGGGAGAAGGAAGTTTTGGAGGGTCAAATGAGCTCCAAATTCTGAAATTCCACTTGGATTGGATAGTCAACATCCAGGGCTTTCCAACGACCTATCATGAGCTCAATTTGGATGCCGGGAAGTACCTCAAATTCAGGCTGGAAAACGCGGGACCCACTCGGCTCAAGAGCGACCCACTTAAATTTTTCCTGAATTTTCAGCTGCCAGCTCAGATTTTCGCCTAGTATGGACTAGTTTTACTTGTGGATGGAATTTTTGAGTTTTTATGATGTAAATTCATGTTTGGCATGTAACTTTGGCTCATTTTTATCTATTCTAGAATATTCACTCTCAAAAGGGTAAAAAATCATGTAATGGATCAGTTTCCACTCTTTTAGAGGAAAGTTGTTAGCTGCCTAGATTGTAGTTCCATGATTAGAATTGGTTGAAACTGATCCCTGAAGAGGGAATTCGACCCCTAGAGGTGGGGAAAGGTGTTAGAGTGATCTATATATTGTAATTTCTGAGGCATTCTACTGGTTGGACTCTTGGGATACTTTTGATACTATTGTACATATTTTTCATAATTTGGCTAAGGAAAGATCAGGGGTTTTGCGGCACTTGTTGGGATCCTTGTGGTGTTCTGTTCTTGATGGTGTTTCTTCTTTGTTTACTGTAAGTTTCTTCATGTTTAAATGTATGCCATCCTTTCATTATGCTTCTGCACTAAATTGAATGAGTGAATAAGGTTGAATCCATTGTTTACAGTGCTTGGCCTTTGAATTCAGTTAGTTCTATATGTTTTCAGTTGTTTGGAGAGGATCCAAGTTCTTCTTTGCCCTCTTCAGCTCCTCGTCGGTCTAAACTGTCCATATATCCAATCAAAAGCATCAAGACATTCACCTACCTCGCCCCAACTTGAAATCTGCAAAGGTCTGACCTTATCTCCGGACCCAAAATTTGTTTTCCCATTTCTCTAGCGAAAACCCAAAAATCAAAAAAAAAACATACCTATCTCTTTACTAGCCTAAAATCAGTTCTTATTGTAAGTCATCTCGCATCCTATTTCTCATTTTCTCGAGATTGACGGAGAGAGCCCTCTCCTGTCCTCGTAGGGCTAGCTACGAGGCTGAGCGTGGTTTGATGTAGCCTTGAGTTTACTTCATTTCAGCCTGAGGTAGATTTGAGCGCTAACACAATCCTCATGAAAATTTCATCCACAAGATGCTCATCCAACCCCAAGTGAGTTTCCAAAATATTCTCAAACACGGCTCTGTAAAAGTTACCTACTATTCTCCCAAACCTATCCTCTTCCCCTTCTCTAACCTCCAACAATGGATGCGAAGGAAAACCAGAGAGAAGCCTCATGTTCTCTATTTCAAAGCACTGCTCCACCTCCACGATGCTCTGTAGCTCCTCCACACTTGGACCATAGAAAGGAATGTTAAAGGAGTCTAGTGGGTGAAAATTTGAAGTTGGGTTACACTTTTGTGAGAATAGGGGGCGGAAAATTTTTTTTCTCAATAGTTCAGCCGAACTTTCGAAATTAGTTCGACCGAAATCGATCTGCCGTTTACATTGACAGTGTACTAATGGCATGGGCAAACAGATTTTTGGCCATCGATGGGAAAACCAACAACAAAAGTTCGGCTGAACTGTTATTTCAGCCATACTATTAATTCGGCCGAACTTTTAAACTAGTTCGGCCAAACTCGTATTTTATAAATATATTGCCCACGAATTTTTACAGCTTTCACATCTCTCTTGTGTGCCTGATCTTTCTTCGTTTCTTTTCTGATTCTCTGTGGATTTTGTTGTTCTGTTACGCTCTGTTGTGCTCTATTGCTACTCTGTTGTGCTTTGGTGAGCTCGGTTGTGCTCTGTTGCTGCTTTGTTGCGCTTTTGGTGAATTAGAGTTGCGTCGCGATGACTTTCTACGAATTTCCAGGTAAATATTTGCATATCTATACAACAGAGCCGAAAATTTTGTAAATTTCAAAGGAGAATTAAACTCAATGTTTTGAAAATTCAAAATGTGCAATGTGATTTGGCCTAAAAAATTTATGTACAATAGTTATATTTTAAATTGTGGTGAATGAATCTTAATATTACATGTGTTTAAAAAATTATGGTCATGTTGACGGGAAAATCTGTCCCGGCCAATAGCAGGGGATCTCCCCGGTAAAAGGTCCCAATTAGACCTTGAACCATTTGGACTAGGGATCCCGTCCGGGGTGTGGGTCCGGCTACCACTGATTTCTCCTTTTCTTTGGGTCTCGCTTAAACTCTATAAAACAGTGAATACACACCTAATCAACTGATACAAGACATATGCTTGATGCATTAAATGTACATGCAGCACTATGAGTAGCAAGAGGAAATAATAAAGCATGAAGACCGAAGGAAGTGTTGTTAGCAACACTTCATTAGGGTCATGCTTGTAAACTGTTCTGACCGCAAAGGAAACAATTCCTCACAGCAAGAACACCCTTCACTTCCTAAAAGTTTAAATGATAACACAAACGTAGATAAACAAAGTCATCAACATTCACTAAGAAAGTGAAATAAACTCAACCACCATTAGCATACTCAACAAACTATTATGCAACTGTGATATGAATTAAAGATGCAGTTCCATTAATCTAAAGATATTCAGAAATGGAAGATATAATACTCAAGAGTGCTTATACATAAAACAACACCAGATCCATAAAGGGATTTTACAAAATGCTTGTATTCATCATTAAATGTATAATCTACTAGTAATACAATGTACTCAGCTCGAGTCCCAAGCCAAAGATCGTTTTACAAGCTCCCAAAGGAGTATTTATAATACAAAACCTTCCCTTTGGGCTTCCCTGACTTTTCATCTTCTTGACCGTTGGGCTGCCTTGCGACCCAGTCTTTTCTGCGACCTGCGACCTGAGCTGTTGTTGCGACCTGCGACCTGACTGGGTCGCGGGGTCGCAGGTTGCAAGAAAATGTCCAAGGTGCGACCTTGCGACCTTGCGAATGGGTCACAGGGTCGCGAGGTCGCAGATCGTGAAAAAAGATGAAAATGCGACCTTGCGACCTTGCGACTAGGTCGCTAGGTCGCGGGGTCGCAAATCGTGAAAAATGATGAAAGTGTGACCTTGTGACTTTGCGACTAGGTCATTGGTTCGCGGGGTCGCAAAATTCGGGAAAATCAGCAATGTGACCTTGCAACCTTGTGACTAGGTCGCTGGGTCGCGGGGTCGCAAGTTTCGGGAACAATCAGCAATGCGACCTGATGGGATTTGCGACCTCGCGACCTGCGACCTTGACAGATATGCGACCTGCGACCTTGGGCAAATCAGTGAGTTTTTTGGAGTTTCGCCAGCATTTACTTGTTTTGAAAATGTCACCTTGTTTGCTGGGGAAAACCTTGGCTCTTATGTGCAAACAGAGAGGTTCTTCCTGCAATAAAACAACACAGGTCACATGTCACCACGATTGAATAATAATAATGCGAGGAAATTTTAATCCATTTTGCAAGAATGAAAATAATAACTTAGACCCCTGTGTGGTCAACTACTAAATCGTCGGAGAGACTGGTCAGGGTAAGCTTTCTCTGTGCCCTTTCCCTGTCAGGATCATTATCCTTCCCATGCACAAGGTTTTCTTTAAGTCTTGGATTACATTATTTGATAGGCATGGGCTTCTTCGTTCACATTCTCAGTGGTCACCGTAGGTCTTCACTAAGCTCTGAGTGTTTGCAGAAGAAACTATTGATAAGATCGAAGATTTTCTGTTTGTGCCATCTCCTGCTGAATTCTATCCTAGCAGGTCAGGCAAATGGCAATAGCATGCAATGCATTTTCAGAGCCACTCCAGCCAGACTGAAATTTGTTCACTGCCATACACTTACAAGATGCTCATACAGCCGTTTTCATACAGTTCAAGTGATCAACGGATTTGGTGGAGTCCAACCCTGCGACTTGGCAACCACAGGATAGCATAGTCGCAGATCCTGCTAGGTTGTATTTTGCGTTCATGCCCCCAGACTTGCGACTTAGCGACTGGTTGCAATGAGCCAGGGGTCGCGCTCTTTATTGCTGCAAAAAGCTTCATGCAATAGAAACATAGCCCGTGTGTAATGGTTATGGCACCCTCGTGCATTTCAACACATGCTCCTTTTGTTATCTACATCTTCACTCTTACCTTCCAAGTGCGCTGGCCGCCAATGGATGCAAAACACCTTAGATCGAGAATTTTCAATCGTTTCTCCTGGATAGGTTTGAGAGCTTTAACACTAATTAGTTCACTATCATGTTCTGCCTGGTAATGGTCCATGAGTTCCATGATCAAACTCTGTTGGATGGAATATGTTTGCATTTTCGATCTTTAGCACAACTTCTTTCCTTGAATTGTTTTGTGTATCATGCACAAAAACTCATCCATAATTCAGCAAAATGGCGCCCGGTCCTGAAAACAAACTTTTAGAATTGTAATTATGCAGATATGCACTCATAAATACGTTAAGTTTTGTTGTTATCCTCTTTGCCAAGTGTCAATAGATTCGTGGGCACTGTAAACCTTCTCGGACAGGCCTGCATGCATGGCGAATTTGCGGCAGGGCCTACGATTGTTGAATGAAGGACCATGCGCATTACCTTAGCGCATCTGACCGATTACTATATTCATTTTTTCTTTTACTGAGCATTACAGCGTTTAACTGATCCTCAATTCACGCGGAAAAATCTCTCCATGGTATGTACAAGGTAAAGCGCGGTCATGGATAAGCATGCAGCCTCGATCATCATTATTTGGAGCCCATGCCATAAAAAATGCCACGACATCTGCATTCTTTGATGAAAAAGGTTTCACCAACGTGCATGTCCTCCAGCAGGGCCGTGACTCTGCACCGCTGACAACAAATGGCTGTGAGTCATCATGCATTTACAGCTCTGCTCCACTTTGACCGTAAATAGCACTACATATTACTGCTGTTGCATTGCAGGTTCATTATAACATTTCGCTCCATGCTTTGAACGTAAATTTTTTTTCCTTTTGACCGTTATACATATATGCGTCCGCTCCCAAAGTTTGACATGGCTAAAATATGACATAAAACACTTGGGCCAATCGAAACATTCCTCGTGTGCTTTTCTCGGCAATCTTCTATAGTTGTGAAGTCCTATGTGATTTGCACCATTTAAAACCGTGGTTATAACGTGTCAGGATAGTTATAGCACTCTGCTCCATGCTTGAGTTGAAAAGTCGACTACGACATATATACATCAACAATTACGTTGGCTCCATGCAACATAAATATTTAACAGCTGGCTCCATGGAATGCGTTTTCATATAGTCCTGATCTGTCATTTCAATCGTAAAATTGACCACCTTATATATATACTTGCCTCAAATGTTTTAACGTAAATTGAAACGTGCCATCGGATGTTTGATTCCATGCAACGTGTGCATGTAGTTTTGCGCCACGTTTCCAACGTAACATTGACTGCTACACATGTAAATTGCTCCGAACATCCACTATCGAACCTTTGCACCCGCTCCATGTTTTAAGAAATAAACCTTTGACCATTATATATGCTATGGAAATATTAAGTTCATTCGTAATGTTTCCATATAGTCTTGACTCACCATTTTATATGTTTTGGAAACCACGTGGTCTTGTGTCTTGCATTAATATATACAACATCACCTATTGAATGCATGCCCTTTATAATGTTATCACTTGGTTTTGCTCCAGGATAACTTATGGTTTTAAAACCATATGCTTCCGGGCCTTGTTTTAATTTGATCATTTACTTTACCTCATAATACCCCTTGCAGCAAGAATAATTCCACACCATGTAGCTCAGGCTTAATAAATGGTGCTTCTCAAAATTGCGCTCACATATTGAAAACTCTGCCATTGGCCTGCCACACCAACATGTGTACTTTCGCACTGCTGCTCGACACGAAACACCTTACTGAGATTGTCGTTCTATGTGAGTCTTCTGAGACCACTTTGTTCACCGGGCTATACTTTGGGCTAGACTGGTCAGGGTGGTGAAATATGTTTCTTTGTGTGCACCCATCGACATTTAGATGGTATGGTGGAGGATCTGGACATTTCCAAATAGAGCGCTTTTAAGCATCTGGTGCGCACTAGTGAAGAAAGCTTTTGCATCAGTGACATAGAATGTTCTCTCTCATCAACATGTATCACACTATCCCCCTTTTAACAGTACTGATCGTTTGCTCCTGCTCCTCCCCTGTTCCGCAACTTTGGCCTCATCTTTGAGCCCAATTTTATTTCCCTTGATGTCGTGACACGACTGAGGAGTTTGTCACCCGTGGGGTCAACCTACGTGGAATATTACAACATAATAATTACTCTTCATTAATGATGACCAAAAATAAAATGCATGAAACTAACAAGCTTAAGGGTAGTATTCAAACAAAATGCTTAATGACCCACAGCAGGAGGGCTTTTACTCGTCAATACACAAAAGGTTTCCATTCAAACGTATGCATGGCAGTCTCATTACATGTGGCACGACTGTGGTAAGAATGTTCGAGCATACGCTAGATGATCCCTCCCACATATGGTGTGATTGCAGCGACAACATCAAGTCATGGTGATGAGACAACTCGTGAGGGGTTGGGGATAGGTCGGCGGGATGTCGTTGACTACAGGTCAGGTGAAAGACTTTAACGCCTAGGCGAGCAGAGGGGGAACCCGAAATTTTAAATATACCCAAAATTTTGGGTGGTGTTGTAGCGGCTACAACAAATGGCGAACCACTTGTAGAATCCAGCATCTCTGTCAGTATCACAACAAAAGTCTGAGTCCAGATAGTAATGCAAGGGAATATTGAACAAGTTCCGTGGGTACCCTTTGTATTACTTTGGCCCTTTATAGGTATGCCTAATCCTTGTGCCTCAACTAAGTCCCGCTAATCAGAAACACATCAAGGAGAAAACTCACAGACGCCAATAGCTTGTTGATGATGTGAAGAGCAAGGCAGTGGGCTTATTATTTTCAGGATTTTTTAAAGTAAGTTTCTGGTGTTGCTTCGCTGCCAGCAGGCCTGGACAGTACCCCGGTGGAGTCACTTCAAGAAATCCCAAACATTGCTCCGCTGCCAGCGAGCCTGGTCAGTACTCCAACGGAGTTGTTGCATCACCTCTCTGCGCAGGAATCCTTTCTCGATCCTTTACCCTTTTTTGTTTCATGTGCTTGTAGCACTTATTTTCATGTGCTCGTGGCACTTATTTTCATGGGCGGATGATGGATCCCGACTTATTTTACGAGCAAGAGAGGTTGTTTCTCGTGTTACATAAACTGAAAGATATCCTGATTTGGGTTTGCCCTTGTGCCGAGCCTTCACATCCCATTTACCACAATAGGCGAAGTGTGCAAAAAAGATCATTTTAGGGTGTCCAAGATGATGCTAGGCACAAGGCCTATGCTACGAGTATGGGCCATTCAAACTTATTAGGTCTCCCTAAAGCAACTGGCTCGTATCTCCCAGGCTAAATAATTTTAGACTCATAGGCATATTGTTTGAGAATGTGACCTCGACAACTTGACCTGAGAGAAAGCTGCCTCTTGAGATAACCACTGCAACCTCATGAAAAATAACGGAGTTATTGTTTCAGAAATCAGGGCAAAACACGACCGCAAGGTGATGGGGTTGCCATGAGGGCTCATGCAGTGGCAGGCGATATGAAAAAAATGATGTGAGAAAGAGAGTGTGTGACGCAAAGTAATAAGCGAGGCTCAATATGCAATGCAACGCCGTGTGCAAGAGCGATCAACCAGTTGTAAGTGCAAATACAAGCAGTGATTATTTATGCAACAACAAGTAACTGAAAGGAAATGAAAGGAAAATACTTGTAACATGATGATGCCTAAAATATTAATCGCAAACAAAAATAGAAAACATGATTTTAAATCATAAAGTAAAAATTTGGCAAGTAAACCTAATTAACTTCGAACTAAAATTTTATTAACAGGTCCTAGCTAGCCTACACCTAAACCCTAGTTTAACCAATGATGCGGTCGGGTTATGTAAAATCAGTTTTCCAGTGCAGCCACCGCATTAATTTGCATCCTGCAATGACAACAATGATCAGGATCAGAGCCAGTATCCAAAAAAGTGCAGTAGCAACAAAACTTACTTGAGGAGTAGGTGCAATGGAAAGACAATCATAGATACTTGTCAAAGAACATGCTAGAATAGATTGTGCAAGATGAATCCCATTCTCATCTTGATACATAGCGATATGTTCTTGAAACTCAACATTTGTCAATGACACATAATCATTCATGCACAATCCTAGGTCTGATGGGCACTGGGTAAGCCACTGCCTATTTTCAAGCACATCAACCGGATAGGGTTGGTCGAGTTGACCGGCAATCTCATCATGGTGTTGAGGACCATCAGTTTTATGGAAAGGAAACAATAAGCAAGTGTCGGGCGAATTATAGATGCATGCGCATCTAAGCGTAGGAACCCTAGTTTCGAAAACCCTAGTCAGGGGTTGCTCCTGGGTTTGGTCAAGGGTATGGGGATCTGAATCCATGTTTAGTGGAGCCTGAAATTCCTCACCGCCTTGAACAAACTCCAGACCTTCGAGCGGAGCTCTTCCCAACTTTGATGGTTGGGCGAGATCAACAGGCAAATGGATGTGATCATGCATTGTGGTGAGTTGAAAAATGTTAGTGGGCTTTGTATCAATTTGGTCAAATGTTTGCGCGCTGACAGATTGATAGATCGATATACGAGATTCTTTAGATTCGCCAGGGTAGGGTGGATTTACCGCGATTATGCTAGGAGGAGCGTGGTATTTGGGGATCATCATCTTAGAAATGGTTGGCAGAAGCTGAAGCGCTTCGACTTTTTGATGGGTACTTGAAACATCCCAAAGCGAATCATCGAATGCTGGTGTCTCCACATGGTCCGAAAAGAGATGTGAGTGACAATCCTCAGCGGTATGATTGAATATGTTTTCAGATAGGCAAGGATCGCTGTAGCCATTGATTTTATCAAGTTAGGTACCTGGCAAGTTAAGCTCCCCAGGAGTTACCAACTGGGATGGGTCAATAAAGAGGACATCTTGAGGTTGCCCAGACAGGAAATCACTCCTATGGATGTCTAAAGATTCTGAGTGAGACAGATTAGATTTAAAAGATTCATCGATTTTGGACTGTGATTGTGAAACACCATCTGTGTGCTTATGATTGTCGCCAATACCAGTATAAGGAAATTTTGAATGTCTCAAAGAAATTACTGGTGTGGCAGGATCGGGAAACCAACCGGGGAATAATGAACGAAAAGATTGAGTCACAGGGGCGTTAACCATACGAGGCTTTTCGACACGCGCATCCGTGTTATTCAGAGAAAACGATGATCTGGTAGGCCTTGTATGGGAATCAACTTCATCCGGGGTAGGAGTCGATTCATAATCAGTATGCGAATCAGATTTAGGTTTGTGTCTAGGGAGACACCGAGTGGGCTCGAGGTAGGTTTCGTGAACCGAGAGAGATAATGAGCCACTGGGGTTTTCAAGCTCTGATTCGACATGGTGCGTGAAAGATTCAAAGGTAGTGCAGTAGGCTTTATCCTCTTGCCAGTGTCTATCCTTGCTTAGAACTTTTGAGGTCACAAATCCACTACCCGACAACTCAGGAGGAGGGGTGAGAATATCACAAATAGCAACACTCTCCTTGGAGGCCTGAATGTGGTCTGGACTCGGGGAGATGGACAATGAAGCATTAGGGACAAAATCTGAACAGCCGGTAACTTGCGGGTCATCATAGGGAACACTAGGATCTAACTGAAATTGTTCAAGGGAAACGAGAATCACATACTTGAACTGTTCACTTAAACGTTTCCAATCGACATCCCTCTCAGGGAGCTCAAAACAAAAATGAAAGAATCTGATAGCGAACTCATCTAAAGATTCCTGAGGTTCCATTCTAATGTCATTTAACTTTATCACACGTTATGAAGATCATACCTGTGAAAAGCTTGTCGCAATTCACTGGCGAATTTTTCAAACGAATGGATGGAAGCTTTCGGAAATGTGCGACACCATTGCTTAGCACAACCTTCGAGAGTGAGGAAGAAAAGCAAACAAATCAAACCTTCATCGTCAATTTTGTAGCACTCACCAAAGTCACAAAAATCTAAAAAGTGTTGTGTTATGGACACCCCATTTTCACCATCGAATTTTAACTGGGACAAGTGATACATAAGTTCATCGGGGATGAAGTATCGAGGCTCATAAAACTCCGACAAACATCTTGGGAGAATGATTTGGGAACGAGCCATTACAAATATGAGATTAACTGTAGGCTCTCAGGGCTCAGCTTGTCATTTGACCGTCCTTCTAGCGCCAATTCTGTGGATGGGAAAATCTATCCCGGCCAACAGCAGGGGATCTCCCCGGTAAAAGGTTCCAATTAGACCTTGAACTGTTTGGACTAGGGATCCCATCCGGGGTGTGGGTCCGACTACCACTGATTTCTCCTTTGCTTTGGGTCTCGCTTAAACTCTATAAAACAGTGAATACACACCTAATCAACTGATACAAGACATATGATTGATGCATTAAATGTACATGCAGCACTATGAGTAGCAAGAGGAAATAATAAAGCATGAAGACCGAAGGAAGTGTTGTTAGCAACACTTCATTAGGGTCATGCTTGTAAATTGTTCTGACCGCAAAGGAAACAATTCCACATAGCAAGAACACCCTTCACTTCCTAAAAGTTTAAATGATAACAGAAACGCAGATAAACAAAGTCATCAACATTCGCTAAGAAAGTGAAATAAACTCAACCACCATTAACATACTCAACAAATTGTTATGCAACTGTGATATGAATTAAATATGCAGTTCCATTAATCTAGAGATATTCAGAAACTGAAGATATAATACTCAAGAGTGCTCATACATAAAACAACACCAGATCCACAAAGGGATTTTACAAAATGCTTGTATTCATCATTAAATGTATAATCTACTGGTAATACAATGTACTCAGCTCGAGTCCTAAGCCAAAGATCCTTTTACAAGCTCCCGAAGGAGTATTTATAATACAAAACCTGCCCTTTGGGCTTCCCTGACTTTTCATCTTCTTGACCGTTGGGCTGCCTTGCGACCTAGTCTTTTTTGCGACCTGCGACCTGAGCTGTTGTTGCAACCTGCGACCTGACTGGGTCGCGGGGTCGCAGTTTGTAAGAAAATGTCCAAGGTGCGACCTTGCGACTGGGTCGCATGGTCGCGGGGTCGCAGATCGTGAAAAAAGATGAAAATGCGACCTTGCGACCTTGCGACTAGGTCGTTGGGTCGCGGGGTCGCAAATCGTGAAAAAAGATGAAAATGTGACCTTGTGACCTTGCGACTAGGTTGTTGGGTCACGGGGTCGCAAATTTCAGGAAAATCAGCAATGCGACCTTGCGACCTTGCGACTAGGTCGCTGGGTCACGGGGTCGCAAGTTTCGGGAACAGTCAACAATGCGACCTGATGGGATTTGCGACCTCGCGACCTAAGCAAATATGCGACCTGCGACCTTGGAAGATATGTGACCTGCGACCTTGGGCAAATCAGTGAGTTTTTTGGAGTTTCACCACCATTTACTTGTTTTTAAAATGTCACCTTGTTTGTTGGGGAAAACCTTGGCTCTTATGTGCAAACAGAGAGGTTCTTCCTGCAATAAAACAACACAGGTCACATGTCTCCATGATTGAGCAATAATAATGCGAGGACATTTTAATCAATTTTGCAAGAATGAAAATAATAACTTAGACCCCTGTGTGGTCAACTACTGAATCGTCGGAGAGACTGGTTAGGGTAAGCTTTCTCTGTGCCCTTTCCCTGTCAGGATCATTATTCTTCCCATGCACAAGGTTTTCTTTAAGTCTTGGATTACATTATTTGATAGGCATGGGCTTCTTCATTCACCTTCTCAGTGGTCACCATAGGTCTTCACTAAGCTCTGAGTGTTTGCAGAAGAAACTATTGATAAGATCAAAGATTTTCTGTTTGTGGCATCTCCTGCTGAATGCTATCCTAGCAGGTCAGGCAAATGGCAATAGCATGCAATGCATTTTCAGAGCCACTCCAACCAGACTGATATTTTTTCACTGCCATACACTTACAAGATGCTCATACAACCGTTTTCATACATTTCAAGTGATCAGCGGATTTGCTGGTGTCCAACCCTGCAACTTGGCAACCACAGGATAGCATAGTCGCAGATCCTGCTAGGTTGTATTTTGTGTTCATGCCCCCAAACTTGCGACTTAGCGATTGGTTGCAATGAGCCAGGGGTCGCGCTGTTTATTGCTGCAAAAAGCTTCATGCAACATCAACATAGCCCGTGTGCAATGGTTATGGCACCCTCGCGCATTTCAATACATGCTCCTTTTGTTATCTACATCTTCACTCTTTCCTTCCAAGTGCCTTGGCCGCCAATGGATGCAAAACACCTTAGATCTAGAATTGTCAATCGTTGCTCCTGGATAGGTTTGAGAGCTTTAACACTAATTAGTTCACTATCATGTTCCGCCTGGTAATGGTCCATGAGTTCCATGATCAAACTCTGTTGGATGGAATATGTTTGCATCTTCGATCTTTAGCACAACTTCTTTCCTTGAATCGTTTTGTGTATCATGCACGAAAACTCATCCATAATTCAGCAAAATGGCGCCCGGCCCTGAAAACAAACTTTTAAAATTGTAATTATGCAGAGCTGCACTCGTAAATACGTTAAGTTTTGTTGTTATCCTCTCTGCCAAGTGTCAATAGATTCGTGGGCATTGTAAACCTTCTCGGACAGGCCTGCATGCATGGAAAATCTGCGGCAGGGCCTACGATTGCTGAATGCAGGACCATGCATGTTACCTTAGCGCATCTGGCCGATTACTATATTCGTTTTTTCTTTTACTGAGCATTACAGCGTTTAACTGATCCTCAATTCACACGGAAAAATCTCTCCATGGTATGTACAAGGTAAAGCACGGTCATGGATAAGCATGCAGCCTCGATCATCATTATTTGGAGCCCATGCCATAAAAAACGCCACGACATCTGCATTCTTTGATGAAAAAGGTTTCACCAACGTGCATGTCGCAACTTCCTCCATCAGGGCCGTGACTCTGCACCGCTGACAACAAATGGCTGTGAGTCATCATGCTTTTACAGCTCTCCTCCACTTTGACCGTAAATAGCATTGTATATTATTGTTGTTGCATTGCAGGTTCATTATAACATTTCTCTCCATGCTTTGAACGTAAATTTTTTTTCCTTTTGACCGTTATACATATATGCGTCCACTCCCAAAGTTTGACATGGGCTAAACTATGGCATAAAACACTTGGGCCAATCGAAACATTCCTCGTGTGCTTTGCTCAGAAATCTTCTACAGTTGTGAAGTCCTATGTGATTTGCACCGTTTAAAACTGTGGTTATAACGTGTCAGGATAGTTATAGCACTCTTCTCGATGCTTGAGTTGAAAATTCGACTGCCACTTATATACATCAACAATTACATTGGCTCCATGCAACATAAATATTTAACAATTGGCTCCACGCGATGCATTTTCATATAGTCCTGATCCGTCATTTCAATCGTAAAATTGACCACCTTATATATATACCTGCCTCAAATGTTTTAATGTAAATTGAAATGTTCCATCGGATGTTTGACTCCATGCAACGTGTGCATGTAGTTTTGCGCCACGTTTCCAATGTAACATTGACTGCTACACATGTAAATTGCTCCGAACATCCACTATCGAACCTTTGCGCCCACTCCATGTTTTAAGAAATAAACCTTTGACCATTATATATGCTATGGAAATATTAAGTTCATTCGTAATGTTTCCATATAGTCTTGACTCACCATTTTATATGTTTTGGAAACCACGTGGTCTTGTGCCTTGCATTAATATATACAACATCACCTATTGAATGTGCGCCCTTTATAATGTTATCACTTGGTTTTGCTCCAGGATAACTTATGGTTTTAAAACCATATGCTTCTGAGCCTTGTTTTCATTTGATCATTTACTTTACCACATAATACCCCTTGCAGCAAGAATAATTCCACACCATGTAGCTCAGGCTTAATAAATGGTGCTTCTCAAAATTGCGCTCACATATTGAAAATTCTGCCATTGGCCTGCCACACCAACATGTGTACTTTCGCACTGCTGCTCGACACAAAACACCTTGACTGAGATTGTCATTCTATGTGAGTCTTCTGAGACCACTTTTTTCACCAGGCTATACTTTGGGCTAGACTTGTCAGGGTGGTAAAATATGTTTCTTTGCGTGCACCCATCGACATTTAGATGGTATGGTGGAGGATCTGGACATTTCCAAACGGAGCGGTTTTAAGCATCTGGTGCGCACTATTGAAGAAAGCTTTTGCATCAGTGACATAGAAGGTTATCTCTGATCAACATGTATCACACTATCCCCCTTTTAACAGTATTGATCGTTTGTTCCTGCTCCTCCCCTGTTCCGCAACTTTGGCCTCGTCGTTGAGCCCAATTTTATTTCCCTTGATGTCGGGACATGACTGAGGAGTTTGTCACCCGTGGGGTCAACCTATGTGGAATATTACAACATCATAATTACTCTTCAATAATGATGACCACAAATAAAACACATGACACTAACAAGCTTAAGGGGAGTATTCAAACAACATGCTTAGTGACCCACAGCAGGAGGGCTTTTACTCGTCAATACACAAAAGGTTTCCATTCAAACGTATGCATGGCAGTCTCATTACACGTGGCGTGACTGCGGTAAGAATGTTCGAGCGTACGCTAGATGATCCCTCCCACATATGGCATGATTGCAGCGACAGCATCAAGTCATGGTGATGAGACAACTCGTGAGGGGTTGGGGATAGGTCGGCGGGATGTCGTTGACTACAGGCCAGGTGAAAGACTTTAATGCCTAGGCGAGTGGAGGGGGAACCCGAAATTTTAAATATACTGAAAATTTTGGGTGGTGTTGTAGCGGCTACAACAAGTCATTATAAACTAAATAATTAATTAGCAGGCAGGCCTTCACAATAGCACCACACTACTACCCATGAGACCATAGCAAGTGTTGTTTCCCAATACTTTCAATGAACCTATTATCCCTGGAAAGATTTTATACAGAATTAGGACACATGGCACATGAGGTCATAGCATCGTTGGCTTCCATGATGAAAAATATTTGGCCAAAACTAAGTTTTCATATTCTCTTCACTCGCCAATCAATCCACGGAGACATTAAAGAAATATTATGAATACGATCTGTGTTCTATTCCCATAGATGAAGCTAATTACTTATTAGATATGGATGTATCTGCTTAGTCTATACATTCTATTCAGACTCTATCACCTTTGTTTTCATAAGCATGGGTACTATCTTGGATAATGCATATCATGATTAGGTAAATGAGGCATATCACATTCCCTCTTTATCGGAGCTATAAGGATTAGTTATGCTCAAAGATTTAATGGGTTTACTTATTGTATCAAGCTCGGAAAGTACAATGATCATATTAGAAGAATCTTATGTGTAATGGTTACTCCTTGTTAGATAGGGTTGTATAGAGCTTATTGAAAAATACGAGTACTCCCTGTCTGTTCATTTAATAATAGTGCGCATGTTGAGTATAAAAAATGTCAATCTATAGCATTAGAAAATCTTTCAAAATGTATTATTTCCATCTAAATGGTATGTTATTCCCTGCTGATGGATTATAAAAGTTTATGCAATAGTAAAGTATAACTGACAACAGCTTATGTTATTCCCTCTCTCTCGAAGCTGATCCTCTCTATGATTAAAGTATCAATCACTCCAAGAGTCTGAGCCTTGAGTCTATAAGAAAGTTCTTATATATTGCAAGTGTTGAAGTTTGATGTATAATTGTGAGCCTTTGAGCTTGATTTGATATGAAACAGTAGCAGTGAAAATTAAGTGCTTAGTTTATTAAGCTTTTTGATATGAAACAATAGAAGTGAAAATTAGTTTATTAATCCTTTTAATATGAAACAGTAGCACTGGTGTCTGAGCTTGATTTGTTATGAAATAGTAGCAGTGAAAATTCTGTGCTTAGTTTATTAATATTTTTTATATGAAACAATATTAAGCTTTTTGATATGAAACAATAATAGTGAAAATTAGTTTATTAAGATTTTTAATATGAAATAGTAGCACTGGTGTCTGAACTTGAGTTGATATGAAACAGTAGCAGTGAAAATTAATTGCTTCGTTTATTAAGCTTTTTGATATGAAACAGTAGCATTGAAAATTAGTTTATTAAGCCTTTTAATATGAAACAATATCACTCCAGTGTCTGTTTGTTTAGATACCATACTTAGTATCAGTCACTGCCATAGTCTGTAAGAAAGTTCTTATATAATGCAAGTGTTGAAGTTTGATGTATAATTGTGAACCTGTGAGCTTGAGTTGATATGAAACAGTAGCAGTGAAAAATAATTTCTTAGTTTATTAAGCTTTTTGATGTCAAACAGTAGCAGTGAAAATTAAGTGCTTAGTTTATTAAGCTTTTTGATATGAAACAATAGCAGTGAAAATTAGTTTATTAAGACTTTTAATATGAAATAGTAGCATTGGTGTCTGAGCTTGAGCTGATATGAAACATTAGCAGTGAAAATTAAGTGCTTAGCTTATTGAGCTTTTTGATATGAAACAGTAGCAGTGAAAATTAGTTTATTAAGCCTTTTAATATGAAACAGTAGCAATCCAATGTCTGTTTGTTTACATACCATACTTAGTATCAGTCAGTCCAAGAATCCGAGTCTTGAGTCTGTAAGAAAGTTCTTATATAATGCAAGTGTTGAAGTTTGATGTATAATTGTGATCCTGTGAGCTTGAGTTGATATGAAACAATAGCAGTGAAAATTAAGTGCTTAGTTTATTAAGCTTTTTGATATGAAACAGTAGTAGTGAAAATTAGTTTATTAAGCCTTTTGATATGAAACAGTAGCACTGATGTCTGAGCTTGAGTTGATATGAAACAATAGTAGTGAAAATTAAGTGCTTAGTTTATTAAGCTTTTTGATATGAAACAGTAGCAGTGAAAATTAGTTTATTAAGCCATTTAATATGAAACAGTAGCACTGGTGTCTGTTTGTTTAGATACCATACTTTCATTCTTTAGAATTAGAATCTAATGCTCTTTCCCTTTTGGCTGATATAACTCTCTATCTCCCTCTCTCTCGAAGTCAATCCTCTCTGTGATTAAAGTATCAGTCACTCCAAGATTCCGAGTCTTGAGTCTGTAAGAAAGTTCTTATATAATACAAGTGTTGAAGTTTGATGTATGATTTTGAGCTTGTGAGCTTGAGTTGATATGAAACAGTAGCAGTGAAAATTAAGTGCTTAGTTTATTAAGCTTTTTGACATGAAACAATAGCAGTGAAAATTAGTTTATTAATCATTTTAATATGAAACAGTAGCACTAGTGTCTGAGCTTGAGTTGATATGAAACAGTAGTAGTGAAAATTAAGTACTTAATTTATTAAGCTTTTTGATATGAAACAGTAGCAGTGAAAATTAGTTTATTAATCCTTTTAATATGAAATAGTAGCACTAGTGTCTGTTTGTTTAGATACCATACTTTAATTCCTTAGAATCAAAATCTAAGGCTCTTTCCCTTCCTAGCTGGGCTAGGAGAATATATGCATCTATATATTTAAACTACTCAACTAGTTTATTACACCATAGGAATCATTTCTATATATCTCCCATTTTAATGGGGTCTATCACATTTTGAGAAAGACACATTATCCATAAAAGTTTCCCATTGAAACCAAAAGTGATTTGATACAAAACATAGGTTTTAACCTTATATAGATAATTGTTTCAAATATATTCTTAATAAAATGAAAAATATTCAATGTAAAACACATGCATTAACATATAATTGTGATATTTTCCCTTCTTTCCAACTTAGTGGACATCCTTCTAGAAAAATCCCTTTTAATGAAGCAGATATATCCATAGTGATCCATTGATATTTTTTCACCAACAACTATTCCATTTTGGACTTATATATCTCAAAACTATGCTCATTGAATTTATGCATCTATATCTTTAAACTACTCAACTATTTTATTAAACCATAGGAATCATTTCGATATATCTCCCATTTTAATGGGGTCTATCACATTTCGAGAAAAACACATTAGCCATAAAATTTTCCCATTGAAACCAAAAGTGATTTGATACAAAACATAGGTTTTAACCTTATATAGTTAATTGTTTCAAATATATTCTTAATAAAATGAAAAATATTCAATGTAAAACACATGCACATTAACATATAATTGTGATATTTTCCCTTCTTTCCAACTTAGTCCATCCTTCTAGAAAAATCCCTTTTAATGAAGAAATTATATCCATAGTGATCCACTGATATTTGTTTACCAATAACTATTCCATTTTGGACTTATATATCTCAAAACTATGCTCATTGAATTTATACATCTATATCCAGTAAATGCCCCTACAGTGAATATCTGGAATAGATCTAAATATAAGTTATTTATTTTAATATCCATAAAACAAAACCACTTTAAGAAAAACTGTGTACATGTGTCATTTATCCCATAAATTCTTAGGCAAATTTTTTAAAGCATACATGTCATGTTGGCTTTCTCCCATTAACTTTAAAGCATGTTTTTTGTAAGTGCATAAAATAATTTTGCAAACCATGTAAATGTCATTTATCTCAAGCTTTAAGGCCTAAAAATTGAACCTAAAGTGGCGGAACTCTCATAGAATTTTGAACTTCCATAGGATTTTAGTCTTTCGGTTGAGTGTTAACTTATACAAGTTCTAAAGGCAGAGTCTGTAAAGGGCTACCTTAAAGGGCCAGGTAGCATCTGGATCTCATCTTTTCTCAAAGGTGGCATATCTAGTAAATGCCCCTATGGTCAATCTCTGTAACAGATCTTAATAGAAGTTATTCATTTTAATATCCATTAATCTCAACCACTTTAAGACAAACTATGTACATGTGTCATTTCTCCCATAAATTATTAGTCAAAGTTTTTAAAGCATACATGTCATGTTGGCTTTCTCCCATTAAATTTAAAGCATGTTTTTTGTAAGTGCATAAAATAATTTTTCAAACCATGTAAATGTCATTTCTCTCAAGCTTTAAGGCCTAAAAACTGAACCTAAAGTGGCTGACCTCTCATAGAATTTTGAACTTCCATAGGATTTTAGTCTATCTGTTGAGTGTTAACTTCTACAAGTTCTAAAGGTAGAGTCTGTAAAGGGCCAGGTAGTCTCTGGATCTCATCTTTTCTCAAAGGTGACATATCCAGTAAATTCCCCTACAGTCAATCTCTGTAACAGATCTAAATAGAAGTTCTTCATTTTAATATACATAAACCTCAACCACTTTAAGGCAAACTGTGTACATGTGTCATTTCTCCCATAAATTCTTAGGCAAAGTTTTTAAAGAATACATGTCATGTTGGCTTTCTCCCAATAACTTTAAAGCATGTTTTTTGTAAGTGCATAAAATAATTTTGCAAACCATGTAAATGTCATTTCTCTCAAGCGTTAAGGCCTAAAAATTGAACCTAGAGTGGCTGAACTCTCATAGGATTTCGAACTTCCATAGGATTTTAGTCTGTCTATTGAGTGTTAACTTCTACAAGTTCTAAAGGTAGAGTCTGTAAAGGGCCAGGTAGCCTCTGGATCTCATATTTTCTCAAAGGTGACATATCCAGTAAATGCCCCTACAGTCAATCTCTCTACCAGATCTAAATAGAAGTTCTTCATTTTCATATCCATAAACCACTACCACTCTAAGGCAAAACTTGTACATGTGTCATTTCTCCCTTCTTCCATAAAATTTTAGGTAAAATTTAAGGCATGTGTTATTTCTATTTTATTTCTCCCACAAACTCATAAAGGTGTGACTTTTGACATAACTGGTTGTTTTAGTAAGTGCATAAAATTCATTTCTCCCAGAAACTAAAGGCTTCCTCCCATTAATTCTAGATGTGAATTCTACCATAAAATTTATAAGTCAAACTTTAAGATAAACCATGCACATGTCATATATCACATGCACATGTGTCATTTCTCCCATGCATTTGCATTAAATGTCAATTTAATATATATTTTTATTGAATTTGTTTTTTTTAGGGATAAAAAAACCACTAAATATGGTTGAAAAATGGAAATTATGCATAGATGTTTCTTGCTATCCCAATCTAGGGAAATCAATGATTACATATGTGCTTTCCAATATTGTGACTAGCAAAGTCATCCAAAGGAAAATAAATATACCGGGAAGAACAACAAATAACGAGGCATATTATATTATATTAATAGAAGGCTTGGGAACAACCATGGAGTATAGATCAAATGGAATTGTAGTTTTCACCAATTCTAAACTTGTGTGTAACTAGATGAATGGCGCATACCAAGTTAAGAATGGGAGGCTAAAAGAACTACATGGAATAGCAAACAATATTGTTAACCAATTTCAATTTTTTAGTATAAGACATTGTAAAAATGTGAATAAGATGTCCGTTGATCTATTGCATGGGGCAATGCCAATTAAGGATTCATCTATCAAAGATGAATTAATATATGAATTAGAATTATGCGGGGCAATGCCAATGCAAGATTCATCTCTCAAAGATGAATTAGTTTTGAGACGCTCTTCTTCAAAAATTCAAGATCCATCTCCCAAAGATGAATTAGTTTTGAGACACTCTTCTTCAAAAATTCAAGATTCATCTCTCAAAGATGAATTAGTTTTGATACGCTCTCCTTCAAAATTTATTGATGGAAATTTTAACATATCTTGGATATGTGTGTGTTTTGTACTTATAAATGCATCTTTTTTAACGACTATGTGCTTTTTTCAATTATATACCAAGTGTGCTCTCACCTCACCATGTAAAGTGCCACTTGGTGAACTTCACATTTGCAACAAGTGGTGAACCTCAATTTTTATAAAATTAAAATGCGGGGACTTCAACAATTTTTTGTTTAAATGGAGTTTCACTTCTTTTTTAATGACAATGTGTTTTTTTCAATTTTATACCAAGTGTGCTCCCACCATGTAAAGTGAAATTTGGTGAACTTAACATTTCAATAATTTTTTTTGTTTAAATTGAGTTTCACACATGTTCAATTAGTGCTTTGAAAGATGTGTTTTACATAATTTGTGTACACTAAATTACATTAATTTTCTGAAATTTATTTTGAATTTATTTTAAATTAGTCATTTAAAAAAATAATTGTCAATGTCCACTGTAGATATATATATCATGGAGGATGAACGACGAAGATCAACAGAATCCCATATCTCTATGAGAGAGGGGGATCAGGGATTGAGGGATGTTCATGGTATTTAAATATAATCTTAAATCTCCATACATATACATGCATATATGTACATATGGACTTGATTGTTTATCAACTTTTGTGAGTTAAATTAGTTGTTAATAAGTTGATAAAAAATTATGGGTGAAAATGTGAAGTTGGGTTACATTTTTTGCCCTTTTTTGAGAAAAAAATTTCATTTTTTTTTGTTTTTCAACTTTTTGCAAGCCAAAACAATTTTTTTGTTTAGAATTTCATTTGCGATAAAAATAAAAGTTGTCAGAAATTTTATTATCTTTCTATTACTTTTTTTTTGGAATTTTTTTATACACATTTGAAATGTCAACTTAGCGTTTCTATCAGTGTGTGTTTTTTAACAATAAAAGGATTCATAAGAAGTCATGTTAATATGCACTGTTGTATTCTTTGAAACTTTGTGTTTTTTAGAAACAAAATGTGTTACAACAATCTAGATAGAGTCTACTTCGGTTTCATCATATTTACAAAGCCAACGGATGCATATCACAATTACTAGAATTTTTTGAACTGGTCCAATATGAAAAAACTGCATATTTTGAATATGTTTCGCAACACAATAAATTTCTTAACATATAAGTTATAAACTAAAAATCTAAAAACTACCCATTACAGATGATAGACCAATGTAATGCACCATAATTTTTTCAATTTTTTTTTACAGTGTATTTTGGAAGATACAAAATTATGATTTCAATGAATCATAATGAGCTTCAAAAATTGTTTGCACCTGTTTTATTAAAAAATTAATTAGAATTGGTAAATATTTATGAAATTCCATAAAAGTTATATTTCCTGAAAGTAGATTGAATTCTAAAAATGTTTGTCTTGGTTCCGACAGTTAATTCAGAATTTTTCATGGAGTTTAATCAGTCCAAAGTTGAATATATGTATTCAGAGCTTAGCTCTACATAATTGTTGACACGTTAGTTCAGCCGAAATCTTAAAAAAAGTTCAGCAGAATTGTTTTTTGGGCCGATGGCCCGTCAAGTCTAACGACATAAAAGTTTAGCCAGATTTTTTATAAACGTTCGGCCAAACTTTTACCGGACTTTCCGTCGGCCGGAAAATACCACGAATCCACTCCAAAAAAATATTTTGCGGCAATATAAATTGTCACGAAAGCATTCATTATTTTCACATATTTTTGCATATTTGGTCTAATTTTACAAAGGTCTTGGTCTGATTTTGCAAAGAATTGTTTTGGGTTTAAGGAATTTTTTTGGAGGTACATTCAAAGGACATTTTTACAAATGATTTTTTTGGGTTTAATGAATTTTCTTGGAGGTACATTCAAAGGACATTTCTTCGAGATATGTGATAATTTTTTTGGATGTTTTTTGGGCTTCATTTTTTTTTAAAGTATGGATTTGGGCTTAATTTTCATTGTTTTTGAAGGTATGGATTTGGACTTAATTTTCAAAGGACTCTTTTTAGGCTTAATTTCGAAAGGACTCTTTTTAGGATTAATTTTCAAAGGACATTTTTTGGACGTATTTTTTAAAGTGATAATTTTTTAGAGGCTTTTTTGAAGTATTTTTTGCAAAAAAATTAAAATGATTTTTTGTAAATTAAATATTTTGTGATGTTTTTTTCAATTGAGTTTTTGTCTAAATTTTTGAAGGAAATTTTTTGAACTTCATACTCTATTATCATGGGAAATCGAAGGAATTGTACGAGAAAATATGATCGAAAAAGAGACCCTGAGGAACGTAGAGAAGAGATGAGACAATCTCGCAAAAGAAAGATAGAAGCACTCTCAAATATTGAAGGGGAAAATCAACCTCAACTAGAAGTTGAAGCAGGTATGTAAATGTAAATATTATGAATTTGATATATTTAAAATTTTCCTAGTGTAAAATGTGAAGCTTAATTTTTATTTGATGAACTAATTTGAAAAATATTTTGTTATGTAAACAGAGAGAGATATTCTTGAAAACATTGATGATAAGATACAAAATTTTGAAAGATAAAGTGAAAGAGATATTGAACTAATGATTGAAGATGGTGAAAATGTTGAAAGAAATTCAAGTGAAGAAATTGAATCACAAGGTATGTACACACACACACACACACACACACATATATATGTTGAACACATGCACGTATTATTGAAATTATACATATATTTATTAATTTAGTTATTTATTGAATATGTAAACTTATTATGTACTATTCATTCGAATATGTACAGATGAAATCAATGTCGATGATGAGATGTTAGAAAATGTTGACACTCACACATATGGAGATAAAAGAGCTGACCATATTATACGATATTGTGTTAACCGCATTTTTGATACGTATTTCATAATATGAAATGTGACATTTCAAGCACAAATGTTGAAAGGTCTCCTATCATTAAAGAAATTAAAAGAAGCTACGACTTTATTGGGTATTCGAAAATCAACCAAAGATAAAAAAAAATAATGAAGGAAAATGTGATACAAAATATAAATAGTGTTATAAATTCAATTAGAAGATATAAATAAAAAATGTTTCAGTTGTACGTAGAGCAATACATATGGCAGTGGTTTCATCAAGTACTAAAGAGAATCACTTGGTAAATCTATGGCATGAGAATTAGGAACCTCACGAAAAGCTTTGCACAAAAATCAGAAATTTCGGTTGCAAATAGATGTAAATGATGAACTCGCTTGTTGGAGAGCTATTTTTAGGCAACCATACAAAGACAGACTTGGAGAAAATGTTAAAAAAATAATATATGAATATTGGAAGAAAAATTCACGTGTTTCTCCAACTGCAAAGCATGTGATGCGAAGAAGAATAGCATGAAATCAGTACGAAGAATATGAAAAACATTTCTTGGAAACCACTCAGATAGATTTTTTTAACAAGTTCAAAGAAGAGAATCGTAAAATTCATGTCTCAATCAGTGCTTTTGTTCAAAAAAAACCATGGTATGTAAAACCTATCACCATACACAACACTTGTTGTTGTCGTTATTATGTGGAATTTGAGTTATATTATGACACATTCCTTAATTTTAGTAGAACATTTTGGAAGGATTCACCTCCTACTTCCACTATTTGTGATTTCATATCTCAAATTCTATGTGAAAGACAAAGCGATGAAATATTTTACGAAAAGAAATGTGTTGGTGGTAAAAAATGCGATGATTGTGAAAATTTGACTAAATTTAAAAAAAAATATCGTACTGATATAAATGATCAATCATTGTCCAACATGAAAGTGAAATGGAAGAGACATGAATAGATCCATACATCGATTCAAGGTGCAAATAGTGCTAAGAGAATTAAATTACGAGAAGAAGAATTTCTTGTGATAGAATTTTTGGGAAAGTTTGAGGCAGAAATTTATAAATACACCAAGCATTCCCATAGAGCTCGATGGCAAGGCTTGCAATTCAAAAAATCCCGTGAACTTTTTCCACCAGGGACCATTTTGTTAGTAATTGATTTTGCAGAAAACTACACATTTTTTCCACAAAAATAAATTCAGAGTGAACACTATCATTTTGACCAAGTCTCCATGCTCGTCCATATTCTATATAGACATGCTGAACAAAATTTCGATCATATAGAAAGCACTAGTCAAAATCAACATGTTATTAAAGAATATCACTTTTATATCAGTGACGATCGTACACATGATACATATTTTGTACGACACTGTTTTGGAAAGATTTATTTCTCCTTGAAAAGTCATGGAATAGCATTCAATGAACATTGGATATGGTCAGATGGATGTGCAGGTCAATTCAAATCTGCATGATCATTCTTTGGTTGTGTTGTCTTCATAAGAAAACCTGCATTAAACATCATTGGAATTTCTTTGAGACTGGCCGTGGAAAAGGAGAAAATGACGGTGTAGGGGCATGCATAAAATGAGCACTTCGAAGATATCAAATGAACCGATCAAGAGAAGTGCGAAGGTACATCCAATTTAATTTTTATTGGACATCTAATTTTAAATAGTGTACATTTATCACAATTTGATTATCTTTTATTATATTTTGATATCATATGTACATTCTTTTTTGAGTTTTCCATATAAAGGTTTTTTTGGCATATTGGGATCGAAGATGTAATTAGATCAATTGGAAATGGCATTGAAATAATAAAAGGGACTCGAAAATTGCTTTCAATTAAAATAAAGTTGTCCAGAAATGTGTTTACATTGGATAAAAGAAATTATTCTTGTTTTTTTCATGTTTGCATAGAAAATAGAGAATATAATGACGTTTGTGAAAACAAAATGTATGTAAAATATTGGAAACATACAGAGCTAACTACAAAGGTCAAAATGCCCATTTCAATGTTTGAAGAAATGCAATCAGGGGAGACTACAATATCATCCAATGGTGATCGAGTTTCTGATCTTGTTAGAGAAGGTAACATTTGAATTGCTTTCAAATGATAAAGATATAGAAATAAATTTAAATACATAAGTTTGTTAAGTTTGTTTTATTGTGTAGGAGATGTTTTTGTTGTAATTGCACCTACTGACAAAGATGAAAATGTGAAGTATTATTTTGATGCATTGCACTGAATGAAAAATGAAATTATTTTGAAAACTATAATGATCACGGATTTCCATATGAAAGAGGATCTATTATACTGAAAGGTTATTTTTTCAGACAAACTAATCAAAGTGGGGATTTTGTTTACTTTGAAGACTATGAACCTGATGTCATAAGTTGTCAATATAGTCACTTGGTGTGTGCAACATGCATAAATTTGATAGAGGTTCAATTAAAGAAAAAAACAAAAATTAAGAAATGGAAAATGTTAAAATCCGATCATGAATGGATCATTGAAGATGGCATTCCATTGGAATTTTTTTGATTGAACTGCCCAACAATTTCTTCTCTTTGGATCATGTTTTAGAACTTCCAGAATTCAACTAAAAATTGAGTTGCCTTGTTATGTTATCTGTGCAAGTGTTTGCACATATACAAATTGTTTTGGTGCATGCACACTAGTATCAACTGAAAGTAGCTTTTCTATACATGCATTGATGAAAAATGTTTCATGTATTGGATATATATGTGTGTGTGTGTGTGTGTGTGTGTGTGTGTGTGTTCTCTAGAATTCAATTAATTGTTCAAGTAGTTTTACTATGTGCATTGATGAAAAATGTTTCACGAACTGAATATATATGTTCTAGAATGCAATTAACTAAAAGTAGTTTTTCTATGTGCATTGATGAAAAATGTTGCACCTACTGGATATATACACAGATTGAATGTGACTAGTTTTTCTCGTGGGCTTTTCTGGTAAAAAGTATCCACAATGTAAATAAATCATCCACGGTATGGTTTTGTATGAAGATTCCTTTCAGACAAGAGACTCGGAGCACTTCTCCGACTTTTGGTGGGATTTGACCCACATCTCTATTCCTGATAGAAAATATATTACAAAATTTGTCTATCCAATGGTCGGATATGTTTTAGGCAATTAACTAAAAATATATTTTCTATGTGCATTGATGAAACATGTTGCACATATTGGATATATATATGTTCTAGAATGCAATTAATTGTTCAAGTAGTTTTCCCATGTGCATTGATGAAAAATGTTTCACATACTGAATATATATGTTCTAGAATGAAATTAACTGAAAGTAGATAAATTCTATAGGAATTGATCACATGCCAAATGTATTTCAACCATCCAAAACTTGAGTTTTAATTTTTTTTTGATTATATCACAACATTACTTAACATTACTTCACATGTCATGCCAATTGTAGTTCAACTATCCAGTAAAAACATTTAACATTATATCACATGCCAAATGTAGATCAACCATCCAAAACTTAAGTTTTAATTTAACAAAAAATTATAGATCACAACATTAATTCACATGCCAAATGTAATTCAACCATCCAAAACTTAAGTTTTAAAAGAAAAACAAATTATAACACAACATTACTTCACATGCCAAATGTAGTTCAATCATCCAAAACTTAAGTTTTAAAAACATTATATATCACATTCACATGTACCAAATGTATTTCACATAAAATATGTCCAAAATTTGTAGATCTCACAAGTATCAAGTATCAAGTTATATATGCCTACATCTAGATAATATATAAAAAAGTAAATTTAAGACTAGAAATCTCAATCAAATCTAGAAATCATCCATCAAATATAGATGGATGTAGTGTCTTTCCCAGCAAAGTCTTAATCCGTAAGCTATCCTGCGAAGCATGGGGAACCTGTACACAATGCACGTACAAACATTAAAATTTGATATCTTAAAATTGAGAGAGAATATATAGAACTTCATGTAAAAAACAAAATAAAAATAAAAATCATGCAATACCTCATGTGGTTCCCTCTCCATTTGTTGCTCGTCTGCTACAACTTCCCCCATGGGACCATCTCCAACAGTAAATTGTACAATATACATGTACAATTATATATATATATATATATATATATATATTAAAAATTTTCAAATGAAAATGCATATATATAAACTTATTTTCGATAATATTAAAAAAAAAAAGTTAGAAAACTTGTTCAAATGGTTGAAATGGTGTGGATGATCCGTGGAGAAAACAAATCCTCTATAGAAACCTAAAATTCAAAAAATTTAAAATTATAAAATAACTCAAGATCAAGATCTCAATTTATAATAAAACTTTTAAACTTCAATTTATAAATTATAACTTAAAAACATATATATTTAAGTGAAAAATTGTATACTTCTGTAGGTTTATTTGGCACATCTCCTAAGAGAGGCTCCAAAAGGAAATCTCCAAAAACCTAAAATTCAAAAAATTTAAAATAACTCAAAATACAGATATATCTCATTTTTTAATGGAACTTTTTGAGGTGGAATATATAACTTAAAAACATAAATTTTAAAAGTGAAAAATTGTCCATACTTGTTGTGAATCTGGCACATCTCCTAAGGAAGTAGAAGATAGATCTCCCAAGGAAGAAGAAGGTACCACCATCCCAAAAACATTAGACATAATTGGAATTTGTTAAAACATTTTCATATATATACATGAAAATGTACATGTGTGCACAATTATTTATTTTAAAAATATCAAGTTTAAAAAACACTAACATTTGCCAACATATCTTTATGGTGAGACCCATCTTGATTTTTTGAACTAGAGGCTCCGAACGTGATATTAACATTTTCGTCATTCATCAAGCGTGACAACTGGAAATGGTGTTAACATTTAATGATACATTTTTGTTATATTAATGTATACAAATAAATGACATATGTATATATGTATTTATTACAAATTTTATGTATGTGTTAAAATAATTGAACCCTAACCATTAACACATACCGTTCGTGTGCCCTCTTCCTCATGAGCAATTAGGTCATGCCAACCATTGCGACAATTCTTTTCATATGTTTCGAGATCTTCAACAGTCATGTTGTCAATCTCTTCATCTGTATAATAAATAAAATTAGCGCGTGCATTCTCACGTGCTCTTTGTCGATTCAGACAAACATAGACTCCACCCAATCCAATGTGAACATTGTCGATGATGGCATCCCTTGCTTATGGACTAATTCAATAAGTAGCTTGCATCTCTGACCGCAAAGTTTTGACACGAAAAGGTCGACTAACCAATGGTGGCTCAGGACAAGGCAACTCAGCATCACATCTTGTGCCCCTATAGTCACACAATCGACCTTTCCCTGGACTACAAAATTCAGAGGGAAGGTCATTGTAATTGAGTTTCATTTCAAAAAAGAATTCTGCATAAAATAATTTTGCAAAATAAAGCAGAACCTCCTCATTCCATGGGAGTCTTCCATAGGCTACGAGGTGTCTATCATACAAATAGTGAGCTATATCAGGGTGCTTGAAATATTGCACCTTCAACATCTTTTTTTTTGGCCCTTTGAAATTAAACATAGAATTTGTCATTGTTGTTGTAACTCTTTCTTTAACAACTTCTCATTTATTGGGACCCATCACTGTTTCCTTTATTTTTCTCATCATTTCCACAAAAGTATCAGTGGTTGGCCCAAGGTTTCGGTACACATCTACTAGTTGGCCTAACGAGTGTGTAACTATTTCCAAGCTTTGTCGACTCTCAACAGGTAGAGTCAAAGCCATGAGATCTCTCTACAATTTTGCATGAAGATTTTGACACCTTTCTAAGGTGCATTGATGCATGTTTCCTTCCTAAGGTATATCGAAAATATCGGCCGGATAAGTCATGGTGGGTGGACAACCTTCTTCTTGAATTACGCATTCTGCCCTACATCTTTTTTTACCAACATTTGAAGCATTTTCAGCCTCGACATCAATATATAAAATTTTGTATATTAGAAAAAACACATGTAAACAAATTTGTACAAATTGAATAAAAAAATATTCAAATTAATGGCCACCTCGATGTGGTTGGCTATCATCTTGCCCACACTAAGACTGTTGAGAACCAGAACAACCCTGCTAAGAACCAACACGGCCATCAGTTGATTGGCTTGGGGAATAAATATCACCACCTTCACGCAACCTGCTAGCACTTATTGATGGCCCTCTAAGGGGATTTGAACTAACACCAACCTCTAAAGACGAGAGAGAAGCTTCATAGACAAATATGAATTTATAATCAATTAGAAAATACATTCATACATATAAATACATGTACATATTCATTGATTAAATTGCGTGAACCATACCACAACTAGGTGAACCATGGGCATGCTCCATTGATGGAGTAAAGACCCTTCTCCTCTCGGCTCCTAAAAAATAAAAATGAAACTTATTAACGGGTGAAAAATCCAAGGAGGTAATCAACATCTCTAGTTCTAATCCTTCAATTCATATTGATAACACATCTTTTGCGGCCTTTGAATATACTACTAAAGGAATTGGTATGAAGTTTTTAACTCAAATGGGTTATGAAGGAGGAGGCCTCATAATCAATGGCCATTGCGTCACTAATCCTATCGAGGTGAAGGAGCGACCACGATATCAAGGATTGGGTTATGGTCATGGAGATTTTGGAGAGTGTTTTAAAAAAATTTAGGCAAATAAATTATCAAATGATGATATATCACACCAAGATGGTAGTGATAATGGAGATTTGTCTCCCAAGAGAGATGAATTTTTCAAAGGAATTTGCATGTCATTTTCCAATCCTCATCATCAAATTTACAGCCTAAGGGATAGGTATAAGTGTCATGGGAATTTCAAAAATGTTGGTAATTTTGATTATTTGTGGGACATGTATCCTTGCACATTTTGTGATGCATCTAATCGTTGTGGGGCTGATTGTGAGCAACAAGAAGTGATGGTCAAGAGAATGGACCAAATTCTTGGAATAAAGCATGAACAATCTCCCTCAAGTTTGAATACTTCCTTGTCGATGGGCAAGTGAAAGTATTTTTGTACCCATTGTAACATGAATGGGCTTTGGAATGAAAGTTGTTGGAAAATTCGTCCAAAACTTTGTCCCAAGAAGGACAAAGAGTTCATGCAATACATTGCAAGGAAAGTGAGAGGTGGCAAAGAGGATAATGGTGTAGTTCTTAAGGAAACCTTCATAGTAGAGAGAATGCATAAATAGAACCCATAAGCCTTGGACACACAAAGACTGGGTAGATTGTTTTGTATAGTTTTCTTGCTTTGTAAATTGTAAATACTTGTTCATCATTACCATTTGTAGTACTTTGTAAAGTGAAAATAAGAATAATCACTTATTTTCAACAAGTATGTTTTTCTTTGACATGTCATGTTGTGTTGGCTTGTTAATGAGTCCATTTGTTTGAGGAATTTTTGGGATGAAATTTTGTATGTTTTCAAGTATGTCTATAGTTGTGTCATGTAGTTACTGATACAAGTGTTTCAATATGAAGCTTGTTATGAATGAAATATTTGATAAATATTATACATGAAATGACTATGTTTATGTGGACAAAGCCAAAATGTGTCAATGAATCATTGCATCCAGAGTACTTTAGAGTATAAGTGCAGTTTGAGGACAGTAAATCAAAGTTTGAATCAGTGCATGCTAATATAAATTTCAAGATTAAGCTTGTTCTTTGTTTCTCAGAAAGATGGTTTTGGAGAGAATGTTCAGATTCCATCAATCGAAGTTTTTGTTCCTGCATGGTTATAATAATTCTGGCTCGGTTTTTAACAAGAAGGCAAGGACTTCACGTAGAGGATAGGTGGAGTACCTTGATTGAAGCTTGAAGGTACCAATTGAAAGAAAACATAAAGGATTGGGATCAAAAAAATTTATGATATTTTTCTTCATTTTGTTTGTTAGGAGAAGATAAAATTTTGGGTTCCAAAACTTCCTAGTGGGGAGGTATGATCTAGAGACCAAATTTGGCTAACAAATGAAAGTTCCCAGAATATTTCAAACTCTATGTCAAGTCATAGTGTTCACTGTTTTTATTCCAATGACACTTGAAACGCCTCAATCCAATGTCGTATCACAAAGTTATGATGTTTTGAAGTTTTTTACTGACAAAGTTTTTTTTTACATGGACTGGGAAACCTGTACTATTCATGTCATGATGACGTCAACATGTATATTGGGTGTACGATGGACTAATCACATCTCTCCAAATGTTAGGTTTTTATAGGTTCACGTTGGCACAATTTGATTGGTCGAAGTGCTGATTGTGTGGCCCAATAGAAGGGTGTCACGTGGCCCAACCAAAGGTCGCCACGTGGCACGTTGTTGTTGGTCAAAAATTTTGTTTTGGCCTCAGAGCCCTCAGCATGGATCGAATTAGTGACCTACCACAACATAGTCCAGAGCTCCATCACTACACCACGGGTTGTTTCTTAACCCATATGTCTTCTGCATATATTTATGGAGATAATATTGGCGCATTGGGAGAAGGGATTAGGAAGTGAGCCTCGACCCCCTATCATGTTAACCATTATACGATCCTAACGCGGGAGAAAAGGTGGAGCACCAATAGGGACCAACCCTTGGTCATGACCACCTCCACAGGACCATGACGAGGAGAAAAGGCTAGGAGCCTGGCAGGGACGAACCCCTTGTCATGATGAATATCATATGTCCATGGTGAGGGATCAGCAGAGAGGGAGGGGATGTAAGCCCTGACCCGTGGTCACATTGGAGTCATGGCCATGTGCGGAACTAGAATGGAGTTGTCGGACGGGGTAGGTATTCAGCCCCAGCCCTAGTGCTATGGCACACAATGGGACCGACGTAGAGTCGAGTCAGAAAGGGGTAGAGTTTAACGCTTGGCCCCAAGTCACAATACCAATGCTTAACCAACGACTAAAGTTCAGGAGCTAGCCCTGTGGGGGTGGGTGGTTATTCCCGACCCCCAACCATATTGACTACACGTGACCACCTAAGTAATGGGGAAGGTGCCAAAGCTGGCAGAGGTGAACCATTGGCCCTAGCCCGCAGTCGTATGCGGTCCACGTGACTCAGTTTTGTGCTTAAGGGGTTATTGGAAAAATTAATGAATCGATCAAATGCACCGGTCGCAAGAGAAATTATCGCCTCCCGAACGGTTTAAAGGGTGAAAATGTCACACAATTAGTAGGTTCAGCCAAATTGAGGTACAAATAGTAGAGCTAGGATGGGAGAGCCATAACTTGCTCATTTTTCAATCTTTTTGAACTCACGAAGAGCCTACATAGGGGTTTTGGAGCATTCTGAATCCATTGGCAACCTCATTTTACTTATTGGAGCACTTTTGGAAGGATTTTTTTAAAGGTTTTAGTATTTTATTGGAATCGATAATCAGTGGTTTGAAGAATTTTTTAGGGCCTTTTGAGGATGGAGAGAACCATGTAGTGGTTTTCCAACCTTCATATTTTATTTGTAATAGCTATGACTTCTATGGTGCGGCTCTTATTTATCTTTTCTCATTATGTTTTTTTGAGGAAAGCTCTTTTTAGTAATTCAATGTGAATTTGTTCTACATATTATGCTTGATTTTCAAGTGTGGTACAGGGTCTTGAGGTGAGAACCCTTTTCAGGTTGAATATTTCATGACTGACTGTAGGTGGTCATACTTTTTAGAGTGAGAAATATTTGCAAAATAATGTTTCCTTTAAGGGGAAACATGTCACTGACTTGTCAAAAAATTCCATGTACTATTTACCACTAAAATCTATGGAGTTGTCTAGCTGTGTTGGCAGGCCTGAAGATGTAGCTCTGGAGGGGTGAACTCCATCATCAAATTATGTTTTTTCCTATCTTCATGTTTTCCTTTATGAGATTCATGTGAATATGTTGTTTGTTTAAAGATTCATATGACAACTAACTCATTATCCTTGAAGAGACCATAAAACTTGTTTACAAAACCCATTTTTGTTTACTTGCAAAACGTGAGAGGACGGTCAGGTTTTAAGAAGGAGAAGTTCTCCTCCAATTTCAGATCACCCAATGTGTATGTATTGCCTCAGATTCTATACAGAACACACACACACACACACACACACACACACACATATGGATAGGTGTTCACATGGAACATCAATGCTCCAATCAACTATCAGTTTCCAAGTCAATTTAAACAATATCTCTTTATAACTTCTTGAAATTAAATCAGAATGTCCAAGGATTTGCATTTGGATGAGTGCATGTAGCTAGGTTACATTTTTTTGCAAGAGAGGGCTCAATCGATATTTAAGGCTCGATCAAATTTGTCTCTGAGCTTCCAAATTAACACGTGGGATGGGAAGACACTACAAGGTATTATTTTTGCGGAGAAGATATATTACCATTTTACATTTTTTCATATGGTTTCCTCAGTGAAAATGTTATATCAAAAAGTCTTGGAATATACCTCTGAAACGAAAATACTTCGAATGGCTTATGTGGCAAAACAAGATTATTACTTGGGAGAATTTGGGCAAGAGGGGTTTCTATGAACCTCGCAGATGTCATATGTGTAGGGGTGATTTCAAGAATGTTTCACTTATTCATCAAATTCCCATTTTTTGTGTCCATTTGGATTGGTGTTTTACAGTGACAAAACATTGATGATGGTTCGATATATTCATCAATTGATGAGTGCTTTATGAAATGGAAATCTAAATACATGATAGTCAAAACACTCCACTTCATTATATTTTGGGGAATCTAAAGATGCATGAATGCTTTCATTTTTGAAAATATTCCCTTAGATATTGATAGAAATTGCAACGACATCTGATCATACTTCAAGAAATATGAATTGGTGGCTGAAAAGGGGATAAACAAAAGTTTTCAACCTATAGATTGTTGGGGCAAATAACCTATTGGTTTTTTTGATGGGGATACACAACAAAAGTTGTGTAGTTGTGGATCATATATCTTATTATTCTCGAGACAATTTTAGTTGGAATAGTGGTGCAGGGACAAGTTCTGGGGCAGAGATCACGACTCTTTGGGATTTCTATTATGTGCTTGTTAGCTTTATATCAAGACTCTATATGTGTATGAAGAATCCAAGGTCATTATTGATTGGGTCAATTATAAGTCCTCATTTGACCCTCATTTTCTAACTAAATGGATGGCCTTTTTCAAAGAGCTCACTTTTTCCCATATATAAAAAGAGCTTAACACTATTGTGAATGCTCAATTGAAGAAAAGTTTATCATATCATATGGGTGAGACAAGCTACTTTTATTTCTGTCATAGTAATTTACTTAGTTCTCCCTAGATTTCTTATTCATAAACACTTCTAAATATGTTGTTGATAATTTTAATCTCACTTAAAAAGTTTGCTAAATTTATATTTTGTTTTAATTATTAAATGTTAGGTTCATATGGGACAATTCATATTTTTTAATAAAAACCTTACAGAAATATTATTATGTAAACCAGTTTTCTTAATATCAAATTTGTTTATTTTTCTTTCCGAGAAGAAAAGAAAAGTGAATATGACAAGTATATGAATAATTTTCTGAAGCGTCTTCTAATTATGTTAATAGATGTTTTGGATTCTGTTTTATTTTTAAATTTTAAATAAATTTTTTCTATATATATTTAATATTAAATTTATATTTATTTAAAATTATATCTTAAATAAGAATAAATCATATTTACATTTAAAACTATTCTACCAATTTCAGGAAAAACTAAAAATCCAAAAAACGCTCAATATTTGGGCGGGGCCTCTTTTTCGGGGCCTAGTTTTAATAAACCTTGCGCACATAGATTTCAGTACACTGGACATCTTCGGGCTTTAACACGCACAGATTTATCTGCGTGTTAAGATATGTCTAAATATTTTATATAAATTTTATAAAATAATTATTTATAAATTGATATAAATAAATAAAGAATATTTGTAAAATTATTTTTATTTATAACGGTTTATTTTAAGAAGATTTTGAAATAGTATAGTATAAAACAAATGAGAACATTTTGAAATAAGACCAAATAAAACAAATAAGAATATTTTGAAATAAGTTAGAATAAAACAAATAAAACTACCCAACATTTCAACATGAATAAAATAAGATTTTTTCTTATGCTTCAATTATCAATGAAATGTACTAATCCATCTCCTCTGTATTGAACTGCACGATTAATGATGTTTCGTGTTCGAATCTTGTGGCTCAGATCACATATGCTGGTATTACCAACTCGATAGTCTTCTGGGGTGCGATAAGTATTCATAGTTGACATTGCTTAGTTTCACATGCATTAAGCTTTTAGTGTCACGAAATTTCTCGTGCTCAATTGTCAATGAAATGCACTAATCCATAATGTTTCTTGTACCTCAATTGTCAATGAAATGTACTAATCCATCTCCTATGCACTGCACCGCACGATTTTTTTAATGACGTTTCGTGTTCGAATCTTGTGGCTTAGATCACATATGCGGATATTACCAAATCAATAGTCTCCAGGTGTGCTATAAGTATTCACAGTTTCACATGCTTCACGAAATAATAGCCGAGCCTTTTGGGTCGTCTATCCAATGGAGACCATGAAACGCCTGCAAAATGTGTTCTGCATGAAGGGTGGAAATGGGGATTCGAGCTATGTCAATAATTCATCTGCCCAGGTGATCTTACTAATTCATTTTAGGGAAGAAATATAGCTAGAGTAATATATGTCACATGTTTGCGAAGGTTTTTTTAAGTCTATTTTATTAGATATTATTTTTTGGAATTTAGTTCAGTTGAGTATGTTATTTATGAATGATCATTAATTAAATAATTTCTCATAATTTTTGAATAATCTACTTAATGCTTATTGAATAATTGACTTAACACTCATTGACACCATAAAATAAAAATGAAGAAATAAGATTAAAACTAATATAATAATTTACATAATCCCACCACATAAAAAATTATCAATTCTACTAAAATAAATTGTACTCATTCCTGTTTTTCATTGCAATGATGCTTGTGCAGTTAAATGTGGTTATGGCCATGAAACCTGTTCTGGAGCATTCGATCTAAAAGAACGTGAGGTCTGTCATGGAAATGAGGGAGGTAGCTGATAACGTATTTCGTATTGCAGATTTGGGGTGCGCAACGGGGATAAATACTCTTCTTGCAGTAGACACCATCATCAATGCAGTGAAATTAAAATTCATTCGGCATTCCATGAGGCGCCGGAATTCCAGGAGTACTTCGTGGATCTCCCGTCAAATGATTTCAACACATTATTTCGGACGTTGCCTCCACTGAAAGGCGCCGATGGAATACTATACTATATTAATAAAAAAAATAGTATATTTACAAAGTATTTCAACATTTTTTTACTACATCATTTGTATCTGGAAAAGTCTCATTTGTAATCTCAAAGAAAAGAAAATTTTCCTACACTTTCAGAAAAATTGAAAATTTTTGCGAGAGTTCGTTTCCAAAGGATCTTCTTACTGTTTTTCAGATTCTATTTTACATTTTCCTCAAAAATAAGACACAATGTTACAAAAATCAATCTAATAGGAGTAATTAATGTTGGTATCATTTATCATGACTCTTTGTTTATATGCAGAAAAGTAAAATTTACGTGGTTCTTTATCAATTTCTTTGTTGGAAAGTAAATCTATTGTTTTGTTTTTCTCTCTATATATGTGATAGAAATTGATACGTTGAAAGGTACTTACCAACTTTTTGATAGCTTCATCTAATTATTTAATAGGGTTGAACTAAAGCTATTAAAGCCCTTCTTTGAGTCTATGATACTCTTGACGTTTCCATAAATTTGAATGTGCTCCATACCAAGCCATTTTGTAGAAATAAAGAATTCCCACATAACTATGATCTTTGCTTTACTATTTGTGCCCCCTCTACTTTCCCAAAAAAATAGAAAAATTTGTATGCTTCATTAACTATGAAAATGTAGTAACCTCATTTTCTAGTAGAACATGCACCATCAAAAACCCCACATGAAATACTTGCCATATGTCTGTAAATTTGTATTTCCTGTATCTGCTTCTTTTCTTCAATGATCCAATTTTGCTGAAATATGCAAGTGTCTTAATGACATCCTCCAGAAGCACCACTCTTTTATGTTTAAAAGAAAAAAACATTAATGAAATCCTCCCGAAGCACCGCTCCTTTATGCTAAAAAATATACAAGTGTGTTGCGGCTACACAAGATGGTTGATAGGTTGAACTCTGCGACGTTTATGGGTTTTGAACCAAGAAACAAGTCGAAGACGGATAATGACGAAGAGGTGCAATGCCGTAATATTTCATGAACTCATTCCAAAGAGTGGTCGCACAAATTCTATGAGTTATATTATCATAGATATTTCATTGACAGGGTCCAGAAGGGGCATCTTTATGTTTATTAATTTGTAGATTCTCAAAATATCTTGGAAGAAGTCAAACAATTGACTTTTCTTTTAACTTTGGATTTTTAGATATTTTCATTATCTACAGTTAATATAGTTCAGTTGTCTAAAAGCATCAGATATTTGGATTTTCTGTTATAGAGTTTTAATGTAACTGTATTTTATAATATGTAACTTTTAATGTAACTGTATTTTACAACGTATAACTGTAGATTTTGGAAATATCCCGAAATATTTCTAGAATTTGATAGATAACAGAAATCAATTGTTTAACCCTTCCCTTGACTGTCTGCAATGCAAATAAGTAAAGTATTTAACCGACTAAATCATATCAGCCTTTTATATGTTTCCATTTTTATATCAGCACTTTCCTAAGCTATATTATATATATATATATATATATATATGATAAATTACATAGTGGACCTAGTTGTCTTTCCTTGTAATAGATTTTCAAATATTTTTTATTATTTTTAAATAAATCTACATACATGTATGATTTTTGAATAAATCTACATACATTGATTTTATGATTTTATGTCTTGATAATAAAATTAAGTGTTTTGTTTTTTTTTTTAAAAAGAAAAAGAAGACGACGACTATTACCAAATTTATTCATGTGATTAAGATGGCATACAAATGGATTTCAATTTCAGGTTCCTGCTATCGTTGAGGACAAAAATTTTGTTGCTTGGAACGACGGCCATGTTTATATATCCAGCAATACAGTGGTCGATGCCTATCTCAACCAGTTCAAACAAGACTTTGCCTCCTTTTTAGAAGCCCGAGCACAGGAAATTGCTCCTGGAGGATGCATGTTCGTAGCGCTTGCGGCTGGTAATTCTGGCGACATAAAGCAACAAGGCGGGTTAGGAGCTTATGATGGTCACTTGGAAGCAGCATGTGAGGAGCTAGTGAATGAGGTAAAATAGATAAGTTGATATATATAATATGTTGAAACTAGCACAACCACATTAGTTTTTACTAATGTGGTTGATATACGTCGATAGGCGTATATAAAATAGATTTACAACCACATTTACCAATGTGGTTGATATACGCCGATAGGCCTATATCCACTACCCATCACATTAATTTATATATCAATAAATAAATATTATATATAATAAATTTATTATATTAACTTGAAAAATATATATTATATATTAATAAGAATATTAATATATTAAATATATTAATTATGATTAAAATCACAAAAATATTTTATATATATTAATAATATTATAAAAATATTAATAATATATTAAAAATATTAACTATATACATACTATAAATTAACTTGAAATATATATAATATATATTAATATAAAAAAATATTAATAATATATAATAATTTAAGATATCATAGATGGTTATATTATTAATAAATACGAATAATATATTAATAATATATATTATATCATAGTTGATTATATTATTAATAATATATATTAATAATATTATAATATTACTAATAATTATTATTAATAAATATTAGAATATTTATTTACAATGATTATTAGTAATATTATAATATTATTTATATTACTAAATAAATATTAAAATATTGAAATATTATTAATATATATTATTAATAATGATTATTAATAATGAAAAAAAAAAAATTTCGGTAAAAATCACATCCAAATGAATTTGGTCGACGCGTTTCGAATGAGCCAGTGTGGTTCATCATCAGGACTTGATGAAAAATCTGATCAGGAAACCCAATTAAATAGAAACGAGAAGCTCCAACTAACCGTTGAAAGATAACGGCTAGTTTGACTAAATCAAAGTCATACAAATAAATAAATAAATAAATATATATATATATATATATATATATATATATAATAAAAATAATAAAATAAAATAAAATATTAAATAAATAAATTAAAAAATAAAATAAATAAATAAATAAAATAAAATAAATTAATAAATAAATTAATTAAAAAATAAAATAAAATAAAATTAATTAAATAATTAAAAATAAAAAATAAATAAAAATAAATAAAATAAATAAAAATAAATAAATAAAAATAAATGCTAATACGAATAATATAAAAATGATTAAAGATTATAATAAGAAATAATATGAATATTACTTAATTTTAATTTTTCTATAAGATTAAAAAATATAGGATTATTTCTATTAATAGAATAATAGTTAAAATATTTATTTTATCTAATATTATTTAAAAACAAAAAGGATTAAAGGATACTATAATCTAAAAAATAATAATAATAATTAATAAATAAATAAATAAATAAATAAATAAATAAATAAATAATAATAATAGTAATAATTTAAGGATGGTAAGGGGGTGTACTTGATTCCATGCTCTTGTGGGACACCTTATATTGGTGAAATAGGTCGGTCTATTAATCAAAGAATTCAGGAGCATGTCGCTGACCTTAAGCATAATAGATCGCGCTCCTCGGCCTTAGCAGAGCATGTTCAGAAGACTAATCATCACATTTGCATTGAAGATGCTAAGGTGATTGCGAAGATTGACCATTTTCACCACCGCAAGTTGCGAGAAGCCTTGGAAATCGAAAAGAGGCCTCTTAACCTCAACAGGGACGATGGGTGGATGGTTAGCAGGTGTTGGATTCCCGCTCTTCATTCTTAATTTTTTTTTTTTTTTAATGAAAATAAAAATAAAATAAATAAATAAATAAATAATAATAATAATAATAATAAATATTAATAAAATGAATAAATCTATTTCAATTAATAAAATCAAATAAAATAAAAATGGTTAGAAATTAAATTATTACTATTATTATTATTATTTATTTATTTATTTATTTTTAATTTATTATTATTATTATTATTATTATTATTATTATTTAGATTATAGTATCCTTTAATCCTTTTTGTTTTTAAATAATATTAGATAAAATAAATATTTTAACTATTATTCTATTAATAGAAATAATCCTATATTTTTTAATCTTATAGAAAAATTAAAATTAAGTAATATTCATATTATTTCTTATTATAATCTTTAATCATTTTTATATTATTAGTATTAGTATTAGTATTTATTTTTATTTATTTTTATTTATTTTTTATTTTTAATTAATTAATTTATTTTATTTTATTTTATTTATTTATTATTTTATTTTATTTTATTTATTTATTTATTTTATTTTTTAATTTATTTATTTAATATTTTATTTTATTTTATTTTATTTTATTTTATTATTTTTATTATTATTATTATTATATATATATATATATATATATATATATATATATATATATATATATATATATTTATTTATTTATTTATTTATTTATTTATTTGTATGACTTGATTTAGTCAAACTTAAATTTGTTATCTTTCAGCGGCTGAATAACACCGTTCTATTTGTAGGTTTTTCTGATCAGATTTTTCATCAATCTTGATGATGAACCACGCTAGCTGATTCAACCTTGACGTTAGACCAAAAATTTATGACCATGGTTGGCCATGGGCGATTTTCATATTGAGACAATATTTGTCGAAATGTGACATTTGATCATGGATGACATTGATCGATTATTCATATTATAAACCAAAACAACTAATAAACCCAAGGGTTTAATATTATAAACCAAAGGAATTGGTGAACCCAAGTGTTAAACACCATGTTAAGACACACACATGGTGTATGAGAAGGATGAACACACACACACAAGAGACTCAACACACAATGAAAGATAAGCGTGAGGCTTTCTTATTTTTCCATTATACAAAGATGTACATTTATAGTACAATGGTGTGACTCTTGGTTTCACATTCCAAGGTCACTTGGACTCCATTGTGACTTTTCGCATTCCACACCTACCCATGTAGGATTAGGTGTTCAACATCCCCCCTTAATCCGAAGGGGTATGTGTGAGTCCAAGAAAAGAGTTGTAATACAAATCTGCAAAGTATACATGGCAGCACTTGGGCTGAATCAACTCTCTGAAATGTTGGAAAAAGAGGTGGTTTTAGGATGACCACAAACACTGGAACGCAATACATGTTGCAGTTCCCGGAACTCTTCCAAAACTGGCAAGAAGCTGAAGGCTTCTGCTAGAGGAATTGTCCCTCATAGAAAAGGGAGACCTTCTACCTAAAAGAAGGGAGGTCTTCGACCTGTGATGGTTTTAGGATTACCAACAACTCTGGAATGCTTTGAAGCATTTCCTGGAACTCAACCAATGCTGACAAGAAGCTGAGGGCTGCTAAGCTGAAGGCTTCTGCTAGAGGAAGTGTTCCTCGCTTGTGGTGGTTTTAGGTTGTCCACCAACCAAAGATGATGGTTTTAGGTTATCCACCAACCGAAGGCATGCTCATGGGCATCCGTGTCTCTGGCTACATCTCTGAATCCGGAACGACGAATTGTGGCTCAGGCTCGCTTGAACTGCTGGCTACAACTCTGAACATGGAATGAGAGATTGTGGCTCAGGCTCGCTTGATCTGTCGTCGAAGCTTGTACATGACCACCATTTTCCCCCCTGTTAGGGACAAGGTGAGATGATGGCGAAAACTCAACTGCAAGTTTGCTCAATATTCGTGAACATGTTCTAACATGCGACTTAAACATCTTCTTGGCTGCTGATGCCCATTGCCAAGAAGCGATCCATCCAAGATGAATCTTGGTTCTTGCAGGAGGCTTGTTTCTGAAGCATCTGTCTGAAGAATGGGTGTGTCGACCACAGTTCTTGCATGGATGAAGATCAAAACAATGATATTTCATATGGCCAACTCGATCACAGTGTTGGCATTTTACAATCTGATGTTGTTGTGGAACAAGATCTGGAACAGCTGCAGGTGAACTGTCATACAAGAATCCGGCACTCTGAAATATGATGGGCTTGGTGTAGTCTGGAATATGAAAGGACACATCCTTGTCATATCCAAGACCAGTTCGGTGCTTGTTGTGGACAAGCTCTTCCCAAGGTCTGATGATGGGTTTGAGAAGTGCAGGTTGAACTGCTGCATCTGCATGTACATCTGCTTTTGAACAAGAAATTGAATGGGAATCATCTGAAACTTTGCTGACTTTCTTCTGATGAGAGTCCTTCACAATGTTCTGAACAGAAACAGATTCAGAATGGTGACTCTTTTGCTGAAGTTCTTCTCGCTGAAGCTGAGATTCCAACTGCAAAAACTCAATATTCTCTTGTGCATCTAGCAAACAACTCTGAATGTTACATAGAGCATCCTTGCTCATTTTTATCATATCATGAACATTTGAATGAATGAGGTCATTCAACAACACTAATGCCCCATTGTTTTTAGCCATTTTCGACAACTTAGGCTCAAAAATGAAAGGGTGTCGGCTTCAACCGAAAATGCACCCATTTACAATGTGATGCAACAAGAAATACAAATGACTCAAAAAAATTTCAAAGTACAAAGTGTGCTCCTCAAATGATGGAGGGCAATCAACAATCCAACAACTCAAATACTGATTGCAACTATGAAGAAGATGCAAATACAATGTCAATATCTCTGCAAAAATATGTGTAAATGTGTAGCTGAAAACATGTACAAGAAGCCTTTAAGGCAGCTGAAATTTCTTCTTCAAATAGTTGTTTTCAATGATGGAAAACTTGTCTTCAAATGTAAAATTCTTCAAAAAATCACCTTTATGTCAATGTCAAATCACAATCTCAAATCTTCAAATTTTCTCTATGTATAATCCATGTGCTTCATATGTCATTTTACATTTTCTGCTATTCAAAGCTTCTCCTCTTTCTTTCTGCTCTTTCTCTCTTTCCTCTCTCTCTCTGCTGTTTTTTTTTTTTTATAAATTAATTAAAAAAAAATGAGAATAATTAAAAATTAAAGGGAAGGGGATTAATTAAAAGGAGGGGGAATTTAAAAAATATGGGAAATTTATTTGAAATGGGAGTGGGGTATTATATTAAATAAAATATTAAAATGGAAAAGGGATTTTTCTTTTTATTTTTTTATTTTTAAAAAGGGAATTAATTAAAAAATGGGAATGAAGGAGTGGAAGGGGAGGGAAGTTAAATTAAAAGGGAGGGGGATTATTAATGGAATGGAGTGATAAGAGAAATAAAAAAATCGAATTTAAAATGAGTGGAGGGAGTATTATATGGAGGTGCAATTCGAATTCTAAAATGAGAGAGGGAGTTAATTTAAAAGGGTGGGGGTTGTGTAATAAGGCGTAGTGATTTAATTTAAATGGGGATTATTAAAATGGGAGGAGAGGAATCGTATAGTGGGAGGGGAATTAGTTTAGTGGTGAGGCGCAAGCGTAATGAGAGGTTGAAGGGGAGCGTTACGAAAGGGAGTTAGGTGTAGAGTCAGCGTAGGGAAGGGGAACTGTGCGCAGAGGGAGTAAGGTATGGGATGTGGGTAGGAGGTGAGGGGATGGAGTAGTAGGTAGCCGTTAGTTGCAGAGTGGAGCGGGTAGTGGGTTAAGGGTTTGAGTGGAGTGCTCTAAGGCCGCAGGGAAAGGACGGCTCTGCCGTGGGGAATGAGTGAGGGAGGGGGCAGCCGTAAGGTGGTGTGTGAGAGTTGAGGGCGTGTAAGTGGAAAAGGGCGGAGGTAGGAGTTTGGGTAGTGCGATGAGAAGTGAATGCAGATGTTAAAAAAATTGCAGGGGGAGGAGGGCCGAAAGGCCTGGAATGGCAAAGAATTTTATTTTTATTTTTTTTATTTTTATTACAGCAGAGAGCAGAGAGATTCCAGAATCGCAGAAAGCAGCAGAATGATTCCAAAATTGCAGAAAGCAGCAGAATTTTTTTTTTTCTTTTAAATATAGAGCAGAGTTAATTTCAGCAGCAGAAAATGTAGATAGCAGAAAAACTCAGATTTCTTTCAGTGCAAATCTAGAAATCTTTCCGTTATCCAGCAGTAGGAAAATTCTTCAGAGAATTTTATCAGTAAAACCCAGAAATTTTTTTTTCAATAGCCCAGCAATAGGAAAATGTAGAATTGCAGAAACTCAGAAATCTTCCAATGAAAACTCAGAAATATTTCCAGTGAAAACTCAGAAACTTGTTCAGAAATCCAATTTAAATAGTATCCAGCAGTGCTTCAAATGCAGAATTTAAAATGCAGAAATTGCAGAACAAATGAGAATGAAAACCTTCAGATGGGCAGTGCTGCCTTCTTCAAAACCAATTTCTTCTCTTCTTCAAAACAAATTCTGAACGCTGCTCTTTCTTCTGAATGCTGCTCCTTCTTCTGAATGCTGCTCCTTCTCCAAAACCACTTTCTGAATGTGGCAAAAACACTGCTACAAACACTTGAGTGCTGCAAAAAAACCAACAATTTTTGCAGATATGCATAGGCCATAAACACAAATGGCTCACTCAAAGTGGAGCAGGGCCATAAATCGCCCGCTCTGATACCATGTTAAACACCATGTTGAAGCACACACATGGTGTATGAGAAGAAAAATGCACACACACAATGAAGGATAAGCGTGAGACTTTCTTATTTTTCCATTATACAAAGATGTACATTTATAGTACAATGGTGTGACTCTTGGTTTCACATTCCAAGGTCACTTGGACTCCATTGTGACTTTTCGAATTCCACACCTACCCATGAGGATTAGGTGTTCCAACAAGCTTCGACGACAGATCAAGCGAGCCTGAGCCACAATCTCTCATTCCATGTTCAGAGTTGTAGCCAGCAGTTCAAGTGAGCCAGAGCCACAATTCGCCGTTCCGGATTCAGAGATGTAGCCAGAGACACGGATGCCCATGAGCATACCTTCGGTTGTCCACCAACCAAAGATGATGGTTTTAGGTTATCCACCAACCGAAGGTATGCTCATGGGCATATATCAGGTGTCTCTGTACATGATGGTCGGAGGCAGCAGATACAGCTTTATTGGAAATGGCAGCTCTGACAGAGAACATGGAAGATTATGGCTTCGAACTCGCTTGTCTGTCGTGTCCCAGCTGCTTTATGACCACCATTTCCCCATTTGTTAGGAATGAGGGTGAGATGATGGTGAAAACTCAGCTTCACCAAGTTTGTTCGATATCGTGAACAAGTTCTAACATGTGTCGTAAACATCTTCTTGGTTCTTTGATGCCCTTTGCCAAGAAAGCGATCACCATCAAGATGAATCTTGGTGGTCATGTACAAGCTTCGACGACGGATCAAGCGGGCACGACCTGTCTCATTCCATGTTCGAGTTGTAGCCAGCAGTTCAAGCGAGCCGAGCCACAATTCGTCATTCGGTTCGAGAGATGTAGCCAGAGACACGGATGCCCATGAGCATACCTTCGGTTGTCCACCAACCAAAGATGATGGTTTTAGGTTATCCACCAACCGAAGGTATGCTCATGGGCATCCGTGTCTCTGGCTACATCTCTGAATCCGGAACGACGAATTGTGGACAACCATCACCCAAAAAATTATAAACCAAAAGAAATTGGTGAACCCAAGGGAATTGATTTAAACATTGAGAGAATTGTTGTCACAATGCGACGTTGGACCAACTATGACCATGGTTGGCCATGGGTGATTTTCATATTGATACAATGTTTGTGAGAATGTGACATTTGATCATGGATGACATTGATCGATTATTCATATTATAAACCAAAAAAACTAATAAACCCAAGGGTTTAATATTATAAACCAAAGCAAGTGGTGAACCCAAGGGAAAATCCTTACCCAAAAAATTATAAACCAAAGGAATTGGTGAACCAAAGGGAATTGATTTAAACATTGAGACAATTGTTGTCGCAATGCGACGTTGGGCCAAGTATGACCATGGTTGGCCATGGGTGATTTTCATATTGAGATAATGTTTGTCAGAATGTGACATTTGATCATGGATGACATTAATCGATTATTCATATTATAAACCAAAAAAACTAATAAACCCAAGGGTTTAATATTATAAACCAAAGCAAGTGGTGAACCCAAGGGAAAATCATTACCCAAAAAATTATAAACCAAAGGAATTGGTGAACCCAAGGGAATTGATTTAGACATTGAGACAATTGTTGTCGCAATGCGACATTGGGCCAAGTATGACCATGGTTGGCCATGGGTGATTTTCATATAGATAAAATGTTTGTCAGAATGTGAAATCTGATCATGGACAACATTGATCGATTATTCATATTATAAACCAAAAAAACTAATAAACCCAAGGGTTTAATATTATAAACCAAAGGAATTGGTGAACCCAAGGGACAACCATTACCCAAAAAATTATAAATCAAAGTAATTGGTGAACCCAAGTGAATTGATTTAAACATTGAGACAATTGTTGTCACAATCCAACATTGGACCAACTATGACCAGGGTTCGCCATGGGTGATTTTCATATTGAGACAATATTTGTCAGAATGTGACATTTGATCATGGATGACATTGATCGATTATTCATATTATAAACCAAAACAACTAATAAACCCAAGGGTTTAATATTATAAACCAAAAGAATTGGTGAACCCAAGGGACAATCATTACCCAAAAAATTATAAAGCAAAGGAATTGGTGAACCCAAGGGAATTGATTTAAACATTGAGACAATTGTTTTCACAATGCGACGTTGGACCAACTATGACCATGGCTGGCCATGGGTGATTTTCATATTAAGACAATATTTGTCAGAATGTGACATTTGATCATGGATGACATTGATCGATTTTTCATATTATAAACCAAAAAAACTAATAAACCCAAGGGTTTAATATTATAAACCAAAGGAATTGGTGAACCCAAGGGACAACCATTACCCAACAAATTATAAACCAAAAGGAATTGGTGAACCCAAGGGAATCGATTTAAACATTGAGACAATTGTTGTCACAATGCGACGTTGGACCAAATATGACCATGGTTGGCCATTGGTGATTTTCATATTGAGACAATGTTTCTCATAATGTGTCATTTGATCATGGATGACATTGATCGATTATTCATATTATAAACCAAAAAAACTAATAAACCCAAGGGTTTAATATTATAAACCAAAACAAGTGGTGAACAAATCATTAACCAAAAAATTATAAACCAAAGGAATTGGTGAACCCAAGGGAATTTATTTAAACATTGAGACAATTGTTGTTGCAATATGACATTGGGCCAAGTATGACCATGGTTGGCCATGGGTGATTTTCATATAGATACAATGTTTGTCAGAATGTGACATTTGATCATGGATGACATTGATCGATTATTCATATTATAAACCAAAAAAACTAATAAACCCAAGGGTTTAATATTATAAACCAAAGGAATTGGTGAACCCAAGGGACAGCCATTACCCAAAAAATTATAAACCAAAGTAATTGGTGAACCCAAGGGAATTGATTTAAACATTAAGACAATTGTTGTCACAATCCGACATTGGACCAACTATGACCAGGGTTGGCCATGGGTGATTTTCATATTGAGACAATATTTGTCAGAATATGACATTTGATCATGGATGACATTGATCGATTATTCATATTATAAACGAAAACAACTAATAAACCCAAGGGTTTAATATTATAAACCAAAGGAATTGGTGAACCCAAGGGACAACCATTACCCAAAAATTTATAAAGCAAAGGAATTGGTGAACCCAAGGGAATTGATTTAAACATTGATACAATTGTTGTCACAATGCAACGTTGGACCAACTATGACCATGGCTAGCCATGGGTGATTTTCATATTAAGACAATATTTGTCAGAATGTGACATTTGATCATGGATTACATTGATCGATTTTTCATATTATATACCAAAATAACTATTAAACCCAATGGTTTAATATTATAAACCAAAGGAATTGGTGAACCTGAGGGAATTGATTTAAACATTGAAACAATTTTTGTCACAATTGGACCAACTATGACCATGCTTGGCCATGGGCGATTTTCATATTGAGACAATATTTTTCGAAATGTGAAATTTGATCATGGATGACATTGATCGATTATTCATATTATAAACCAAATGAACTAATAAAACCAAGGGTTTAATATTGTAAACCAAAGGAATTGGTGAACCCAAGGGACAACCATTACCCAAAAAATTATAAAGCAAAGGAATTGGTGAACCCAAGGGAATTGAGTTAAACATTGAGAAAATTGTTGTCACAATCCGACATTGGACCAACTATGACCAGGGTTGGCCTTGGGTGATTTTCATATTGAGACAATATTTGTCAGAATGTGACATTTGATCATGGATGACATTGATCGATTATTCATATTATAAACCAAAACAACTAATAAACCCAAGGGTTTAATATTATAAACCAAAGGAATTGGTGAACCCAAGGGACAACCATTACCCAAAAAATTATAAAGCAAAGGAATTGGACGTTGGACGAACTATGACCATGGCTGGCCATGGGTGATTTTCATATTAAGACAATATTTGTCAGAATGTGACATTTGATCATGGATGACATTGATCGATTTTTCATATTATATACCAAAATAACTATTAAACCCAATGATTTAATATTATAAACCAAACGAATTGGTGAACCCGAGGGAATTGATTTAAACATTGAGACAATTTTTGTCACAATTGGACCAACTATGACCATGGTTGGTCCAAGTTTGTCCAAGCATGGGAAAAATTATTAAAAACATAAGTTATCAAACATTGGGGTTTCTAGGGCAAGAGGGATGACAATGGTTGACCAAGGATGACCATGGTTGAGTAAGGTTAACCATGGTTGATTATGGCTAAGCAAACTTCTCTATCATTTAACAAAGGTGAAAATAAGACTATGTTGGCAATGTTTGGCCATAGTTGATTAAAATGGTTAGAATGTAAATATTACTAGTATTACTTATTCATATTCATATTAATAATATTTCTATTAACAATATTAATTTTAATATCATTAATACTATTAATGATATGGTTACAATGAATATATTTTTTTTTGCCTCAAAATCTTTTTTTATTCTAAATAAAAGATAATTATAATTACTTAAACCATTATTAAACTTATTTAGATATTATTATATTCGTTTATATATTATTTTAAATATTATTTTAATTATAAATAGTTAAACTGTTTAAACAATTATAACTATAATTAATTATTATAATTATTAATTATAATTAAGGCTCACGATGGATTATTATGGTTTAAGAGGGTTATCCATGGATGACTATGGCCAAGAAAAATTGTGTATCATTGAGCACTAGTGAGAATGAGTGACATTGATTTAGTGTGTTGGAAATGTTTAACGATATTTAATTAAAATGATTAGCATGTAAATATAATTAATTTTTAAAAGTAGTCTTAATAGTATTTATATTAACATCGTTAATGATAATATCATTAATACTTTTAATCATATTGTTAGAGTGAATAAAAGTTTAAATTTATTTTTATTAATAATTCTATTGTTAATTATTACAAAATAAATATTATTATTCTTATTTATCAATATTAATGTTAATATTTTTTTTTAAACAATATTAATATTCTTAATAATATTAATATTATAATATAGATATTATTATCTTAATAATACTAAATATCAAAAATTTAAAAATTTTAATATATTTTATGATATTTTCAAAAATTTAAAAATTCATGATATATTTTAATATAATGAGTACTATTAATGATATTATTAATATTGTATTTAATGGTATTATTAGTAATATTGCTTTTAATATTAATTCAATTCTTATTTTATTAATAATAATATAAATTTTAATATTATTTTTAAATATAATATAAACTTTATTATAAACTGAACATTCTACTAATATAAACATTAGACTTAATTTAAATTTTATTCTTAGCTTTATAATTTGTTGTTTTGAATATATGTCATTATTATATTAATGAAATTTTAATATTATAATATAAAAAATAACCATGAAAATGTAAATATTAGAATATAAGTATTATTAATTATTATTACTGATCTTAAAAGTATCTATATTAACAATATTAATGATAATATCATTAATACTTTTAATCATATTGTTAAAGTGAATAGAAGTTTTATTTTCTATATTTTTATTAATAATTTTATTGTTAATTATTAAAAAAAAAATTATTATTCTTATTTATTAATATTAATGTTAATATTATATTTTTAAATAATCTTAATATAATTAATCATATTAATATTATAATGTAAATGTTATTATCTTAATAATATTGAATATTAACAATTTTAAAACAATTAATATTACAAATATTATTCTTTATTAAACATTATTAATATTAATAGTATTTATATTAACAATATTAATTTTAATATCATTAATACTATTAATGATATGGTTAAAATGATATTTTTTTTTAATTTCAATTTTATTAAAAAGACTTTACAACTATCAAATTCTTTTTTAATTTAAAGAAAGAAGAATTATAATTACTTAAACAATTATTATATATATATATGTAGATATTGTTTAAATTATCATTTATAATTGAAACAAAATTTACATAAAATAATAATTTTAATAGTCATAATCATCATATTTAATTAGTTAAAATTCTATTTAAAAAGTAAAAGGACATATTCCAATAATATACTACATTTGATTAAACTAAATAATTTTATATCATTTCTGAATTCTTCTTCATAAATAATTAAAATGATTAATAAAAATATAATTTTATAAATCTCTACAAAATAATTATACAGTTACAAATTTGATATAAATAATCCTTTTATTTATTAAATCATTTTATAATGAAAACAAAAATTCTAATAAGCATATGTTTCCTACCTGTCTTGTCTAACTCACAAATAGATGTGAAGTCATGATAGATGGTAACAAGTTAGATACCTACTACAAATATATATATATATATATATATATATATATATATATATATATATATATATATATATATATATATATATATATATATATATATATATATATATATATATATATATATATTTTTGTTAAATCCTGATGTTTATGTAATTAAATTTTCCACCCATTAATTATATTGAATAAAGGTTAATAAATCAAAACCTTTCATCTGACGCAAACATATTCTTAACATCATGAATGTTAAGATAAGCCATTAAAAGAACCTTTCTTTTCGCACCCTATTTTCAATATAAAAACGTTTTATCAGTCATAAAACGGAGGGCGAAATGAGCGAATTGCACGTAAATGAGGGCTTTGATGTATAGTGCTTGAAACCATCTCCAATAACAATGAACTTGTAGATTTAGGTTCTACCAACCTTATTCCTTTTCCAGAAAGATGAAATACTGAATAGAGACAGCATAAGGGACAATCACATTGATTCTATAATATTCTCAACAAAGAGAATAGAGGGGGTAACTATGTTTACTTCGCAGAGGGGATATATATATATATATATATATTGAGGATTTCAAAGATTCTGCGCGTGAGTAATTGAACGAGACAAACTGAAACACGTTACTTCACCAAATCATTGAAGCCCTAAAAAATAATTTCCGTTTGAAACCAGGCGTATTCCTCGTGCCTGTGTTCGAATAAACGATGGGGCCTGGAATGAGCGAATGGCATGTATAGTAGGGCTTAGGTCATAAATGGTTTAAACCACCGCTCATAATGCTGAGCTTCTAGGTTCATGTTCCACTAACCCTATTCCTTTCCCAGCCAAGGATGAAATCCTGAACAAAGACAACAGAAGTATAATCGTACTAAAACTGTAGTACTCTCAACGAAGAAAATAAAAGTGATAACTATGCTTATTTCATAATATTCTTTCAAATATTATAAATTTCGAAGGGGATAACTATGCTGCTTCCATAAAATAACTAAATCTAATTGTGAGAAGGAAAAAAAAAAAAATATCGTCCATTGTTTATCAATGGCTAATTTTAAAGGTAATTAGGTTAAAAAGCCTGGAGAAATTAAAAACAAAATAAAGTCATTATATGGCACTGAAAAGCATACCTGTATGGTCGCTTAGTAGTAGAAGAAGTCCAGAATGCCTTCGACAAACTGGAAATATTTCGTGCTCAATAGATTGGACCTTCGATTCCATCTTGTCCGAGAAAATGAATCTGCATATCAAATTTTACAGGTCTCATTACTGCGTTTATCTAGTGCTTTTCACAAAATTTCGCAGATGTGGAAGTTCTGTATACTAACCTCGGCGAATGTCCTGAGACTATTTCCATAGATATCATTCTTCGTGATGCCATGAAATAGTTGAGGAAATTGGACGAAGCCAAACTGGTGACCTGTTTTAGGGTCCAAGAAAAAGCACATGGCTTGACGAAGCGCCTCATGATTGTTGGTGTACATGTCGCAATCAAGAGTGAGAATGAAGGGAGCATTGCTCATTATGCTAGAGACTCTTAGCTGCCAACATCGAAAGATACATCCTGTAATCTTCTGTGACCTTAACTACATTATACCCCTAAATTTATTAATCGACTACTTACTTGGTAATGAAAACAGTACACATGCAAAATATTACTAGAACATTAAGAGCACCAGCCTTATAATGGTGGGAAATTCCAGGTCGCTTCTCACGGGAGACATATATAAGATCTGGTAGATCATTTCCTTGAATGTCCCTGTCCTCTCCCTTCTCCAGTAAAATCTGCACTTACAATTCAAACATTCATAGAAGATACAATATATATATATTTTGAATATGGAGTAAGATAGGTAAGACAGATGACCTGAATTATACTTGGATGATCTCACCTATTGTTTCCAGAAATCCAGTCCTGGAATCCCTTGTGTTCTTTCTGTTTGTCTGCTGGAACACTGCCCATCTCCATCACTTTGTTGATTCGATCCTTGAATTCCAAATACATTTTCTGATAGAACAAACAAAAGGTTGTTTAAGCCTGATAAGGGAAATGAAGTAAGTCGGAAAACTACAAGTTATAAGTAACTTAGTCCTTGGTGGTATAAAACGCTACCGACTTACATTTACATTCTTCCAGTCTTTCATGAAGGGCAGATTTACGTTTTCCAGAGCACTGGCATTTGAGAAGTAAACCTCTAGACATCTGTCTTCAATGGAGTATTTATCACAAAATGGAATCCAAAACTTTGCAAAACGTGAGGCTTCCAAGAGAGCATAAAATGTGAGCGGTGATCCTCCATCATCAGAAACATAACATGACAGTTTTCCCCTCTACCCGAACCTTCCACTTCCACTACCGGAATGGCACCGCTTGCCGCCAGCATGGGACACGTTGCACATGACTGTTAAATTCCCGATCGCCACATGTGACTGTTAAATTCTTGATCGCCACATGTCTACGAGGAGACAAGCAGAAATTGTAATGAGCAACCTGCCCATCAGCATGGTTATGGGAGATCCCCACACGTCGGAGAATGCTGGGTTGTAATCAGCAACGTGCCCATCAACCTGGTGGTTATGGGATGGGAGGATTTCTTAATTTTATAGGTGGCGGTCAACAAATGGCATAGTAAATTTTTAATCATGTTTTGTAAAAAATTAATTTAAGTATGGTTTAAACACCTGATTTAGATATGCAAGGAAGTTACTTTTTTGAATTTCATCCATTGATTTAGTGGCGACGACCAGAATATACCGGCATCTTTCAATCTAGACCATCAGATCAAAAAGATTAATTAGCCTAATCACAAAACATGCTCCTTCCGATAGGGGGTTACGCCTATCGGCATAATTACATTTGAAATTTATTTGGGCATTGAGATGAATATCTAATTTATTTGTGCACTGGGGTGAATAGCAAAGTTATTATATACTGATTTACTTAAAAGCGCAACAAAGTTTTTTTTAGTTTAGATCAACATGTTACTTAAATGATACTTAGCAATTCCGTTAGCGAGAAAGATAACAAATTTGAACTTGGGTGAGAGAATAATAGCTATTTTTCCCAACAATCCAAACTAACTCGAAAATCCAACATTTGAATATATTTGTTTGATTTTGACTAAATCCAAACTAAATCCAAAATCCAACATTTGAATATATTTGTGGCAGGGTTTGATTGAGAAGGAAAAACTGGACTCCTTTAACATTCCTTTCTACAGTCCAAGTGTGGAGGAGCTATAGAGCATCGTGGAGGCGGAAATAGAGAACATGTGGCTTCTCACTGGTTTTCTTTCGTATCCATTATCGGAGGAGGTTAGAGAAGGGGAAGAGGAGAGGATTGGGAAAATAGTAGGTAACTTTTACAGAGCCGCATTTGAGAATATTGTGGGAAGTCACTTGGGGTCGAATGAGCATCTTTTGGATGAAATTTTCGTGAGGATTGCAGAGAGGGACGCTGCTAAATATGAAGAGTTTTTTCCCGATAAAGTCGACGTGGTTGTTGCCCTTCTCATTCGCAAAAGAGCTTCAATTTCTTGATTCACTCTTTAAGTGATCTTGCATGCACGATATAATAAGCGCAGATTAAAAAACCAAGAGTTTCGTTATGATATTTTCAAGATGTAAGGTGGAGACTATTATTTCTTCCTTTCTAACATGTGCACCGGATGAGCCCACACTGGATAACCTCAAAATGCTGGGGAAGAGGAAAAGGGAGATTATGAGGATTGAGGAGATAACTTGGCGTCTTAAGAGCAGAATCAACTGGCTTGCTACGGGGATCAAAACACTAAGTTTTTCCACAAGAGTGCAAGTGAACAGAAGAACAGAATGCGATCTGGCGCATTAAGAAAGAGGATGAGTCTTATGCTTTTACGTGCTCTGACATTAAAAAAGAGTGCTTTTCAAAGGATAAATGCTCGGAGCATGATGGATGGCCCGCGAAATTTTTTATCTTCTTCTTTGATGTGATGGGGGAGGAGTTAACTCATGTTATTGACCACATTCGGACCCAGGGGGTCATGCCAGCCAACCTCAACTCTATATTTATTGCTCTTATCCCAAAAGATGTTGATCCCCAAACTTTTGCAAACTATAGACCGATTGCTTTGTGTAATGTACTATATAAGATAACATCGAAGATTATTGCAGAGTGTTTAAAGGTCACGTTATCGACCTTCATCTCCAATGAACAGTATAGTTTCTTAAAAGGTCGATCCATTCATGATGCCACGGCAATAGCACAGGAGGTGCTACATTCTATACACACGACGAAGAGGGAGGAAATAGTGATGAAGGTTGACCTCCATAAGGCCTACGACTCTATTGACTAGTCCTATATTAGGCTTGCTCTATTGAAGATTGGCCTTCTTATTAGGATTATCAGGTGGATTATGACAGGTATCTCCACTGTTCGGTTCGTTGTTATCATAAACGACATCCCTACTCATTTCTTTGCTGCTGGATGTGGTCTTCAACAAGGATGTGCATTGTCCCCTTTAATAATTATCCTAATCATGGATGGATTTAGTGGTCTCATGCACATGGCAGAGCAGAAGGGTTTTATAAAGTGCTTCTCTTTTTCCAATTCAGTTTCTTTGTCTCATTCACTGTTTGTCGACGATCTAATGTTAGTTGGTTGTATGAAAAGGAACCACTAGTTCTATATACATTAAATGTTCATCCGTTTCGAATCTGCAACAGGTCTGGCCATTAATAAGGGAAAATCTTTCCTCATATATGAATATGGGGACCCACAAGAGATCACCTTCATTGCAGACTTTCTGGGGATTGAATGTAGAGAGGCTACTACTGGTTTTACATACTTGGGTTTTAACATCAAACCATGCGGATATAAGACTCGCGACTGGATGTGGCTGATCGACAAATTTAGAAGGAGGATTTTCAGGTGGACACACAGATGGTTGTCCATTGGGGGTAGGCTCATAATGATTCAGGCGGTGCTTTCTTAGATTATGGTTTATTGGGGACACTTGTATTTCCTTCCTAAACGTATCATAAGTCTGATCAATCGCATAATTGCCCAGTTTTTATGGGGGGGTTCTCAACTGGCACAAAAATTTCACCTATGCAAACTCGAGATCCTATGTAGGCCAAAAGAACATGATGGTTGGGGGATCCTCAACACATGGATATTCAATATGGCACTGCTCATTAAGTCTTTCTGGAGGGAAATACATGGAAACGATATATGGAGTGCTGTCATTAAATGCAAATACATCGAGGGTGATATTCTCCATCGGCTTTTATGTATGCAGTTCTCTTTCCCGCGGTCAATCTTTGCCATCTGGTGGAGTTTCAAGAATATTCTGGTCTATGTGGGGGTACGATTGGCATGGCTCTTCAGGGATGGTGGCCGTATCCCTTTGAACTTCAAAAAGCTTATTGCTTTCCCTCCAAACGTGGGGCCATCGCCAGATCTGCAATTCAGATTGGCACACAGAGGAATTATTTATCTTGCTCAGACTATATGATGCTGGTCATTCAGGGCTCCTGAATTTAAAAGTGCTCTTCAACTGGGGCTGGGGGAACCGGTGGCATCTGAATGGGAACAGTTGCAGAACGATCTGCGTAGCGCTGGGCTTTACTAGGATGCGGGAGGTGATGTCATTGTGTGGGATGGCTCGCTGAGAGATGGCAGTTTAATTGTTAAAGATATATACAGGAGTCTAAATGCCTCTACATACCAGGGACAGATGTCTATGACTTGTCTACCATTTTGGTGAAGGAAGATCCCTAAAAAGATTGTTCTCTTTGGCTGGCTGGTCTGGAAGGGCAAGATATTGACTAGGGATAACTTGATCAAAAGGGGATATAATGGGTCATTCAGATGTGTCATATGCTGTGGTGATTTCGAGACCATTTCTCATATTTTCTTCGGATGCCCGGCCATTGCATGTTTATGGAGGCTCTTTAGTAAACATTTCATGGACCCTACTTGATCCCTAGATGATTTCATCTCCTCCACTTTGGCATGGGACAAGCTGCGGGGAAAGTACAAGTCGCTGCCTTTGTTCTTCATATGGGAGGTATGGTTGGGGCGGAATAAGTTGATATTTGATAATGTTCCCTTTCAGATCTCGCGCATTTTTACTAATATCAAGAGGTGGATGGATGATCATCCCACCGCTACTGTGTCCATATGGGATGGCTCCATTCGCATTCGGCCTCATGAGATGGCCATTCCGGCTATATATTTTGATGGTGCCTTTGTGGATGGTGTTATGGGTTGCGGGGCTTGGATCAAATTGTCACAGAGGGATATGATCCACATATACTACAATGGGGGTCCAGGGTCCAATAATAAAGCTGAGATCATCGCCCTCTGGGGTGGCCTTCTGGCGGCCTATAATCGACAACTACAGGATGCTCATGTATATGGGGACTCTCAGGTTGTTATCGGATGGGTGACAAACACTACAACTATGTTATGCCCGGATTTACTGGGTTGGGTACATAGAACGCGCAGATTGTGGACGATGCTCAATAGGCCTCCCATCAGCCATATCTATAGGGAAAACAACACTAGGGCTGATGGGCTCTCCAAAAAAGGCATCAACTCTGATTTTGGTTTAATGGAGGAGCTTCACTTCAGAGATGGGATCCAGATCTGGCAAACTTCCATCCCCATTCCATAGATGAGATGCACAGGCAAAAGCTGCTGACTTTTTTGGTTTTTTTAGGGTGCCTATGTCTCCCTCTTTTTTGGTATACCAGGCGAGCCTACTACAATCCTCCCACTGTTTAAAATGGCTCTCCATGTAGTGCTGAAGAATCTACAGGCTATTATCTTATCCTATTGTTTGCTTATATATTTTTCCTCATTATCATATGTTTTTCTCTAATGCTAAACTGGTTGATGTATAACTTTTTTGCTATGTCTCTATCATTTTTAACGTCTTGCTACAGGGATGTATGGTTTTTTTATCATGATGGGATGTGGTATAAACCCCCCTATTATATGTTTCCCACTGTATTCTTTGCCTCTCTTTCTTAGATAGGTACATTATACCATTGGATGATATGTCTTTTTTTCTCGCTATATAGCTGAGATCATGTATATCTGCAATTGAACTGATTAATATACATCAGCGTTTTTTTTCTGACTGAAAAAAATAAAAATAAAAATAAAAATAAAATAAAAAAATCAAGATGTAAGGTGAACAATACTATTATTTTAAAGGTAAGTTGAACAATATTATTATTTTACTATAAGATCTTCAGTTAAGAAAAATTAAGGATAGAAGGTGAATGATATATTTATTTTATTATATGTAAATTTTTTTATAATGTTTTTTTAGAAAATATAGTTAAAAAATTATAGCTATAACAAATTATTTTTTATAGTAGTATATTTATTATAATTTATTATTGTGCTAAGATGCTTATTTTACAGCCCAGTATGACCCCGATGTGTAAGTATGTCGGAAGCCAAAATAAAAATAAAAAAACAAAACAAAAATAAAAAATAAAATCTAAATAATGTCAGTTTAAAGAATAACTTCCACAACCATATAAATAAACAATTAAAAATAAATTTAAACAATATAAATTTAAAATATGAAGAGTTTTATGAACACTCAAAAAAGAGATCTGGTAAATAAATAAAACGTATTTTTCTACTTACTCGGGAGGTATGGTAAATAAATAAAAATACAAATAACTAGAGGTATGGTAAATAAATAAAACCTCTTTTTATATTTACTCCATAAACCTCTTTATATTTACAAAAACTCAAAAAATTTAGGTGAATCCTATGATCCAAATACCATGGGACAAATTATTATCAATACCATGGGCCAAATAGAAGAGACATAAAAAGACAAGGTAAATAAATAAACATATATCAAATAGGAGTAGAAATCAACATCTAAATATATATGAAGGCTATGGGCCAAATTAATAATAATAACATGCAAAAAAAAAACATTATTAACCCTAACATTAATATTAAAATATTATTATTATTATTAAATCTAATATTCATATTGATATATTATAATATTAATATTATTAAATTTAATAACCTTATATTAATGCAATATTAAATTATATATATATATATAATCTAGATATATATGGGAGGGAAGAACAAAGACATATGATAGAGGTTGAGAAATAGTGGGAGTGAAAAAGGAGAGATGGAGATAAACTAAAGAAGAGTGGAGAGGGGGAATGAAGAGAGAGAGAGGAAGAGGGAGACATAAATATGGAGGTGAGAGAGATAGAGAAGGAGAGAGGATTGGAGGGTATAGAGAGAGAGAGAGAGAAGCGGGGGGGGGAAGAGAGAGGGAGGTATCAGAGAAACGGATAGAGGGGATGAATGAGAGGAGAGAGGGAGAGAAGAAGAAAAACATAGAGAGTGAGAAGTGGAGAGAGAGTATGTATGTTTAGGGGTGAGATAAAGATGCATAGAAAGAGTGACAGAGAAAAGGGGGGAGAGAAGGAGAGAGAAGAAGAAAGGGAGGGATATAGTAACATAGTTAGAGAGAGAGATAGAGTGATGGGGGAAGATAGAGAGAGAGAGAGAGAGAGAGGATTTAATGGAAAAGAGAGGGAGGGAGACACACACACACACACAGGGGGGGTGAAGATAGAGGGAGGTAGGCGAGAAATGGAGAGAGATGAAGGACGAGAGAGAGGAAGAGAGTGAGGGGGAAGTGAGAGGATTGTAGGGGAATGAGAGAGAGGGAGAGAGAGAGAGTGAGTGAGTGATGGGGGAAGAGAGAGGAAGGTACGAGAGAAAGGGAGAGAGAGGAAGGAAAAGAGAGGCAGCTTGAGAGAGAGGAGGAGAGAGGAGGGGAGATAGGAGGAGAGAGGGAGGGAAGAAGAAATGCATAGAGAGTGACAAGCAGAGAGAGAGGGGGAGTGACAAGGGAGATATGGAGAGAGAGTGTGTATGTTTGGGGGTGAGATAAAGAGACAAATAAGGAGAGATGAAGAGAAGGGAGGAGATAAGGAGAGAGAGAGGAATATATTAACAAATTTGGAAGGTGAAGATAGAGAGAGAGAGAGAGGTGGGAGAGAAACAAAGAGAGAGAGTGAAGAGAGGTAGGGAAAGAGTGATGGAGATGGAGGGGGAGAGAGAGGGAGGTAAGAATAAATACATAGAGAGTGAAAGACAAAGCGAGAGAGAGGGAGTGATAAGGAAGATGGATAGAGAGGGAGAGAGGATAGAAGGAGGGAAGAGAGATAGAAGTAGGGGAGAGGGAGGGAACAAGAATACATAGAGAGGGAGGAGAGGAGGAGGGAGTGATAGATAGATAGATTGTAGAAAGAGAGTGTATTTTTTGGGGTTGATATATAGAGACAAATGGAGAAAGAGATACAGATGGAAGGTGAAGGGAAAGAAGAGATAGATGTAGACAGGAAGGGAGGGACAAAGAGATTGATAAATATGGAGTGAGACAGTGTGTGTGTTTATGGGGGTGAGATAGAGAGACAAATAAAGAGATATGGAGGGACATATAGATATATATGGAGGGGGGAGAGAAGGAAGAATATTTATTGCAATAGATGCATTGATTTCAGTGTAAATGGTGATTTCTAATCCTATTCGATTGCTTGAACTAGATGCATTTATTTTAGTGTAGATTTTGATTTCTAATGATATTTTATTACTTGCACTAGCTGCATTGATTTCAATGTAGATGATTTCTAATCCTATCTAATTGATTGCACTAAATGCATTGATTTCAGTGTAGATGGTGATTTCTAATCTTATTTGATTGCTCACACTAGATGCATTAGTTTCAATGTAGATGTTGATTTCTAATTGTATTTGATTCCTTACACTTTATGCATTCAATTTCAATATATATGATTTCTATTACTATTTGATTTCTTGCACTAAATTCATTTATTTCAGTGTAGATGGTGGTTTATAATCATATTTATTTCTTGCACTAGATGCATTTCTTTTAGTGTATATGTTGGTTTATAACCCTATTTTTTTACTTGCACTAGATGCATTGATTTGAAAGTAGATGGTGATTTCTAATCCTATTTGATTACTTGCATTAGATGCATTTATTTTAGTGTAGATGCCATTTTCTAATCATATTTGATTGTTTGCATTAGATGCATTATTTTTATTGTATATTTGATGTAATTGGATCTATGATGGGACATTAATTTTAAAGTCAAGTCATTGGATTAATAGTGTGCATTGATTTCAGTGTAAGCACAAAAAATTATTGACAATGTAGATTTATTTTTGTGTTATAGTAATTAAACCTAATAATATTGGAGAGTAAGAGAGATAAGGTATGATTTTTACTACAATAGCTTAAGCTAAATATTTAAATGGTTTATGATTTCAATTGGCTTTTTCATATAATCGATATGAAAAGATGACAAAACTAACAAGGGTGACAATAAGGATAGTAGAAGAAAATAGTTTGAGATTGATCACAATGAAGGCTATTTGTAATTTACTACATTCTTATTATTCACATTTTCGATCATTCAATATTATTACATTGTCACTTTGCATTCAAAAATTTTATTTCATCATTTTTCATCATTAGAGTTATTTTATAATATTTATCATCTCAACAGATTGAGGTAACTAAGAAAATTTAAAATTAAAATGAATCGATAAATCTCACACATATTTGGCATATTTAAAATGGTTATATTAATATTAGATGTATTTTTATATTATTGATAAAATTAATCATATGTTCCTCATATTATCGATAGATTTTCCTTGGTTGTACACGATTGAAACCAGCCTAGATCCATCTTAACTCTGGATCTATCAAGTGCCAAGAGGGATCAAATCTCTTGAGGTGCAAACCTTTCCTCAAGTTTTACACTAAAAAAAGGGGTTTACACCTCTAGATATTTGATCCCTCTCGACGCTTGATAGATCTAGGGTTAAGACGGATCTAGGTTGGTAGATTTTAATTTTGGTAATGTAAGATGTAATTGTTTTGATATTTAGGTTTATTTATTTATGGGTCATTTAATTTATATTTATTTATATAATTATAGATAAAAGGTAATATTCTATAATATATATTTTTTAAGTTGTGGTTTTTTTTTATCTTTATTTAATTTTGTTTAAAATATGGTAAAATTTGTTGGAGTTATAGATACAGTTTATATAATTTTCATATATAGAGTTCTTCATAAAATTTTCAGAGTATTGAATCTATTTGTACATTTAAAAAATATATATAAATAACTAAAAATCACAATCTTATCAAAAATTATATCATCATAATCTAAATAAAAAACAATATTATAAAAATTTATATCATCATATTCTAACTAAAAAAGCTAAAACATAAAATACTTGCATAGAATCTCATATGCTAATATATTATAATGTACATATTATTATGCCAAAAATATGATGCACATTTTTCAAAGAAATTAGTAGTTGAAACAAATGGATAGGCATCATTTTCCACATTTTATAATGTATATATTAATATGTTAATGTGTAAATTAATGTATTATTAGCATGCTAATATATATCTTAATGCATAATTATAAAGTTACGAAGCTTTAAATAATATAATAAAGTTAGTAATTACTTATAAACCTTTCAAACAATCCTAATCAAATTAATAAATATGGTCAATATACATGAAGGGGTGTATATAGTGGTTGACTCTGGGGAGGATTAGTCGACCATAGTTGATTGCAACTAAATATGACTAAGTACTTTAAAGTTAAGGTTGAGGAGGGATTATTATGGTCAATGTATAATAGACAACAACCCTTATGTATAATAGACAACAACCCTTATCCAGATTGTTGATTCTTTTGTGGCCACTTGGGCCCACCTCTCCATCTTAGTTTACATAAAGTGGCATTGGTTCATCACTAATTGTCCACAAAGTTTTGCGACCGGAAATTTCTTGTACTTTCTATTGTGTTAAGTATGTTCCATGTTATATCAGTCTTTTGTATTGGCCCGCCTAATGCGAGATCGGGGGATGGAATAATTTTGTTTCACCAAGGTTATCATTAGAAATAGTAACCCATTTTGTATCATTCTCATTTAATTGAATTATTTTTCCCGTCATTGATATTCAAAAATTATCTTTACAAATTCGTTTTAATAAAATAATAATTAAATATGTAATTATGAAAAATAAAGTTTGAGTGATGAGTTTAATTAGTAATACATATGCAAACTCTTGAAAAGTTAAGACAAATAATTTTGTATGTTAAATATTTAATTATTTGTTGAAAAATAAAAATAACTCATAAATAAAAAATAAAGCTCATAATTGTATTGCCATAATGAACCTCTTCCATTGGTCTAAATTTTAATAAATTAAAACTTCTTTAACAATACAATGGGAAGCTCGAAATTCATATCTAAAATTTTTGGAACTAAGGCAATCATATACTAAAGGGTTTTTTTATATAATTTAATCAAACTTCTCCAAGTGTCTGCTATATCAGGAGAGTACCTATCATCATGTTGCTCATCTGATCTATAGGGAGAATCTCGTGAACTGTAGTCTACCATCTTGCTAGTCATCTTTGACCTTCTTCCTGCAAGTATACCATGTCATCTAAACCAAAGCATAAACATAACCAACATACCTCAGTTTAGTTTAGGGGAGGATATCTCATATGTAAGATCAACCAGATTAACATGATACATGTATACTAATAACCATAATCAATGTACTAATATTATCTCAATCGGTATCTAGTTACCATGCATGAAAATACCAACTTCATACCATGACCTCACACACGACAACTATAGCCATGAAAATGTATGCACACATCCACATTGACAACATACATTCACAATAAATGAATATTCAATCAACATGCATTCAAGATGAACACATCTCGACAACAACATCATCACCAACTGCATTAAAGCACAACTGCAACAGTGAACATTACCATGTGTACATAAAAAGAATAGGTACAACAAACATGCATGCATGATATTCATATTCTTCCCATCCAGTCTAAAAGGTGAACCATGCTCTGAAACCACTCTGTAACACCCTCCTCCCACATTTACCCAGACTAACCAGTCCACCGAGGTAAACATGTGACAAAGATTTACTATGATATGATTCAACTTCCCAAGTATAGTAAAGGAAGTGGAACCGACAAGACAAGACAAATCTAACCTTCCTCAAATGCTACAGGAGATTCAGGTTCCAACCAAACTTTCCACGTGCTCAACCCCTAAGATAAATTACTATTTTTTTCAACTAAAGCCCCAGTCGCATTTATGACAAGCCCTCCACGCAACTAAAATCCTCCATTCGCATGCACAACAAGGAATCCATGTGACTGCAACTTTTTTCAAACAGTTATGTGCCAACGACCCCCAATTATGAGCCACTTTATTAGGGTCAAGACTCACGCCACTGCCAAGAACTTCATAAAACTTCCATAAATGATAAATAACATGATGAAAAGGCATCTAATGCAAAACTTGGACAATGATCTAATGTTTCAAGGCCTAGCCATGACAGACATTCTATCAAACACATAATGAACATGTAATCTACAAGTGATATAAAACATTAGGGTTTTGAGGTCTAAAATGGGCCTCCTAATGAAATTATACAATAAAAGTGGAAATAATAAAGTAATATTAAAATACATCATCAAATTTTAGAGGGAAAAAAGAAAAAAACGATTTTTCAACTTGTATTTTCAACTTATCTCCCTAAGGATTTACTCAAATTTCGAGCGGCAACACTCGTTGGATGCATAATTTGATTCCTCATCCAAGGAGTACCCATGTTCCATACTTTCAATGGACCTTTCTACATGAACAATGAGAAATACACGAAAAACATGATTGCAATCACATTTTTCATGTATTTCTCATTTTTCGTGTAGCAAGATCCATCAAAAGTATGCAACATGAGTATTTATTAGATGAGGATTTCAATTTTTCATCCAGTTAGAAATCCTACTCGAAATTTGAGTAAAAACTTAAGGAGATGAGTTGAAAAAATAGTTTTATTATTTTACTATTTTACTCTTATTTTATTTTTTTACTCCAAAAATGGTGAATCATCCCCCATCGTTGATAGCATCATCTTGAATCCTATTGGTTCTTATAAAGTTTATTTTGGTTGTACAATTTTCATAGGAGATCCATTTTAGAACTCAAAATTCCCCTAGTGACATATGAGCATAGAGGCTTCATACTTATCTTAGAATCGTCAAGAAGGTTTGATGCCCTCTCATAATAGTAGCATTACCATATATTAGGCCATGCATTCATTTTTCATTCATTTAATAAGAAAAACGTAATGAGATCCATGACTAAGATTTGTCATAAAACCACGCTTTTAACCAACATATAACCAATAGAATAACAATGATAGAAGAATAATTAAGATCACATAATAACAAGAAGATTACACATAATACAAAAGAGGAAAATTTCTCTTATTAACATATGCAAAATGCAACCAGATCAGGAACTTCCATGTACCACCCGACCATAGATTAGGCTAGAACAAATATTTCCTTCAACCAGTCACCTTTGTGCCATATTCTAAGAATGATTATAGGACTCACAACAAAACCAATCAAGGATTCCTCAAGCTTTACCAAAATCCCATCAAGGGATTCCTAGGCCTAAACAAGAAACATAAACTAACAGGATTTACCACAATCCCACCATATAACAGTACATGGATCACTAGGCCTACACAAGCATGGATTCCTCCAGATATTTCCACCTAAAGCGTGAGTAATTTTTCTATCTTTAGTCTCTATGCTTTACCATATATCTTGCCATTCATCGGTCAAGGATTCATAGGCCTAATCGAGGGCACACACATCTAGTATTTACTGTATATCTTGTCATTCGTCGGTCAAGGATTCCTAGGCCCACCGAGGTACACACAATCAAACTTTACTGCAATCCCACCTTCATCGGTCCATGGGTTTCTAGGCCTTGTGTTCTTCTCCCTAAACCACCCTACTAAGTTTCGAAACCATCCAACAATCCAACTCAACCAAGTAAAATAGAACCCCATCACATCATGGCTATCTGGAAATGGAAAGGAAAGGTTGAAAACCACTGTCACACCTAGAAAAACCCATGCCAATGATAGCAAGAGAACCAAATACACACTTTCATGCAAAATCTATCAAGGAAATCACACATGCAATACAATACCTGCAAGTAATCCCACTGTATTCAGTTGATCTTGTTCTTCCTTGTTTTATCTTTGCCTACCTTTTCCTTCTTTTTCCTTCATCGTAGATCTCATACTATAGAAACACCCAGATGTGCTCATATTATCAATAATGATACCAAACAACATTAGTACATCCATGCAGTCACATATCATAGGAAGAATATCTTAGAATAAAAAATTGATCGTCCCATGCAAATATATCGAAGTGAGCTTAGCAACAACCCAATGTGTATGAATTGACTAAGAATTTGTGCAAAACAAACACACACACACACACACACATATATATATATAGGGATAGGTGTTCACATGTAACATCAATGCTCCAATCAACTATCAGTTTCCAAGTCAATTTCAACAATATCTTCATAAATTATTGAAATTCAATCAAAGTGTCCAAGTATTTGCATTTGGGTCCAAGTATTTGCATTTGAGTAAGTGCATAGAGTTGGGTTACAGTTTTTGGCAAGAGAAGGTTTGATCGATATTTAAGGCTCGATCAAATTTAAGGCTCAATTTATATTTAAGGCTCGAACAATATTTAAGGCTTGATCGAATTTGTCATTGAGCTTCCAAATTGACGCACATGGGATGGGAAGACACTACAAGGTATTATTTCGGCGGAGGAGATATATTACCATAGGCCAGACAAACTACTCGGCTTTTTGTCATAGCAGTTTACTTAGCTCTCACAAGATTTCTTATTCATAAGCACTTCTCTATATGTTATTGATAGTTTTAATCTCACTTAAGAAGTTTGCCAAATTTATGCTTTGTTTTAATTGTTATATCCCATGTTCATATGAGACAATTGATATTTTTTAATAAAAATCTGAAAAAAAATATTATTATGTAAACCAATTTTCTTAATATAAAATTTGTTAATTTTTCTTTAAAAAAACATATAAATAGATATGAAAACCCTATAAATAATTTTCCGAAGCACCTTCTAATTATTTTATGTTAATATATATTGTTATATAATTATTTTATGTTAATATATCATTTATAACTATGTTACCAATTTCAAGGAAAACTAAAAATCAACAAACATTTAATATTTGGGCTGGGCCATTTATTTTCGATTGCATGGCTGTGACTACTTTCAATAAAACTTACGCACATAGATTTCACTACACTGGACATCTTCGGGCTTTAACACGCATGGGATTTATCTGCATGTTAAGATAAGCCTAAACAGTTTATATAAATTTTATTAAATAGTTATTTATAAATTGATATGAATAAATAAATAATATTTGTAGAGTTATTTTTATTTATAATGGTTGATTTTAAGATGATTTTGAAATAGTATAGAATAAAACAAATAAGAATATTTTGAAATAATACCGAATAAAACAAATAAGAATATTTTGAAATAAGTTAGAATAAAACAAATTAGACAACCTAGCATTTCTCTATTCAATTTCTAATCTTCTTTCTCCTACTCAATTGTCAATGAAATGTACTAATCCATATTGTTTCTTGTGCTTCAATTGTCAATGAAATGTCCTCTGCACTGCACCGCACCGCACGATTTTTTAATGACATTTCGTGTTCGAATCTTGTGGCTCAGATCACATATGCTTGCGGGTTAGGAGCTTGCGCTCGTCACTTGGCAGACGACGAGAGATTTATTGACTTAACCCACTAACCTGAAATATTTCAGTTTCTTCACATTCAGAAATATTAATGATCTAAGGTGATAATAATTTTCAGTTTCATCCCACATAAATATTAAGGATAGAAGATGAATGTTATTCTTATTTTTATTTTTATTATGTAAAGACTAACACAACCATGTTAATAAAGTTGTTGAAACACATGGATAGGCATCTTTTCCACTTTTACTGTTTAGATTTAATATATTAATGTATAGATTAATATGTTAATGTGTAAATTGATAGATTATTAGTACTTTATCATGTATTAATTGATGTATGATTAATGTGTTATTGTATAGGTTAATGTATTATTGTAAAGTTACAAATATTATTATAAGTTTATTAATTATTACTAAACCTTATTAATCAACCATACTATTAAACCTTTGAAATAATTTCAATCAAATTAATAAATTTCATTGATATACATGAAGAGGTGCATATCGTGGTTGACATATGGTTGAGCTCTGTGAGGAGGATTAGTTGACCATGGTTCATATGGTTGACCTCTGTGAGGAGGATTAGTTGACCATGGTTGACTGTAGTTGACTATGGCTAAATATGTTAAAGTTAGGGTTGAGGAGGGTTTATTGTGGTCAACGTATAGTTGGCTATAGGCGACCATGCTTTTCCACATCTAACTATAGTTAGCTATGATAGATTACGAATCAATATGGTTCACCATAGTTGTTCATATTTGATAATGGTTGACCATTTGCCCATGGTCAACTATTTTCAACAATAGGTAACCATAGCCAACCATGTAAACCTATGACAACATAGTAAACCTAGTTAAGTTGAGATTAACCTAGTAAAACCCAGATAAACTTAAATGTAGTAAACCTAGGTCAACCTAACTAACCATGGTCAACCTAGCAAATGTAGTAAATGTTATATGTTTATCAACCTGATATATCAACCTTTATAAACCTAATAAACATGATATATCAACATAATATTCCTAGTGAGCCTTGTAAACTTAGTTAACCTAGTCAACCTCATTAAGCCACATCAACTTAGGCCAATATAGTAAACCTAGGTCAACCTAGCAAACCTAGCTAACCTTGAAAACCTAGGTCAACCAAGTAAGCCTAGTAAACCATGGCTAACCTAATAAACCTTAGATGTTCAATATATCAACCTTAGTAAACCTAGTAAAATAATTATAATAAATAATAAAATAAAGCTCTAAAAAAAAAAAAAAAAAACTAAATAGCAAAAAGAATAAAATAAGTGACTGTTAATTATAGAAAAATTCGACTTAAGAAAAACTTAAGACAAATAAATAGGAATTTGTATGATGACACACCAATTATGTGCATGAAGATTATCTTTTGTTTTTTAGAACAATTGATTTTATTTAATGTATTAAATGAGGGTGTTGCATTATTATTTCCATAGAAGAATCCTAAGAGAGAACGATTAGTGGCCACGTGTAGAAAGAATTGGCACAATTAAACAAATAATTGTTCTCAAAATATTGGTTGTGATCAACTAAATCTTAATAACACAACACTTCTCAAATTTCAAATAAGCTAATTCTTCATTCTATAAATAAGTTCCTTATCTCCCATAATTTTTATAGATTATGTACTAACAATATGATTTTTTTTAATAATTAATGATTTTAATTTATGTAAGTAATTTTCATGTTTTATTTTTGAGCCATTATACATGGTACTCTTGTGACCTATGAACTCCATGTTTCTATTGGAACTCTAAAGACTTATAGGACTTTGTACAACTATATATATGGCTCATATAGATTCTTTGTTTAAGAAATTATATAATTATTGAATTGATGTTCCTAATACCTGTTATGTAGTAGTACATTCTAAAAAATATATAAAATCTGTAAATTTATTACTTTTAATACTTTATCCCACATAAAAATAATATTAATAAATTTTTTTTGTTAAACTCCTAAAAAGGACTAAACTTTAAACTTGAAAAAAAATAAAAATAAATAAATAAATAAATAAATTATATAATAAAATGTTAAATTAAATCACCAAACCAATTTAAAAATACCCTTGTGACATAATAATAATGTTGTATTTATTGTTATTAATTTTAAATACCTTATCGTATTTACATATAATATCATATAAGAATGATATGATTTTTAATTTCATATCTCAATTATTGTTAGTTATCATTAATAAACATCTTTTAAATTTGGAATTTTTATAAACATGAAGTAAAAGGAATACAGTTATATGATTGTATGTCTCAGTGAACCAATAATATCAATTTTATAATTCTTATGAAATTCATGCATTATTTGAAATATTGATCTAGGTGGATATTGGTGGCATTGTATGTCTCATTGAACAAATAATATCCATTCTATAATTCTTAAATGTTGATTCAGGTGGATATTTGTGGTAGTGTATGTCTCACTGAACTAATAATATCCCTTCTATAATTCTTATGAAACTGATGCATTATTTGAAATATTGATCCAGGTGGATATTGGTGGCCACCTGCATATTCCACTTGGACCCCCACAATTGTTTCTTTCAGTTTTTCAGTTTCCTTAATTGTAGCACAATTTATGTTTTTGGGTCCTGGACTTAGAGCCGTTTTGAGGCCCTAAATGATGTTTTTTTTTTTTTTTTTAATGGGAAAATGTGAGTCATTAACTCAAATTTGTAGTCAAAATTTGTAGTCCTTACTACATTTAGGTTTATCTAGGTTTACTAGCTTGATCTCAATTTAACTAGATTTACTATGTTGACATAGGTTTACATGGTTGGCTATGGTTAACTATTGTTTACAATTGTTGACCATGGGAAACATGACCATGATCAAATATGACCATAATAAACCCTCCTCAACCTTTTAAGTTTAACATATTTAGGACCATAATAAACCCTCCCCAACCCTAAGTTTAACATATTTAGCTGTAGTAAACTATAGTCAACAATCGTCAACTAATCCTTTGCAGGCATGTCCACCATATGTGTGTCAACCAAGATATACACATCTTCATGTATATCAACCACATTTATTAATTTGATTGAGAATATTTCAATGGTTAATAGTATAGTTGATTAATAAAGTTTAATAATAATTAATAACTTTATAATAATATTTATAACTTCCTAATAATACATTAACCTATACAATAACATATTAATAATACATAATAAAGTACGTATCAATTTATACATTAACATATTAATCTATACATTAATATATTAAATCTATACATTCTAAATGGTGGAAAAGATGCTTATTCATGTGTTTCAACTACTTTATTGATATGGTTGTGTTAGTCTTTACATAATTTGTATAAAAAAATCTACTTGCAAATATAACACATATACCCATTGCCTTGAAAAATGTGCATCATATTTTTGGCATAACAATATGCATATGATATTTATGTTAGCATATGAGATTCTATACAAATGTGGGTTCTTTCTAGTTAAAATATGATAATATAATTTTAATAAAGTTGTGATTTGTTGTTATTTAGAATCTATTTTTTTTTAATGTATAAATAGATTAAACGCTCTCAAAAATCAATTAAAGACTCACATTATGCAAACTAGATAACTCATATTTATGGTTCAATAAAATCCAATTATATTTTAAACAAAATTGAGTAAAAAAAAAAAAAACTCAAACTTATAAAAAATAGATCATAAAATAATATCTTCTCATCTATAATCATATAATTAAATGACCAATTAATAAAGAAACATAGATATCAAAATGATTACATTTTATATTACCAAAATTAAAATATATAATAATTTTTAATAAATATACTATTATGAAAAATAATTTATTATAAACATAATTAGATATAATTTTTGGGATTCAAGTGGTTTAAGAAAGTCATTAATCTATGACCATTTAGCGTTAGTCACACTTCCAAGACTTGCACAGGGTAACTATGAAGGGCACCCATTCGCTCAAGCTTACTTAACTATGGAATTTTCTCCACAATCAAACCCACTTAACTTACTACCCCATTTACAAAATCATTCAAATAAAACTCCTTTTACTCTTTATATTTAAATATTAATTATATATATATAGATATATATAAAATAAAATAAAAATATCATTTACCTTCCATCCTTAATATTTCTTAATGTAATGAAACTGAAAAATATCATTCACCTTCTATCATTAATATTTCTTAACGAGAGAGAAACTGAAACAAGGACAGATCCGTACAACGAAAATTCCTTATAATAAAATAATAATAATGTTCACCTTACCTTCTTGAAAACATCACACCGAAACTCGTGCTCTTATTATATACAGCTTGCATATATGCATGCAAGATCACGTAAAGAGTGAATGAAGAAATCAAACTCTTTTGCTAATGAGAATGGCAACACCCACGTCGACTTTATAAAAAACGAACTCTTCATATTTAGTAGCGGCCCTCTCTGCAATCCTCATGAAAATTTCATCCACAAGATGCTCATCCGACCCCAAGTGACTTCCCACAATATTCTCAAACACGGCTCTGTAAAAGTTACCTACTATTCTCCCAAACTTCTCCTCTTCCCCTTCTCTAACCTCCGACAATGGATACCAAGGAAAACCAGCGAGAAGCCTCATGTTCTCTATTTCGAAGGACTGTTCCGCCTCCACGATGCTCTGTAGCTCCTCCACACTTGGACCGTAGAAAGGAAGGTTAAAGGAGTCCAGTTTCTCCTTATCAATCAAACCCTTCCAGTCAAAATCAAACAAATATATTTGATTAGTTGGGATTGTGGATCGAAATAATTATTATTCTCCCCTACCCAAATTCAAATTTGTTGGTTTTTATATTACTCAGATTTAAATTTAAATATGAGATTAATCTAAAATAAAATAAAACAACTTTGTCGCACTCTTAAGTAAATCAATCTATAATAACTTTGCTAGTCACCCCCAATGCCCAAATAAATTTCATATTTAAAAATATTCAAATGTAATTTTAACATATTATATATATCAACTTATCTATTTTACCTGGTTCACTAGCTCGGGCTTCTAAAAATGATGCGAAGTCTTGTCTGAATTGGTTGAGATACGCATCGGCCACTCCATCGCTAGAAGGAATTTCTGTTTTCAACGCTAGAAGGAACCTGAATTTTAAATCCATTCGTATGTCATCTTTAATCACATGAATAAATTTTGTCACAGTAAAAATAAATTTGGTCCATTAGTGTGTCTTTTATTTTTATTTTTGAAAATCTCTGTTATAACCATAGATAACCAGGACTACTGTATAATCTATTACCAAAAAAAATAAAAGTAAAATTACATATATAAAAGAGCTGATATACAAACGTAAACAGATAAAAGGATGATTTAGATTTTAAGAGTTGTTTTAAAAGTCATAGCAGAAAGTCTAAATATCTGGTGTTTCTAGAAGGGTATCTTCTGAAACCTAACAATCTGGAAAAATTAAATGTATAATCTCTCTTGACCCTTAGATTCGGGAATATCCCCAAATCTGCAATCAATAGATAAATCTGATAAATCTGTGATAGTACTCATAGAATCTGTCAAATGGACTTCACTCACTAAATCTGATAAATCTGTGATAGTACTTCACTCACTTGAGAGAGCCAGTGCAGGCTGATGGAGGAGTGGCAGAAATGGAGAGTTTGGCGTGGGAAAAGGCGTCCGTGATGCGATCCCGACACCGCTGATGTGAAGTAACATCTAGCTGTCGCGGGAGGGTTGCCTTCATTGTGCGCTGCTGTTGTTATTCCATCTGCGCCGCTTTTCAGTGGAGGCAACGTCCGATCGGGAGATCGGCGATTTCCGGCACCTCCATGGAATGCTGAATGAATGTTAATTTCACAGCATTGACGATGGTGTCTACTGCCAGAAGAGTATTTATCCCCGTTGCACACTCCAAATCTGCAATACGAAATACGTTATCAGCTACCTCCCTCATTTCCATGACAGATGTCGCGTTCTTGTAGATCGAATGCTCCAGAACTGGCTTCATGGCCATAATCACATTTAACTGCACAAGCATCAAGTGGACTTGATTAGTTGTTGTTGTTGTTTTTTCCAGGAATGAGTACAGTTTATTTAATAAATGTTTATGGGTAATTTTGTAAATCCATATTTTTCCCAGGGAGAAAAAAACAACACTTTTTATTAAAAAAAAAAAAAAAATTGTTATATTTATTCAAGGTATTAATTTTGTAAAACTTGCAATAGTATTTAGACCGACCAATTAGTTCAGAAATAGCATCTAGACTAATTAGTTCAGAAAACATGTATATCAGATAGAAATGGAAAAAAAAAAAAAAACAAAAACATTACTCAACAGTTATGAGCCACATTGATACAGAAAATGACGGTATATCACAACAAAGAAAATTGGAATAGACAAAGACCCCAAAAAACAACAGAACAAGAAAAAGTCTGAGCATCAAGCAAAAATGAAGTGTTAGACACAGGGTTGAACTTTGCATAAGACAATCAAAATGTATATATCCAAGATATACCAAAGACCCACCCTTGAAAAACTTATCTATTGAAGTGTTCTGTTTCCAAAAAACATGAGAGAAAGAGAAAAATGAAAAAAATACTTGCAATAGTATCTAGACATATCAACTAGTTCAGAAATAACATCTATACAGATCAACTAGTTCAGAAAACATGTATATCAGATAGAAATGAAAAAAAGACATTACCCAACAGTTTTGAGCCACATTGATATAGAAAATGACAGGTATATGACAACAAAGAAAAGTGGAAAAGACAGAGGCCCCAAAAAATAACACAACAAAACAAGGAAAAGGAAAATTCTAAACATCAAGCAAAAATAATGTGTTTAGAACAAGACACAAGATTGAACCTTGTATATGACAATCAAAATATATATACCCAAGAAGTACCAAAAACCCATGCCTAAAGAACTTATTTACTAAAGTATTATACTCCGTAAAAATATGAAAGAAAGAGAAAAAAGATGAAAAAATCCCCATAATAGAAATATGCTCCATCCAATTACTCAAAAATGTAATGTAAATACAGTTACCACTATATAAAACAACTATTTCATATATGTTATAAGTGCTAGGTTACAGGGTGTACTTCGAGACTTGAATCCAAACACAAATGTGAATTAGTCCATTAATATTTCGAATTATGAGATATGCGAACTCAGAGCAATGGAATCCATAGCTCGAATCCCCGTTTCCACCCTTCATGCAGAGCACATTTTGCAGGCGTTTCATGGCCTCCATTGGATATTCAACCCAAAGGGTTCGGCGATTATTTCTCCACACTGAAAGCAGCTGAATGCATGTGAAGCTAAGCAACTACAGCTATGAATACTTATAGCACCCCAGGAGAGTCCTGAATCGGTGATATCAGCATATGTGATCTGAGCCACAAGATTCGGACATAAAACGTCATTTAAAAATAAAAATATCTGCAACACTGCATATAAATGAATTAGTCCAGTTCATTGAAAATTCGAGCAAAAGAAACCTTTTTATTTTACTAGGTTGATTTTGAAAATTTTTTCAATTAGATGGTTGATTTTGAAAATATTTTTAGATATTTTAAATTGAAAATTAATTGAAATAAATTTAATATAATATAATTTGATGTGTAAAATTTATTAAAATTAATCATACTCTCATATAATTTTCCTTAACTATTTCATTTATTTATTATATATACATAAGATAAATCCATGCGTGTTAAAGTCCGAACATGTCCAATGTAGTGAAATCGATGTGATCAAAATCTGTTAATAGTATTCACACCCACGTAATCTCACATGGTTCTCCGGAACTTGTTTCTTTCTTATATGAAGGCCCAGCCTAATTAATTTTGACATTTCGCCTTGGATGGTGATTGGGAGTGCTGACTCATCGTCGCTGTTCTCCCACTGTTTTAACTACATAGTTGATATTGAAGTAAATCTTCCTTTATTAATAAACAATTCCAACCACATAAATTTGAAAAATGCAATTAATTTTTTTTTTTAAATATTACATTTTTAAAAGATTACTTTTTTCCTTAAGACATTAAAATATTTTAACATTAAAATAATTATTTTAGTTATTATGAATATTCAAATAGTTTATTTAAGTTATGTAGTCAAACATTTTTAAAAATATAAAAATTATGCATCTTCTCAAAAGTGAAAATATAAGAGCTTTTCTATTTTTAATTACTTAATCTCTTTCTAAAGTTGGTATAAAATTATGTTAAATGATGATGAGGCATGTTGTTATAGCCCTCATCATAGATTCAATTCCCTTCTCGATCTGGGTGGTGTATCTAGACATGGACATGTTGATGAAGATGGAGTAAAAAACAACATTTTTGTTAAACCGACCTTTCAAACCATCTACAGAGGTTTTATATTGCTTTTAATGAAAACTACTCAAACATGTATATTAAAATGGGCACTGTCTTTTATATAGATAATATTTTATTTTTATTTTATAAAGGACAAGTATCAATTCTAGGTTGAGCACAAAAGTAATTACACATCTCTCTCATATTGAGTTGTAGAATGTGTCTCTCAACACACTAAACAACCAGAAAGAACCTATACCTATAATACATAGCATTTAAAAAAAGGCTATAGGTAGATTAACAATCATATTGTTTCAAAATCTTGAACATATATATAATTTAAAGAGCTTTTTTTTGAATTATTATGTAACACCTAATTCTAACTTTTTCATTTATAAAATATATGTATTTAAAAAGTATATTGCAAACATTTTTTCCCTTTTTAACATATAAAATATGAATTTACATAAAATAAACATAGATAAATGTGAATTTACATAAAATAAACCTAGATAAGAGTAAGAGGAGTATTTTTGGATTTGTAGGGTCTTCACCTAGTTTTGAAGTTGTTTTCCTTTCTCTACTCTTTAAAGCTCAAAGCAACGTTGCAATTTGATGAACAAAAATCAATGTTACAATATAAAGAACAAAATTGATGTCCAGTGTGACCAAAAAAAATGGACATCTCATGTTATGAAAAAATAATTGTGTTGTAATGTGATTAAAAACAATTGATGTCACATATTATGAGAAAAGTTAAGCATCACAAAGCAATAAACAATAATCAACATTGCAATGTGATAAAACAAATCAATGTCACAATTACTAAGTTGGCCTAGGTTTACTAGGTTGGTCATAGTTTACCAAGTTGACCTATGTTTACTAGGTTTATTAGGTTGAGCATGATTGAACAAAAACGACCTTGCAATGTGAAAAATAAAAGCAGTGTCACAATTATTGGCTTGACCTAAGTTTACTAGGTGCATAGGTTAATCGAGGTTTAGTAGGTTAACCTAGGTTTACTAGGTTGAGCATGGTTTACTAGGTTTACTAAGGTTGATAAAAATATTTACTAGGTTGATATATGAGGTTTATAGGGTTTACTAGGTTGATATATAATATTTTCTAATGTTGATATATCGCATTTACTAGGGTTTCTAAGGTTAACATATTAGCCTAATGAACAAATAACATTTACTAGGTTTACCATGTTTATTAGGTTTACCAGGGTTTACTATGTTTACAAAGTTGACTTAGGTTTACTAGATTTGTTAGGTCAACCTAGGTTTATTAGGTTTTCTAGGTTGACCGTGATTACTAGATTAACTAGGTTTTCTAGGTAAACCTAGGCTTACTAGGTTACAAGGTTGGTCTATGTTTTCTAGGTTTATAGGGTTTACTATATTTACTATATTGATATATCATGTTTACTAATGTTGATAAATTAGGATGATGAACATGTAACATTTACCATGTTTAATCTACTCACCATGGTTTACAAGGTTGACCTAGGTTTACTAGGTTTTTTATGTTGACCATGATTTACTAGGTTTATTAACTTTACTTCCTTGGCCTAGGTTTACTAGGATATATAGATTTGCTAGCTTGACTTAGGTTTACTAGGTTTTCCATATTGACCTAGATTTATTACATTTACTAAATTGACCTAGGTTTACTATATTCATATATCATGGTTACGAAGGTTGATATATCAATTTTATTAGGTTTATTAAGATCGATATATCAAGTTGATGGACATGTCACATTTAATAGGTTGAGTAGTTTTACTTACTATGGTTTACTAAGTTGACCATGGTTTATTAGGCTTACTAAGGTTGATATATAAGGTTTACTAGGTTTACTAAGGTTGATATATTGAACATGTAAGGTTGACTAGGTTAGCCATGGTTAGTTGGCTTACTAGGTTGAACTAGGTTTCAAGGTTGGCTAGGTTTGCTAGGTTGAACTAGGCTTACTATATTTGCCTAAGTTCATGTGGCTTGACAAGGTTAACTAGGTTAACTAGGTTTACAAGGCTCACTAGGTTTACTTTGTTGATATATCATGTTTATTAGGTTTATTAAGGTTGATATATCATGTTGATAAGCATATAACATCTACTTTATTTGCTAGGTTAACCTAGGTATACTACATTTAGGTTTATCTAAGTTTACTAGCTTAATCTCAATTTAACTAGGTTTACTATGTTGACATAGGTTTACATGGTTGGCTATAATTAACTATTGTTGACCATAGTTGACCATGGGCAACATGGTCAACCACGATAAAATATGAACAAGTGGTTTTCCATAGTCAACTATACATTGACCATAATAAACCCTTCTCAACCCTAAGCTTAACATATTTAACTGTAGTCAACTATAGTCAACCATGGTCAACTAATCCTCGCCACTCATGTAGACCATATGTCAACCACAATATACACATCTTCATGTATATCAAACACATTTATTAATTTGAATGGGATTAACTACTAACTTTTTTTAGTATTTCACCTTACAAAAATACAGTATATGTTGTTGTCCTAGAACATGAGGTCTTTAAGTTACCTGTTACCTTTTAGAGCCACTCCTACAAAGACCGAAAAAGCAGACAGATTAGGGGATGTGTTGGGATAGACTAGTAGCCAAAAACACACAAACAAGTAGCCTCAGATATGTTCATAAAAGCTACTCGAACATATGGGATATAACAGAGTTCTTATAAGCGGCCTTAATAGCTATGCGTGGATGTTTAAAAAAATATAAACAAACAGAATCACTGTATGGGATGTGTCCATTAAGATGATACCCTACTTAAACAAGGAGAAAATATTTAGTCACGATTAAAGCAATCTTTCTTAACTGTATTGGCAAACACCTCAGATAATTCATTTCATGGTTTTAGATTACCTGGAAATTCACTCGACGCAACTCTTGAGCAACAATTCGCAGGTGCCAAATCAGCAACGGAGCAGTAACACCGCCACAAAAACTAACATAAATGAAAATCACAGCAGAATCCCGCGAAAAACAGATTATGCAAACAAAGACGCGCAAAAATGAGAAAAGTTCGCGGGTGATAAAGTTCGGCTGAACTAAAACTTCGACCAAACTATTTTTGCCAGTTTTCCCATCTCCGGCCAAAAATCTGTTTTCCCATGTCGTCAATATGCCATCAATCTAAACGGCAGAATGAGTTCGGCCTCGATTCTCACAAAAGTGTAACCCAAATTCAGATTTTCACCCAAGGCTCAATCGATATTTAAGGCTCAATCAAGATTTAAGGCTCGATAAAATTTGTCTCTGAGCTTCCAAATTAACACATGTGGGATGGGAAGACACTACAAGGTATTATTTTCGCGGAGGAGATATATTACCATTTTTCTTTTTTTTCATATGGTTTCCTCCGTGAAAATGTTATATCAAAAAGTCTTGGAATATACCTTTGAAACTAAAATACTTCGGATGGCTCATGTGGCAAAACAAGATTATTACTTGGGAGAATATGGGCAAGAGGGGTTTCTATGAACCTCGCAGATGTCATATGTGTAGGGGTGATTTCAAGAATGTTTCATTTATTCATCAAATTCCCATTTTTTGTGTCCATTTGGTTTGGTGTTTTACAGTGAAAAAACATTGATGATGGTTCGATATATTCATTAATTGATGAGTGCTCTATGAAATGGAAATCTAAATACATGACAGTTAAAACACTCCCCTTCATTATATTTTGGGGAATCTAAAGATGCATGAATGCTTTCATTTTTGAAAATATTCCCTTAGATTGACAGAAATTGCAACAACATGTGATCATACTTCAAGAAATATGAATTGGTGGCTAAAAAGGGGATAAAAAAAAGTTTTCAACCTATAGATTTTTGGGGCAAATAACCTATTGGCCTTTTTGATGGGGATACACAACAAAAGGTGTGTAGTTGTGGAGCATATATCATATTATTCTCAAGACAATTTTAGTTGGAATAGTGGTGCAGGGGAAATTTATAGGGTTGAGATCATGACTCTTTGGGGATTTCTATTATGTGCTTGTTAGCTTTATATCAAGACTCTATATGTGTCCGAGGAATCCAAATTCGTTATTGAATTGGTCAATTATATGTCCTCATTTGACCCTTATCTTCTAACTAAATGGGTGGCCTTTTCAAAGAGCTCCCTTTTCCCCATATATATAGGGAGCTTAACGTTATTGTGGATGCCCAATTGAAAAAGGTTTATCATATCATATGGGTGAGACAAGCTACTTTTCTTTCTGTCATAGTAGTTTACATAACTAGTAATTTAATTAGCTCTGACGAAATTTCTTATTCATAAACACTTCTAAATATGTTGTTGATAGTTTTAATCTCACTTAAGAAATTTTCTAAATTTATATTTTGTTTTAATTATTAGATCTCAGGTTCATTTGGAACAATTCATATTTTTTTAATAGAAACCTGACATAAATATTATTATGTAAACCAATTTTCTTAATATTAAATTTGTTGATTTTTCTTTCTCGAAAGAAAAGAAAAGTAAAGATGACAACTATATGAATAATTTTCTGAAGCGTCTTCTAATTATGTTAATAGATGTTTTGGATTATGTTTTATTTTTAAATTTTAATATATATATATATATATATATATATATATATATATATATATATATATATATATATAATATTAAATTTATATCAAGATTACTAGCATTTAGAACACATCATTCATAACTAAGTTACAAAAAAGGAGAATTGACGTCGGGCCGAAGCGAGAGCGATTTCTGAAACCCTTGAGACGAAATGGAGGCTAGGGTTCTTCCTCTTTCACTGTCGGCGGCTCCTTCTCTTGCAGAGCTCGCGCCGCATCCGATTGGAAGACCATTTCCTTCATCCTCTGCTCCGACTGACCTCATCCCTGCGCCATATAATCCGCTAAGTCCCGGTTATGCTAATCTACAGGGGCAGCTGCAGCTCTTAGGAAAACAACGGCAGTCTCAGCTTATCAAGGGTTTCACTCACCGCGATCTAGGGCCTATGCGCAATCGCGAGTCGAATGCCCCTCTCTTCTCCTTGCACGCAGGTTGAAAAGCACTGGTTTACAAGCAAGAGAAGAGTGAATGGCCTTCTAATCACTCTGTTTTCCAATCCTCTGCCTCGGATCTATCTCGGTCTATAAATGACCGTCTCTTTCTGTAGGGGAAAACTCCTCCCTTTCAACGCCATGGCAGACTTGCTCACGGAAGCACAAGAGGTCCTGGCACTATGTCTAGGAACCACTTTGACTCCTTTCAGATCCAAATCTCTCAACCTACTGGCAAAACCATCCTGCAATGGGTCAGATCTTTAGATTTGGTACTGGATCTCAAATTGGCTCTAGAACGACGGATTGGGATCCCTTCAGGCCTTCAGAGACTTCTCTTTCAAGGTAAACAACTTGAAAACCTTCTTCCTATCTCTACTTACAACATTATCAGAAACAACTCTTTGGTGTTAACCCTTCGTCTGAGAGGGGGTGCATCAGGACAGTCGACCTCTGCTCCTCCTTTCTCTTACAAAGATGTAGTTCACTCTGAGAATCCCAAAGCCCCGGAAGCCCTTAAACCCAAGCCTTTTTTGGTTGAAAAAACAGAGGATGTTCCTTCTGTCGAAATCACCCATGCAGGTCTTGCAGATCAACTTCAAGCATTTGCAGTCAGAGCCATCATTTGCAGATTCAACGGACTGTGGCCGCGATCTCAGGATCTTTATGATTGGATCCATGCAAACTGGACTTGTCATTGTAAGGTCAGTTTCTGCTCAAAAGGATATTTCATTGTTTTATTTGATGACAGTAAGCATTATGAAAAGGCTTTAGAAGAAGGCCCTTGGTTCATGGGAACTGCAAGGCTCTTCTTAACTCCTTGGTTCCCAGACTTTGATCCAGCAATTGCAGTGATTACAAGGACTCCGGTATGGATCAGGCTTCCAAACTTACCGGCCCACTTATGGCATGTTGTAGTCTACAGAGCTATTGGCAACGCCTTGGGCAGTTTCCTCATGGGAGATTACTGGAGGGAAAATAAAGGTCTCTACACATATGTCGGAATATGTGTGGAGCTAGATTTAAGCAAGGGACTTCCAGACTAGATCAATCTCAAGATAAGAGACTTTGTCTGGACCCAGACACTGGATTACGAAAACACTGCATTCCGCTGCCGCCATTGCCACCAAATAGGACATCTGCAGACCTCTTGCCCCTCTATCCCGGCAAAAAAGAAAAAGGATAACCTCTCCAAGACCAAGTCCAAGCGATGGGCCCCATGCTCTCCACCTCCAGTTGTGGATTCTGATTCCACTAGCTCTGAAGATAATGAAAGCGATGCAGAATTGGATCAAGCCCCTTAATCAGTGGATCCTTCTGCCGATGGTCCGGCGATTACCTCCGATATAGCCATCGCCCAGAAACGCATTCACATGACTTCCTCCTCTGAATCTGAAAAGGAGGGCCCCCCTTTGGAAAACCCCAGCCTTCAAGTTGTTCTTGCTCATACACACCGGGATGGATGGGTCGAAGTCAAAAAAAGGAAAGGGAAAAAGCTTCGTGTTGAGGCTTCTGCCCATTCTAGGTAGAAGAGAGTCTCTTTTTCTTTCCTGTCATTTTTTGTAGCTCCTTGCTTGCTTCACTCCTTTTCTGGAACCGAGGTTGATTATCCTATCATTTCCGGTTGCCGGTTTTCTGTCTCTCTTGATTGTATCATATTTTTGTACCATATTTCTGCTTAATAGAATTAGTCCAATTCAAAAAAAATAAAAATAAAAATAAAAAATAAAAATAAAAAATAAATAAAAATAAAAAATAAAAAATAAAAAATAAATAAATAAAATAAATAAATAAATAAATAAAAAAATAAAATAAAATAAAAAAATAAAAAAATAAAATAAAATAAAATAAAATAAAATAAAAATAAAATAAAAATAAAATAAAATAAAAAATAAAAATAAAAAATAAAAATAAAAATAAAAATAAAATAAAAATAAAAATTATTAAATTTATATTTATTTAAAATTATATTTTAAATAGAAATAAATCATATTTACATTTAAAACTATTCTACCAATTTCAGGAAAAACTAAAAATCCAAAAACGCTCAATATTTGGGTGAGGCCTCCTTTTATTTTCTAGATATTGCATGGTTGTGACTAATTTTAATAAAGCTTGCACACATATATTTCATTACATTGGACATCTTCAGGCTTTAACACGCACAGATTTATCTGCGTGTTAAGATACGTCTAAACATTTTATATAAATTTTAGGTTAATTCTAAACTAAAAATGTAATAATTCTAGGTTAATTCTGGGTTTACTCAAATTTCGAGCGGCAACACTCGCTGGAAGAAGAATTTGATTCCTCCTCTAAGGAGTACCCATGTTCTATACCTTTGATGGACCTTGCTACATGAAAAATGATAAATACACGAAAAGCGTGATTGCAATCAAGTTTTTTCATGTATTTCTCATTTTTCATGTAGCAAGGTCCATCGAAAGTATGCAACATGGGTATTTATTAGATGAGGAATTCAATTTTTTGTCTAGTGGGTAATCCTACTCGAAATTTGAGTAAAACCTTAAGGAGATGAGTTGAAAATATGAGTTGAAAAAATGGTTTTATTATTTTACTATTTTACTATTTTATTTTTATTTTTTACTCCAAGAAAGGTGAATCATTCCTCATCATTGACATCATCATCTTGAATCCTATTGGTTCTTATAAAGTTTATTTTGGTTGCACAATTTTCTTAGTAGATCCATTTTAGAACTCAAAATTCCCTTAATGACATATGAGCATAGAGACTTCATACTTATCTTGGAATCATCAAGAAAGTTTGATTCTCTCTCATAATAGCAGCATTACCATATATTAGGTCATGAATTCATTTTTCATCCATTTAGTAAGAAAAACGTAATGAGATCCATGACTAAGATCTCTCATAAAACCATGCTTTTAACAAAAATATAACCAATAGAATAACAATGATAGAAGGATCATTACGATCACATAATAACAAGCACATTACACATAATACACAAGAGAAAAATTTCTCTTATTAACATATGCAAAATGTAACCAGATCAGGGACTTCCACGTACCACCCGACCAAAGATTAGGCTAGAAGAAATATATCCTTCAACCAATCACCTTTGTGCAATATTCTAAGAATGAATGTAGGACTCACAACAAAACCAATCAAGGATTCCTCAAGCTTTACCACAATCCCACCAAGGGATTCCTATGCCCAAACAAGAAACATAAACTAATGGGATTTACCATAATCCCACCATATTACGGTACATGTATCACTAGGCCTATACAAGAATGGATGCCTCTGGATCTCTCCACCTAAATAGATTTGATTGTCTTTATTCTCTATTCTTTACCATATATCTCTTCATTCACCAGTCGAGGATTCCCAGGCCTAATCGAGGGCACACACCTCTAGGATTTACCATATATCTTGTCATACGTTGGTCGAGGATTCCTAGGCCCACCGAGGTACACACAATCAAACTTTACTGCAATCCCACCTTCACCATCCATGGATTTCTAGGCCTTGTGTTATTCTCCCTAAACTACCCTACTAAGTTTCGAAACCATCTAACAATCCAACTCAACCAAGTAAAATAGAACCCCATCACACCATGGGTATCTGGAAATGGAAAGGAAAGGTTGAAAACCACTGTCACATCTAGAAAAACCCATGCCAATGGTAGCAAGAGAACCAAATACACACTTTCATGCCAAATCTATCAAGGAAATCACACATGCAATACAATACCTGCAAGTAATCCCATTGTATCCAGTTGATCCTTTTCTTCCTTATTTGATCTTTTCTTCCCTTTGCCTTCTTTGTCCTTCCTTTTATTTTCTTGATCCAATGCTAAAATGTTGTATGAAAACTCTAAGTATGCAAGAGTATATGAAAGTAGAGAGAACAAAGAGAGAGCTTAAACTGAATTGATAAAAGCTAACATTGACAAAAGATGTGAAGTGATGTTCAGAAGAATTTTATCAGTGAGGCCTCTAATTTCTTCAATTTTCTATTATTTTCCTTCATTTTTCTCCTCACATGCAACCTGTGACCTTTCACCTTCCTTTTCTCATATTTTCCATTATTTTCATAAATAAAATTCCAACTAATGCCTCTTGCCTTTCCAGAGCCTTCGTCATTGTCTTTGCTAATTTCTCTTAGCTATAATAAACCAAATGAACATCCACTAGGATTTTTTTCTCAACATTCAACTTGGAATACGTATCCCCTGACCATGGTCTTATTTTTTCCTTTATTAACTTTATTACATGATTTTTTTAGCTTGTGGCTGTTACAATCTACATTGACTAATATAGGGGAACAACATCTCGGGTGATACCCTATTTTACATAGATCCCTCAACCCAGGAGCCCTCTATAGAAATTCCTCACCTTGTGAGCTCAAGCAGGGGGGAAGAGTTGGCTCGGTGTCCTTGATCAGTCCTGCTCTTTGTAGATCAAAAGCATATAATCGTGTTCATATCTGGTACTAACATAAATAACTCGTTGAAGATTTAAATCATAATGTATTAATATAAATAGTCATATGTTCACGCAGGACATCAAATCAAATATATATTAGAACAAATATATATCACAAAAGGATACCTTATTCATCCTCCCTCTCATGGAGGCAACAACTACAAGCCTAATCTTGTTTCTTACAACAACGCTGTCTCAATATATGAAGATATATAATTCCCAACTATACATGGGATTATATACCAATAAAATCCCACTCATTATTATCACAATGTATCACTGTCACATCGATAACCTTCTCAAAATATCTCTCATAACTAGCCATGCTAGCAACACCATACTCAACCTCAGTCATGCTTAATGCTACAGATTTTCCATCCAACTAAACTAACGGGATTTACCACAATCCCACCATATAACAGTACATGGATCAGTAGGCCTATACTAGCATGGATGCCTCCGGATCTCTCCACCTAGATCGTGAGGAATTTGTTTTTATTTAGTCTCTATGCTTTACCATATATCCCATAATTCATCGTTCGAGGATTCCTAGGCCTAATCGAAGGCAGGCGCCTCTATGATTTACCGTATATCTTTTCATTCGTCGGTCGAGGATTCCTAGGCCCACCGAGGTACACACAATCAAAATTTACTGCAATCCTACCTTCATCAGTCCATGGATTTCTAGGCCTTGTGTTCTTCTCCCTCAACCACCCTACTAAGTTTCGAAACCATCTAACAATCCAACTCAACCATGTAAAATAGAACCCCATCCCACCATGGCTATCTGGAAATGGAAACGAAATTTTGAAAACCACTGTCACACTTGGAAAACCCATGCCAATGATAGAAAGAGAACCAAATACACACTTTCATGCCAAATCTATCAAGGAAATCACACATGCAATACAATACTTACAAGTAATCCCACTGTATCCAGTTGATCCTGTTCTTCTTTGTTTTATGTTTGCTTCCCTTTTCCTTCTTTGTCCTTCCTTTTATTTTCTTGATCCAATGCTAGAATGCTCTAAGAAAACTCTAAGTATGCAAGGGAATGTGAGAGTAGAGAGAATAAAGAAATAGCTTAAAGTGAATTGATAAAAACTAACATTGACAAAAGATGTGAAGTGATATTCAGAAGCATTTTTATCGGTGAGGTCTCTAATTTCTTCAATTTTCTATTATTTTCCTTCATTTTCCTCCTCACATGCAACCTGTGACCTTTCACCTTCCTTTTCTCATATTTTCCATTATTTTCATAAATAAAATTCCAATTAATGCATCTTGCCTTTCCAAAGCCTTTGTCATTGTCTTTGCTAATTTCCCTTAGCTATAATAAACCAAATGAACACCCACTAGGATTTTTTTCTCAATATTCAACTAGGAATACGTATCCCATGACCATGGTCTTATTTTTTCCTTTATTAACTTTATTACATGATTTTTTTAGCTTGGGGCTGCTACAATATACATTGAATAATATAGGGGAACAACATCTCAGGTGATACCCTATTTTCCATAGATCCCTCAACCCCAGGAGCCCTCCATATAAATTCCTCACCTTGTGAGCTCAAGCAGGGGGGAAGAGTTGGCTTGGTGTCCTTGATTAGTCCTGCTCTTTGTAGATAAAACACATATAATCGTGCTCATACCTGGTACCAGCCTAAACAACTCATTGAAGAGTTCAATCATAATGTCTCAATAGAAATAGTCTCATGTTCATGTAGGACATCAAATAAAATATATATTAGAACAAATATATATCACAAAAGGATACCTTATTCATCCTCCCTCTCAAGGAGGCAACAACCACAAGCCTAATCTTGTTTCTCACAACAACGTTGTCTCAATATATGAAGATATATAATTCCCAACTATATATGGGATTATCTACTAATCAAATCCCACTCATTATTATCATAATGTATCACTGTCACATCGATAACCTGATCAAAACATCTCTCACAACTAGCCATGCTAGCAACACCATACTCAACCTCAGTTGTGCTTAATGCTACAGACTTTCCATCCAAAATATCATGGTAAATCTCATACTAAAGAAACACCCAGATGTGCTCATATTATCAATAATGATACCAAAAAACATTAGTACATCCATGCAGTCACATATCATAGGAAGAATATCTTAGACTAAAAAATTGATCGTCCCATGCAAATATATCGAAGTGAGCTTAGCGACAACCCAATGTGTATGAATTGACTAAAATTCTATGCAAAACATACAAACACACACACACACACACACACATATAGGGATAGGTGTTCACATGTAACATCAATGCTCCAATCAACTATCGATTTCCAAGTCAATTTCAACAATATATCTTCATAAATTCTTCAAATTCAATCAAAGTGTCAAAGTATTTGCATTTGGGTGAGTGCATAGAGTTGGGTTACACTTTTTGGCAAGAGAAGGTTTGATCGATATTTAAGGCTCGATCAAATTTAAGGCTCGATCAAATTTAAGGCTCAATTTATATTTAAGGCTCGATCAATATTTAAGGCTTGATCAAATTTGTCATTGAGCTTCCAAATTGACACACATGGGATGGGAAGACACTACAAGGTAATATTTCGGGAGAGGAGATATATTACCATAGGCAAGACAAACTACTTGGCTTTTTGTCATAGCAGTTTACTTAGCTCTCACAAGATTTCTTATTCATAAGCACTTCTCTATATGTTATTGATAGTTTTAATCTCACTTAAGAAGTTTGCCAAATTTATGCTTTGTTTTAATTGTTATATCCCATGTTCATATGAGACAATTGATATTTTTTAATAAAAATCTGAAAAAAAATATTATTATGTAAACCAATTTTTTTAATATAAAATTTGTTAATTTTTCTTTCTAAAAAACATATAAATAAAGATGACAACTCTATAAATAATTTTCCGAAGAACCTTCTAATTATTTTATGTTAATATATGTTGTTATATAATTATTTTATGTTAATATATTTTGTTATATATATATCTATGAATGAATAAATCATATTTATATTTATAACTATGTTACCAATTTCAAGGAAAACTAAAAATCAACAAACATTTAATATTTGGGCTAGGCCATTTATTTTCTATTGCATGGCTGTGACTACTTTCAATAAAACTTACGCACATAGATTTCACTACACTGAACATCTTCGGGCTTTAACACGCATGGGATTTATCTGCCTGTTAAGATAAGCCCAAACATTTTATATAAATTTTATTACATAGTTATTTATAAATTGATATGAATAAATAAATAATATTTGTAGAGTTATTTTTATTTATAATGGTTGATTTTAAGATGATTTTGAAATAGTATAGAATAAAACAAATGAGAATATTTTGAAATAAGTTAGAATAAAACAAATAAGAATATTTTGAAATAAGTTAGAATAAAACAAATTAGACAACCTAACATTTCTCTATTCAATTTCTAATCTTATTTCTCGTACTCAATTGTCAATGAAATGTACTAATCCATATCGTTTCTTGTGCTTCAATTGTCAATGAAATGTCCTCTGCTTGTGGGTTAGGAGCTTGCGCTCGTCACTTGGCAGACGACGAGAGATTTATTGACTTAACCCACCAACCTGAAATATTTCAGTTTCTTCACATTCAGAAATATTAATGATCGAAGGTGATGATAATTTTCAGTTTCATCCCACAGAAATATTAAGGATAGAAGGTGAATGTTATTCTTATTTTTATTTTATTATATTATATCATATTATATTATATTATATGATATGTAATTATATATATATATATATGTATGTATGGTTTAAAATTTATGTTTATAGTAAATTGTTTTTCATAATAGTATATTTATTAAAAATTGTTATATATTTTAATTTTGGTAATATAAAATGTTATTGTTTTGATATTTATGTTTTTTTATTAATTTATCATTTAATTATATGACTATAGATGAGAAGATATTATTTTATAATCTATTTTTTATAAGTTTGGTTTTTTGGTTATTTTTTATTTAATTTTGTTTAAAATATAATTTGATTTTTTTGAATCATGAAGGTGAGTTATCTAATTTGCATAATGTGAATTTTTAGTTGATCTTTGAAGGAATTAAATTTATTTATACATTAAAAAAATAGATTCTAAATAACAACAAATCACAATCTAATTAAAAATTATATCATCATAATTTAACTAAAAAAACCTGAGTTGTATAGAATCTCATATCCTAACATAAATATGATATGCACATTGTTATGCCAAAAATATGATGCACATCTTAAATCAAAGCAATGAGTATATGTGTTATATTTGTAAGTAGAAGCTTTTATACAAATTATGTAAAGACTAACACAACCATGTTAATAAAGTCGTTGAAACACATGGATAGACATCTTTTCCACTTTTAGTGTTTAGATTTAATATATTAATGTATAGATTAATATGTTAATGTGTAAATTGATAGATTATTAGTACTTTATCATGTATTAATTAATGTATGATTAATGTGTTATTGTATAGGTTAATGTATTATTGTAAAGTTACAAATATTATTATAAGTTTATTAATTATTACTAAACCTTATTAATCAACCATACTATTAAACCTTTGAAATAATCTCAATCAAATTAATAAATTTCGTTGATATACATGAAGAGGTGTATATCGTGGTTGACATATGGTCGACCCCTGTGAGGAGGATTAGTTGACCATGGTTGACTGTAGTTGACTATGGCTAAATATGTTAAAGTTAGGGTTGAGGAGGGTTTATTGTGGTCAATGTATAGTTGAGTATGGGTGACCATGCTTGTCCACATCTAACTATGGTTAACTATGATAGATTACGAATCAATATGGTTCACCATAGTTGTTCATTGACGCAGCGGCATCAATGGATTTTAAACACATTTTGAATGGATCTTTACAACCCAATAATATCCCTTGTTTCTATCGGAATCAAAAACTTTTGAATAGGCGTAAAAACATTTGTTTTCTTTTTCGAATTCCAATATAATCTTTAAACCATTCCAAACATCGTTTGAACGCCTTTTCCAACATTTTCGTGTGTATTACTACAAACCCAGATCTGCCCGATCTGACGGCTCAGATTAATTCGCAATATCGGCAGTCGCAATGCGCTCTCCAACCGTCGGCAGCTTCCACAGTTCCGATGCGATGTTAATCGGAGATCGCAAGTCACAGTGATTGGATGTCACAACCGTCAACAGCTTCTATAGTTCTGATGTGATGCTAATCGGAGATCACAAGTCGCAGTGATTGGATGTCACTTCCCATAGGTGTTGCGATATCCACCGGACCCGAAATCATTTCAAAACAATCTTTATGATCCTTCACGTCCGCACTCCTTGGTAACTGGATGCGATATTTGAACACTCTCTCCGGCCCGATGCGATGGGTTATACGGACCCGACGAATTCCAAAATCGATATATATATTATTTCAAATCTGCTCAAAGGTTTCGCTAAGTTCTTTTTACGCGAATTCTCTGTGTTAAAGGCTTTCCCACTCACAGAATCAAACTATTGCCAGATTTATTTCAACACAGAAATTCTTACATTTTATAATAAAAACAGAGGGCCATAACCTTTCAATCAATACATGGAAAACAATGCAACGCTCAGGCCTCCACGAGCTCGTCATACAAATTTGCACACAACATTAATTTTATTCATAATCTTCAGAATAACAGAGTCTCGGCCTTAGGCCAGTTTACACAAGGAAGTGACATTTGTTACACAAAACGCAGTTCCCACACAACTCTGAGCTCTCGCTCCACTCCAAACCTCCCGCTCAACACATTTTTTCTCCTTTTATTACTCAAATAATTTTTCCAACAATATCTAACAACAATCTTCTATTTCTAGAAATCTAACAGCAATCCTCTATCTCTTAGCTCTCGTGCACACCTATACTAACAACTCTATCTCAAAATCCAAAATAAGCTAGTCTCTCATTTATTACAATAATAAATTATAACAAACTATTTGAGAAGTCCAACCCTCTCAGTAAAACTGATTTTGACCCACAGTCAATGAATTTCACCCTGTTTAGCCACAACATGTGAACAAGTTTTCACATTGCTGGCTAATCCCAATTCTCCTGCATCAGACTCCCGGGGAAGAAAATATTTGTTCTCCAAACTTTCAAGACTTACTCCGTATTTCTGTAGTTCAACTGTTGTCAACCAACTGGAATCTTCCATTGGCTGCTCTTTCCACTTGACTAGATATTGGAAATATGTCTGCCCTCGAGTTTTCTTGGATATTATTTGATCTAAGATAGCCTCAACTTCTTTCTTGTATGCTTTTGGTCCCTGTTCCTCCCAATCCACAGTTTGAACTTTATCACCCGTGGCTTCATTCTGCAGCTCGATTTCTGCCTCTCTGAATGGATATAAATCAGCAACATTAAAAATGGGGGATATTCCAATCTCTTCTGGCAACTCGATCTCATATGCATTGGCTTAAAATTTCCTTTTAATTTTACAAGGTCCTATCTTCTTCATTTTCAGTTTGTTATAAGTTTTTGTAGGAAATCTCTCTTTCCTCAAATATGCCATGACTAAATTTCCTACTTGAAATTATTTTTCTCTTCTTTTCAGATCTGCTCTATGCTTATATCTACTGCTGTTTTCCTGCAATTTACCTTTGACTTCTTCCTGTAGCCTCTGCATTTGTTCAACAAAATCTTCAGCACTTGCACTCCTAGCTTCCTATTTTCCCAAGTCCCTAAGCTCATATATTCCTCTCGGATGCATTCCAAAGACAATCTGAAATGGACTCATTCCAATGCTTCGGTTTGGTGTATCATTGTAAGCGAACTCAGCTTGAGCTAATGCCAAATCCCACTGTTTGGGATTCTAATGTACCAAACTCCTTAGTATATTCCCCAAGCTCCTATTCACTACTTCAGTTTTTCCATCTGTCTGAGGATGGTATGCTGAACTAAAACTGAGTTTAGTCCCTAGTTTCTTCCAAAGTGTCCTCCAGAAATGTCCTACAAATTTAGTATCTCGATCTGATACAATACTTACAGGTAAACCATGCAATCTTACAATCTCTGAAAAGAACAAATTTGCTATGTGTGTTGCATCACTAGTTTTCTTACAAGCAATAAAATGTGCCATTTTAGAAAATCTATCTACTACAACATAAATAGAATCGTTTCCTCTCTGAGTTTTTGGTAAACCCAGAACAAAGTACATACTAACTGCATCCCATGGTCGATCTGGTATGGGCAATGGCTGATATAGACCTGTATTATGACTCCTTCCTTTGGCATACTGACATACCCTACATTTCTCAACAAATTTTTTAACATCAGTTTGCATTTTGGGCCAGTAATAAAAAGCATTCACCTGAGCGAAGGTTTTATCTTCTCCAAAATGGCCAAATAACCATCCACTGTGCTTCTCCTTAATTATGTTCTCCCTCATAGAACTTTTAGGAATACATAACCTGTTGCTTTTAAATAACAGGCCTCCTTGAATAAGGTAGTCTATCCACTTACTTATGTTATGGCTTACTGGATTCTGAACTGTTGTGTAGATGTCTCTAAAATCGTCATCATCCTTGTACATTTCTATCATTTCTTCGAAACCTACAATACCCACTTTAAACTCTTGCAAAAGAAGACTTACCCTGCTCAATGCATCTGCTACTTTATTAGACTTACCATTTTTATTCTTTATTACAAAGGTGAAACTTTTCAGAAATTCCACCCATTTGGCATGTTTCTGATTTAGTTTTGGCTAGTTATTAATAAATTGTAAAGCGTGATTGTCTGAATATAAGATGAATTCCTTTGGCAGTAAGTAATTCCTCCACTTTTTCAATGCCTGCACAATAGCGTAAAACTCTTTATCATAAGAAGAATATTTCCTTTTCACAGCATTTATTTTCTCACTGAAATATGCTATCGGTCATTGCTCTTGGCTCAGTACTGCACCAACTGCTACTCCACTTGCATCGGTTTCTACTTGAAAGACTTTCTCGAAATTAGGCAATGCTAGAATTGGCTTTTCTGTTATCTTCTTTCTTAGTAGATTAAAGTTCCTGTCCACTGCTTCTATCCATCCAAATGGCTGGTTGACCTCCTTGATTGTCTCAAGGATTGGTGCACAAACTTTACTGAACCCTTTTATAAACTTTCTATAAAAACTAGCAAGTCCATGGAAACTTCTTACCTCAAATACACTTTTGGGAGTAGGCCAGTTCCTGATTGCTTGTACCTTCTCCGGATCCATTTTCAAGCCTTCTTTGGAAATCACAAATCCTAAGTACACCAGCTCTTCTTTCATGAAACTACACTTCTTCAAATTGATTAGTATTTTTTCCTTCTGTAGAGTTTTTAGGACTAACTTCAGATGTTCTAAATGCTCCTCTTTAATTTTGCTAAAAACCAGAATATCATCCAGGTAAACAACGACAAATTTACCTGCATACTCCTTCAAGACCTCATTCATTAGTCTCATGAATGTACTGGGTGCATTAGTGAGCCCAAAAGGCATCACTAACCACTCATACAGTCCACTATTTGTTTTGAAAGCCGTTTTCCATTCATCACCTTCCCGAATCCTAATCTGATGATACCCGCTTTTCAAATCTATCTTAGTAAAGTACCTGGATCCACTTAAACAGTCCATTAAATCATCCATTCTGGGTAAAGGAAATCTGTACTTGATTGTTATCTTGTTGATAGCTCTGGAATCGGTGCACATGCGCCATTCTCCTCCCTTCTTTGGACTAAGTACCGTTGGCACAACACACGGGCTCAGAATTTCTCTGATCAGCCCCTTGTCCATCAGTTCCTGTACTTGCCTTGCAACCTCTGCATTTTCCTGGGGAGTTATTCTATATGTAGTTTTATTAGGTAGACTTTCTCCTAGTATTAAGTCGATATGGTGGCTAACACTTCTAATCGGTGGTAATTCATTTGGTAATTCATCCATGATGATATCCATAAAATTATCTGACACAGCTTGAATTTCTTCAAGAAAATCGTTTAAATTCGTAGAGGTTAAGATTACCTTGGGCCTCCCTACGATAGTGAAGTGCAAATCCTTGCTTTTTTCGACCTCCTGTAGCAATTCTTTACCACTTATTAACATGATACTATTTTCAGGCAGTCCTTTATCAACATCATTCTTCACTGGCAACAACGTGTGTTTAATTCCATCCTTTTCTATGGTATATGTGTTCCTTCTCCCATCATGAATCTCTTTCTGATCAAATTTCCATGGTCTCCCCAATAATACATGACATACATCCATGGGAATTATGTCACATAGGATCACATCTTTGTATGTGCCGATCTGCATTTCCACATTACATTGCTCTGTCACGATAACTTTATGGCCCTTCTGTAGCCAAGACACTTTCTAAGGTGCAGGATGTGTCGTCCTTGCTAACCCAAGCTTTTCCACCATCTCTGTGGACACAAGATTGTCAGTACTCCCACTGTCAATTATGACCTTACAGCACTTACCCTTTGATTTATATGTAGTTCTGAACAAGTTCTTCCTTTGCGCAGGTTCTCCAGTCTCCTTTTCTGTTCTAAGCAAAGTTCTTCTAAGTAGTAGTGATTCACCTTATTCATGTGGTTCCTCTTTCTCCACAAGTCGAGGTGGTTCTGGCTTTGCCTCAGTCACATTTTCACTCCTCTGGCTTGCTGATTTGTTATGAGGACAGTCCCGTGACATGTGTCCCCATTCTCCACAAGTATAACACCTAACATCTCTTCCTCGTCCTCTTCCTCTGGGCGCGAATTTTCCTCTACTAGATTCACCCCTTTGTGGAGATCTGCCACTTGAACTTCCTGTTTCATGCTGATGTTGTGTTCCTCTGGATCTAGCAGCCCCTCTTCCTCTTGCTGAGCTTTTTCCTCTGTTCCTTTGACTCTGTCTCCTCAATATTTTCTCTTCTTCCTTTAGACTTGCTTGATAGGCATCCTCAATAGTTTTCAGACTGAACAAGCTAATCTCATCTTGTATTTCATACCTTAACCCATTTACATATCTAGCTATTTTCTCCAAATCATCTTCTACATGCCCTGTTCTGATACTTAATCTATAGAATTCTTCTGTATACTCCTTAACAGACATTCCTTTCTGCTTCAGATTTTGCATTTGCTTAAAAATATTCAAATGATAGTCTTTAGGTAAAAACTTGGATTTCAGTTTACTGACCATTTTATCCCATTGCTTGATTTTAGATTTCCCTTTCCTCGTTCTTGATGTCTGTACCTCGTCCCACCAGATGGCTGCATGACCCTTCAATTTAGTGACAGAAAACTTCACCCTCTTATTCTCCTCAACCTCTTCATAGTCAAAGTACTAATCTATGGATCTGATCCAATCCATAAGCTCCTCCGCATTCAAACACCCTTCATACATAGGAATTTCCATCTTGGGTTTGCTTCCAACTTTTGCCAGCATCTTGAGGACTTTGGTGGTTTCATTGTCTTCTTCTACTTCTTCCACATCTGCAGCAAATTCTTCTGAAGAACTTTCGGCACCATCATCAGGTGCTCTTCTTTGGGCTGTCTCCATTGTATCCATTCGTGCATGCAAATTCCGCACTTCTTCTAACAGAATTGCATTTGGTTCTGTTCTTCCTCGACCAATTCCTCTTCTTGGTGGCATATTCACTGCAAACACCTCTTTCTTCTGCCCTAATACCAAAAATTGATGCAGCGACAGCAATGGATTTTAAATATAGTTTGAATGGATCTTTAAAACCCAATAATATCCCTTGTTTCTAACGGAATAAAAAACTTTTGAATAGGCGTAAAAACATTTGTTTTCTTTTTCGAGTTCCAATATAATTTTTAAACCATTCCAAACATCGTTTGAACACCTTTTCCAACGATTTCATGTGTATTAATACAAACCCAGATCTGGTCAATCTGACAGCTCAGATTAATTCGCAATATCGGCAGTCGCAATGCGCTCTCCAATCGTCGGCAGCTTCCATAGTTATGATGCGATGTTAATAGGAGATCGCAAGTTGCAGTGATTGGATGTCACAACCGTCGGTAGCTTCCACAGTTCTGATGTGATGCTAATTGGAGATCGCAAGTCGTAGTGATTGGATGTCACTTCCCATAGGTGTTGCGATATCCACCAGACCCGACATCATTTCAAAACAATCTTTAAGATCCTTCGCGTCCGCACTCCTTGGTAATTGGATGCGATATTTTAACACTCTCTCCGGCCCGATGTGATGGGTTATATGGACCCGAAGAATTCCAAAATCAATATATATATTATTTCAAATCTGCTCAAAGGTTTCGCTAAGTTGTTTTTACGCCAATTATCTGTGTTAAAGGCTTTCCCGCTCACAGACTCAAACTATTGCCAGATTTATTTCAATGCAGAAATTCTTACATTATATAATAAAAACATAAGGCCATAACCATTTCAATCAATACATGGAAAAAAAACAACGTTCAGGCCTCCACGGGCTCGTCATGCAATTATGCACACAACATTAATTTTATTCATAATCTTGAGAATAACAGAGTCTCGGCCTTAGGCTAGTTTACACAAGGAAGTGACATTTGTTACACAAAACGCAATTCACACATGACTCTGAGCTCTCGCTCCACTCCAAGCCTCTCGCTCAACACATTTTTTTCTCCTTTTATTACTCAAATATTTTTTCTAAAAATATCTAACAGCAATCTTCTATTTCTAGAAATCTAACAGCAATCCTCTATCTCTTAGCTCTCGTGCACACCTATACTAACAACTCTATCTCAAAACCCAAAATAAGCTAGTCTCTCATTTATTACAATAATAAATTATAACAAACTATTTGAGAAGTCCAACCCTCTCAGTAAAACTGATTTTGACCCACAGTCAATGAATTTCACCCTGTTTAGCCACAACATGTGAACAAGTTTTCACATTGCTGGCTAATCCCGATGCTCCTGCATCATTCATACTTGATAATGGTTGACCATTTGCCCATGGTAAACTATGGTCAACATTAGGTAACCATAGCCAACCATGTAAACCTAGTTAAGTTGAGATCAACCTAGTAAAACCCAGATAAACATAAATGTAGTACACCTAGGTCAACCTAACTAACCATGGTCAACCTAGCAAATGTAGTAAATGTTATATGTTTATCAACGTGATATATCAACCTTAATAAACCTAATAAACATGATATATCAACATAGTATACCTAGTGAGCCTTGTAAACCTAGTTAACCTAGTCAACCTTGTTAAGCCACATCAACCTAGGCCAATATAGTAAAGCTAGGTCAGCCTAGCAAATCTAGCTAACCTTGAAAACCTATGTCAAGCAACTAAGCCTAGTAAACCATGGCTAACCTAGTAAACCTTAGATGTTCAATATATCAACCTTAGTAAACCTAGTAAATTTGATATACCAACCTTAGCAAGCCTAATAAACCATGGTCAACATAGTAAACCATAGTAAAAATAATAAACCTAGTAAATGTTACATGTTCGTCAACCAGATATATCAACCTTAATAAACCTAATAAACCTGATATATCAATATAGTAAACCCCAGGTCAAACTAGTAAATGTAATAAATCTATAGGTTAATATGGAAAATCTAGTAAACCTAGGTCAAGCTAGAAAATCTAGATAGCCTAGTAAACCTAGGCCAAGAAAGTAAAGGTAATAAACCTAGTAAACCATGGTTAACATAATAAACCTAGTAAACCTTATAAACCTAGAAACCTAGGTCAACCTTGTAAACCATGGTGAGCCGAGTAAACATGGTAAATGTTACATGTTTATCATCCTAATATATCAACGTTAGTAAGCATGATATAGCAATATAGTAAATATAGTAAACCCTATAAACCTATCAAACATAGGCCAACCTATTAACCTAGTAAGCCTAGATTAACCTAGCAAACCTACATAACCTAGTAATTGTGGTCTACCTAGTAAACCCAGCTCAACCTAGTAAACCTAGGTTGACTTAGCAAATCTAGTAAACCTAGGTCAACTTAGTAAACATAGTAAATTGTGGCTGACCTAGTAAATGTTACTTGTTCATTAGGTTAATATGTCAACCTTAGCAACCCTAGTAAAATTGATACATCAACCTTAGAAAATATGGAATATCAATCTAGTAAACCTTGTAAACCTCATATGTCAACCTAGTAAATATGATATATCAACCTTAGTAAACCTAGTAAATCATGCTCAACCTAGTAAAACTACTAAACCTAGGTTAACCTATAAACCTAGTAAATCTAGGTCAAGCCAATAATTGTGAAATTGCTTTCGTTTGTCACATTACAAGGTCAATTTTTGTTCAACCATGGTCAACCTAATAAACCTAGTAAATGCAAGTCAACTTGGTAAACTATGATAAACCTAGGTCAACCTAGTAATTGTGACATCGATTCATTTTATCCCATTGTAATGTTGTTTTTTGTTTGTCGCATTGTGATGCTTAATTTTTCTCATAATATGTGACATCAATTTTTTTTAATCACATTGCAATACAATTTTTTTTTCATAACATTCGATGTCCATTATTTTTGTCACATTGAACATCAATTTTTGTTCTTCATATTGTAACATTGATTTTTGTCATCATATTGCAACATTGCTTTAGTTCATCACATGTGATGCCAATTTTATATGAACACTGTGATGTTGATTTTATAGTTCATCACATTGCAATGCTTGTGGTTTTTTAGTCCCATTGTTAAGTTGAATTTTGTTTATCACGTTGCAAGTCAACTTTTTTTCATCACATTATGATGTCAACTTTGGTTTATTACATTGTGACGTCAATTTTCATTACATTGCCATATTGGTTTTTCTTCATCACATTAAGACATCTTTTTTTGTTCATCACTTTCTGATATGGATTTTTTTAACATGGTTGTCTATTGTTAACTAGGTTGACAATAGTTGAATATTTATGATCATCGTTGTCATTATTTAATTATAGATGAATAGGGTTGGCCATGTTAAGTATGGGTGACCATATTAAGCATCGATCACCACATTGTTGATCATGGTTGACCTTGCATGATTACTATGGTCAGCCGTAGGTGACTATGGGTGAGTGTGGTTAACCAAAATTGTCAATGCTTAAATATAGGTGAAAATGATTGACCGTAGTTATCAATGATGAACTATTTGATCATTGTTAGTAATGTTGAATAATAGATGAATATGATTATTCATGGTTAACCATTGGTATGCTAGTTGATAATGTTTGAATGTTGCTAAGCTTTTATGACCATGTAGTTTAGCATTGTAAAGCATATTTGATGAGTGTTTAGCTAATTTGACCATAATTCTATTTTAATATTACATTAAATTCATATAAAAATAATAACAAATTGCAAATGGAAATTAATTATATTGTTGCATGAATTGTAAATGTTATTCATACACACATTACCTTCCATATATTTCAATTTTTACATTATTCATTATTAAACTATTTCTTTGCACTTCCTATGATAATTGAAAATTATTACTATATACACTTCCCACGATTTCAAATCACCATTATTTTTTTTTTAATTTATATTAAAATATTTTAATAGATACAGTTTAAATTTTTTTTAGTTTTTATGTATTTAAAAAAAAGTAATAAACATGGTTTTAAAAAATATTTTAATTTAAATTTATAAATATGGCTTTAAAAAACATATTTTAACATATTTTAATGCTATAACTTATTTTATTAAAATTATAAAATAATAATAATATATTATTAGATTTTATATATATTTAATAAAGTTATTAAGTTAGGTTATTAATATTATATATTTTTTTATTATGATGGTTATATTATTAATATTGTAAATTTATAAATTAACATTATTAAAGTTTTAGATATATATTATATCATATCTAAATATAAATATATGTTGTATGTTTACTATGCGAACTGTTTTGTCATTAGAGAAGTCATACCAATTATATATTAAAAGAATTTTTACCTATGTAAAATGTATGAAAGTAAAATAAAAACTTCTTAGATACTTTTGATTATTAAGACTATTTCTTGGAGTATCTTCTATATTGTCTATTATGTGTTTATATAGAGGCAAAACATTGCTAAGTATAAGAACAAAATTACTCATCCTAATAAATAATTATAGGGTGTATCCACCTATATGTTGATAAGTGGTCGATGTCTTCATGAGAGCTAGAAAATTCTTTATTGTCTATTATGTTCTTATATAGAGGCAAAACATTACTGAGTATAAAATCAAGATTACACATCCTAATAGATAATTAGAGGGTGTATCCACCTAGATGGTGATAAGTGGTTGATGTCTTCATGAGAGCTAGAAAATTCTCTATCTTCCACTACTTTTTCTAGCTTTGTCACTTTTGTATCCAACTCCCTAACCTATTTCTGGGTCTCACCTTAAAAAATAAACATTTACTGTTGTCTTTCTATTATCTCTACTAGCACCCTATCCATTATTGTTTGAAGTTAATAGTAAATATCCAAGTTTACATATATTTTATTTTCCTAATTTCCCTTTTACTTTAAAACCTATTCATTTGAGAAAAACCTTTGTTCAATTTGTCTTTCTTCCCTTTTAACATTTTTGATCTCTTGTTGGATAAATGGGGGGTCCTGGGTCTGATAAATATTTGTTTAATTCTCTGCTACACTTGAGATGAAGAGGGACCATCTCCATTGAGACAATACCTTCTACAAGCTCCCCTACCTCTGGCCATGTCACCAAAGTATGTAGTAGCTAAGGTAGAGGAGATACGTTAGAGAGAGTGAGGACCCTCTAACAAGAAATAAAATAGTCACTGATAGGAGTAGAAAACACTTTGACTAATGCTGTAAGAGTTTCTGAGACATAGAAATGGGAGGAATCAAGAGACAACCATGTAAGATAGTTCTAGAAGCCACAAATTTCCTATTTGTATTGAAGAAATAAGATACAAAGGAGAAGAAAGTAGCATTGAGGAGCTAGAGTCCAATAACAAGGGTCTAGAGAAACTATAAGAGTTGACACATTCTTTGGGATCAAAGTAGAGAATTAACCAAAAGTCAAAATAGGAGCAACCAAGGCCAAGCTAGAGAGAGGAGGCGATAAATAGAGAACAATTGCTCAAACAAGAAATGAATTACTACTATCCGACCATAGAATTGTGAGAGGATCTCGAAGTAGAAACCACAACTCATAGTGCCATCACCGAATCACTGTAGATAACACAATAATGGAAGCATTTGATGAGTTTCACGAAATTCAAATCTTCCCCGAACAAAGTACTATCACTCCATGTCCCTCTAGATATAATGATATAACTAGCTCTTGACATGATTTGTGGGTATAATATCACCCAATTGAGCTTCATCCTTCCCCCTCCCTAGTCGCCTTTGTAATTCGCCCTCTGTTACATCGCTTGTTTCCCTCATTTCCTCCTTTTTCTATGATGATGATGAATAAAACTCACATTAATCTCATTGATTGCTAGGTTAATAAATCCCCCATTCCTAGATATCCTACATGGTGACTCTCTATACTCATAAATGTCACCACCCTTTGATCAACAATCATGTGAAATTTTATAAAATTATATTAGTAGGTTATAATATTTATTAAACTATACTAAATTAATAATTCTATATTGAAAAAAGTTATGTTAAATTACTATTAATAATATCCCTAAAATATTAAGACAATATTTTTTTATGTATAATTGTATAAAAAAATCTGAAGATTAACATAGATAATTTTACCAAGGACATAAATAATAAACATCATTATTACATCAATAGGTGTGTCTATTTTGAAATGGAGCTTGCGAAATTTTAATTTAACTATCAATAACTATTAGATGGATGGTATGGATTTAACCTCCATAGAAAATTCATAATATTATACAAAAATCAATGGTTGAAAATTTTCTCCAAAGTAGTTATGTCATTTTACCATTTTAATTAAATTTATTACTTTAAAAAAATGTCATATGAACAAGTATCATAAGAAGTGTGTTATGGCTTTTTGGGAATGTGATATTGATAATCCATGGTATTTCTCTATTATAATGCCCCTTATTATTAAATTAATAGGTAATAATGATGATAATAATAACATAATAAACAATAAAATTGAGAATATAAATAAATAAAATAATAAATTGAAAACAATAGTAATAAATAATAAAATATAGCTCTAAATAAAAAAATAAAAGAAACTAAATAGTAAGAGTAAATTCAATTTTAATAAAAATCAAAAGAATAAAATAAGTGACTGTTAATTATAGAAAAATTCAACTAAATCTTAATAGCACAACACTTCTCAAATTTAAAATAAGCGGATTCTTCATTCTATAAATAAGCTCCTTATCTCCCATAATTTTTATAGATTATGTATTAACAATATGATTTTTTTAATAATTAATGATTTTAATTTATGTAAGTAATTTGCATGTTTTATTTTTGAGCCATTATACATCATACTCTTGTGACCTATGAACTCCATGTTTCTATTGGAACTCTAAAGACTTATAGGACTTTGTACAACTATATATATGGCTTATATAAATTCTTTGTTTAAGAAAATATATAATTATCGAATTGATGTTCCTAATACCTGTTATGTAGTAGTACATTCTAAAAAATATATAAAATCTGTAAATTTATTACTTTTGATACTTTATCCCACATAAAAATAATATTAATAATTTTTTTTTGTTAAACTCCTAAAAAGGACTAAAATTTTAACTCGAAAAAAAATAAATTAAAATAAAAAGTTAAAATTATATAATAAAATGTTAAATTAAATCACCAAACCAATTTAAAAATACCCTTGTGACATAATAATAATGTTGTATTTATTGTTATTAATTTTAAATACCTTATCGTATTTACACATAATATCATATAAGAATGATATGATTTTTAATTTCATATCTCAATTATTGTTAGTTATCATTAATAAACATCTTTTAAATTTGGAATTTTTATAAACAGGAAGTAAAAGGAATACAGTTATATGATTGTATGTCTCAGTGAACCAATAATATCAATTTTATAACTCTTATGAAGTTCATGCATTATTTGAAATATTGATCTAGGTGGATATTGGTGGCATTGCATGTCTCATTGAACCAATAATATCCATTCTATAATTCTTAAATATTCATCCAGGTGGATATTTCTGGCATTGTATGTGTAAAATCCCCTTTCTTGATCCCGTCAAAGTGGATAGAATTGACCCATGGTATTAACCCATGGTATTGACCCATGACATTTCTTGATGGTATTTTCCCATGGTATTGACCCATGGTGTTGACCCATGGTATTTCTTGATGGTATTTTCCCATGGTATTGACCCATGGTATTGACCCATGGTATCTCTTGTTGGTATTGACCCATCAAGCTTATAAAAAGGGAGAGAAGCTAGGCATTTAGGGCATTCTGGATTATCTACTTTATTATGTTTGGGTTGAGAACCTGGCCTAGCCAGTTCTTTTATTGATCCCGAGACGAAAACCCCGCGGTAATGTTTATTTGGTGGATCCATTCAGGATTCACAATTGGGCTTCAATTTCTTATATGTGTTGTGTTATGTGTTTTTATATGAAATACCTAGATGTGTTGTTTTATTTAAAATTTTGATCCTTGGGATATTACAGTGGTATCAGAGCCTCATCTTGGCCAGCTGTGGGATGCCAAGGAATGGTATCACTATTAATTGGGAAGGAAAAAGGGCTAGGAGTCAAGGAAAAAACGAAGGGGAAGAAAGACCCATGGGTGATCACGAGAATACTAAACTTGAAAATGCTTTACAAAAGATCGCTGAAACTCAAGCCACCATCATAGAACTCCTTAAAGCACAGAGTGGGCAACCTAATGTGCAAATCAATAATGGGGAAGGAGGTTCCCATTCAGGTGGGGATGGTCCACCGCAGGAGTATATCAATACTTGAAGCAGCCCTTTTAGTCGGCCAACCATGCCTCCATTTTTGGATGACTCCTCCAGGGAGCAAGACTGCCATTCACCTATTGCAGAGACAGTTACCGCCTGGATGAAAGAATATGATACATTGCCTCCCAACGTGAAAGAAACCCTGAGCATTAATGACTTTTACTATATGAGGAGCAAACAACAAAGGAAGGAAACCACATATGGGGGCCATCAGTCAAACGTAGATCTGCAGAAATTTTTGGGGAAGGTAACTCTTCCTTATTTTGATGGATCGTCGAAGTGTTTAGCACGGTCATGGGTACAGAAACTGGATACATATTTCCAGCTCAATCCCATGCGGGAAAAGGATGCCATCAAGTATGCCACACTTCATCTGGATGGAGAAGCGCACGAATGGTGGCAACATGGTATGACCACTCTGGGACATGCCAGTATCATCTCTTATACAGAATTCACACGGAGGTTAATAGAAAGATTTGATAGGAAGGATCCTGAGATATACTTCCGTGAGCTAACCCAGCTCCGACAGATAGGGAACCTTGAATCTTATGTTGCAAAATTCCAGAGGCTTGCAGTAATGGTTAACGACCTCTCCATGACTAGGTTGGTCATGTTATTTATAGAAGGGTTGTCAGAACCCCTACGAGGTTGGGTTAGGGCCTACCAACCCGCCACCATGCAAGATGCAATCAACCGTGCAAGGGATATGCAGGATGCAGTACCCAATAATAGATTCCTACCTACATTCTCTATTCCTCGAAAAGGGAAGGAAGTCGAGCATCAACAACATGAACCATTTGGTAAGGGGAAGCTGGATGATGAGACCAGAAAAGATCTCAGAAGGAGAAGGCTATGCTTCTCTTGTCAAGAACCTTGGGCACCGGGACATCGGTGTACTAAAGGGAAGGCCCAATATATTGAAGTATTTCCTGAAAGCGGGGATGAGGAAGAGGATCCAGAGCTCGATCAAGGGGAATCACAAAGCATGGGAGCAATACAGGAAGAAGTCAAGGAAGGAGTCATTTCCTCTCTCACAGGGGTCCCAAGATATCACACCCTTCGGGTTAGGGGCACCATACAAGGACAAAAGGTTACTGTGCTAATTGATGGTGGGGCCTCCCACAACTTCATTGATGCAGAATTCGTAGCCAGAAAGGGACTAGCCACTGAAGAATTTGAAGGCTTCACAGTGTTGATTCCTGGAAAGAAAGAGCACAACCGCATGTCCTGCACTAAGATAGTTCCTAACATGAGCCTAGCAATGGGAAACTACAAAGTTACAGATAATTTCTTTGTTGTAGATTGCCCAGACTCTCATGTAGTATTGGGGGTACAATGGCTATATTCTATCGGAACTCATACAGTAAACTACCAAGACTTGGAACTCGCATTCACAGGACTAGATGGTAAAAAGGTGAAGTTGAGAGGAATGCATGCATATCCTCCCAAGGTTGTGACATCCAATCGGATGGAGGCAGACCTCCGACAGAGGGATATTGTATGGGAAGTAGAGTGCCGAATCATGGAGAAGAAACCAGTAGAACAACACAAGGAGTACTCACCTGATATTATGACACTATTGCAAAAATACCGGAAGGTATTTGGAGATATTCCCCCAGGACGTCCACTTGATAAGGGATTTGAGCACATCAACGAACTAGAAGAAGGGATCCAAGTTGTCATCACTACCCCTTATCGGCACCCCAAAGTGTACAAGGATGAGATAGAAAAGGCAATAAAAGAATTGTTGGCATTCAACATAAAATCATCACCAGAATTACCGCCATTAGATGAAGAGGGCCATCTTCAACTGGTTCCTGAGGAGGTGTTAGAGGTTCGAGGAAGGAAGCTTCGAAGTAGAATCATCCGTGAATATTTGGTACGATGGAAAGATTTGCCCGTTGAAGATGCCACTTGGGAAGGAGAGCACATATTGCAACATCCAACATTGAAATTGCTTGAGGGCAAGCAATTTTGGGCAGGGGGAACTGTAATATCCCCAACCGTTTAACCGGTTGGACCAAGTCTTAATGGTAGAAGAATAATAAATAAAATAGTAAATAAGCGGCACTAGCCCATGGTTTTTCCTTTTAGATTGTTTTGACTCCAGGTACTTGCCCCTAGTTTTTCCTTTTGGTTGTTTTGACCCCAGGTATTTGCCCATGGTTTTTCCAAGTAGCCATCTATAAAAAGAGAAGGAGGAACGAGAGCAAGACATGGAATTTGATCTTCTCTTCTTTGATATTTTGAGAGCTCAAGCGAGTTTTCAAATTGTGAGGTTTCAGGTGAGACCCTCAGCCACTCTTCGGTGAAACTCGATTTCACCCTAGGGGGCAAACCCAATTTCGGTGATCTCCCCGATCACCCTAGTTGGTTAAGTTATTTTATTTTAAGTTGAAGTTTTGCCAAGGCGCATCAATTGAATGTCTTGTTATTTGCTTAAAAACCTCTCCATTATGCAGTTATAATGATTGCGTGAGCCCGTCAATAAAATAATGGATATCTGGGTTATGTTTAAAGTTATTGTGAGGGTTTATTTGAATGGGGTTTATTGCCATTAATCATTTAAATGGTATTTATGATTCATTTTCAATTGAGAAGGTTTGACATGATTTTCTGGAGTTTATTACGGTAGCAGCTTTATTATTAATTTTTCTTATAAGGTATATTACAGTATGTCTCACTGAACCAATAATATCCATTCTATAATTCTTATGAAACTGATGCATTATTTGAAATATTGATCCAGGTGGATATTGGTGGCCACCCGCATATTCCACTTGGACTCCCACAATTGTTTCTTTAATTTTTTTAGTTTCCTTAATTGGAGCACAATTTATGTTTTTGGGTCCTGGACTTAGAGCCGTTTTGAGGCCCTAAATGATGTTTTTTTTTTTTTTTTAAATGGGAAAATGTGAGTCATTAACTCAAATTTGTAGTCAAAAGTTGTAGTCCTTACTACATTTAGGTTTATCTAGGTTTACTAGCTTGATCTCAATTTAACTAGATTTGCTATGTTGACATAGGTTTACATGGTTGGCTATGGTTAACTATTGTTTACAATTGTTGACCATGGGCAACATGACCATGATCAAATATGACCATAATAAACCCTCCTCAACCTTTTAAGTTTAACATATTTAGGACCATAATAAACCCTCCTCAACCCTAAGTTTAACATATTTAGCCGTAGTAAACTATAGTCAACAATCGTCAACTAATCCTTTGCAGGCATGTCCACCATATGTGTGTCAACCAAGATATACACATCTTCATGTATATCAACCACATTTATTAATTTGATTGAGAATATTTCAATGGTTAATAGTATAGTTGATTAATAAAGTTTAATAATAATTAATAACTTTATAATAATATTTATAACTTCCTAATAATACATTAACCTATACAATAACATATTAATAATACATAATAAAGTACGTATCAATTTATACATTAACATATTAATCACATTTAACTGCACAAGCATCAAGTGGACTTGATCAGTTGTTGTTGTTGTTTTTTCCACGAATGAGTACAGTTTATTTAATAAATGTTTATGGGTAATTTTGTAAATCCATATTTTTCCTAGGGAGAAAAAAACAACATTTTTGTATTAAAAAAAAAAAAAAATTTGTTAGATTTATTCAAGGTATTAATTTTGTAAAACTTGCAATAGTATTTAGACAGACCAATTAGTTCATAAATAGCATCTAGACTAATTAGTTCGGAAAACATGTATATCATATAGAAATGGAAAAAAAAAAAAAAAAACCCTTACTCAACAGTTATGAGCCACATTGATACAGAAAATGACAGTATATGACATCAAAGAAAATTGGAATAGACAAAGACCCCAAAAAACAACAGAACAAGAAAAAGTCTGAGCATCAAGCAAAAATGAAGTGTTAGACACAGGGTTGAACTTTGCATAAGATAATCAAAATGTATATATCCAAGATATAGCAAAGACCCACCCTTGAAAAACTTATCTGTTGAAGTGTTCTGTTTCCAAAAAACATGAGAGAAAGAGAAAAATGAAAAAAATACTTGCAATAGTATCTAGACATATCAACTAGTTCAGAAATAACATCTATATAGATCAACTAGTTCAGAAAACATGTATATCAGATAGAAATGAAAAAAAGACATTACCCAACAGTTTTGAGCCACATTGATATAGAAAATGACAGGTATATGACAACAAAGAAAAGTGGAAAAGACAGAGGCCCCAAAAAATAACACAACAAAACAAGGAAAAGGAAAATTCTAAACATCAAGCAAAAATAATGTGTTTAGAACCAGACACAAGATTCAACCTTGTATAAGACAATCAAAATATATATACCCAAGAAGTACCAAAAACCCATGCCTAAAGAACTTATTTACTAAAGTATTATGCTCAGTAAAAATATGAAAGAAAGAGAAAAAAGATGAAAAAATCCCCATAACAGAAATATGCTCCATCCAATTACTCAAAAATGTAATGTAAATACAGTTACCACTATATAAAACAACTATTTCATATATGTTATAAGTGCTAGGTTACAGGGTGTACTTCGAGACTTGAATCCAAACACAAATGTGTGCCATACCATTAAAACTGAATTTTAATTTCTTAGACAAAGTGAATTAGTCCATTAATATTTCGAATTATGAGATATGCGAACTCAGAGCAATGGAATCCATAGCTCGAATCCCCGTTTCCACCCTTCACGCAGAGCACATTTTGCAGGCGTTTCATGGCCTCCATTGGATAGACAACCCAAAGGGTTCGGCGATTATTTCTCCACACTGAAAGCAGCTGAATGCATGTGAAGCTAAGCAACTACAGCTATGAATACTTATAGCACCCCAGGAGAGTCCTGAATCGGTGATATCAGCATATGTGATCTGAGCCACAAGATTCGAACATAAAACGTTATTTAAAAATAAAAATATCTGCAACACTGCATATAAATGAATTAGTCCAGTTCATTGAAAATTCGAGCAAAAGAAACCTTCTTATTTTACTAGGTTGATTTTGAAAATTTTTCCAATTAGATGGTTGATTTTGAAAATATTTTTAGATATTTTAAATTGAAAATTAATTGAAATAAATTTAATATAATATAATTTGATGTGTAAAATTTATTAAAATTAATCATACTCTCATATAATTTTCCTTAACTATTTCATTTATTTATTATATATAAATAAGATAAATCCATGCGTGTTAAAGTCCGAACATGTCCAATGTAGTGAAATCGATGTGATCAAAATCTGTTAAAAGTATTCACACCCACGCAATCTCACGTGGTTCTCCGGAACTTGTTTCTTTCTTATATAAAGGCCGAGCCTAATTAATTTTGACATTTCCCCTTGGATGGTGATTGGGAGTGCTGACTCATCGTCGCTGTTCTCCCACTGTTTTAACTACATATAATATAACATAGTTGATATTGAAGTAAATCTTCCTTTATTAATAAACAATTCCAACCACATAAATTTGAAAAATGCAATTAATTTTTTTTTTAAATATTACATTTTTAAAAGATTAATTTTTTCCTTAAGACATTAAAATAATTATTTTAGTTATTATGAATATTCAAATAGTTTATTTAAGTTATATAGTCAAACAGTTTTAAAAATATAAAAATTATGCATCTTCTCAAAAGTGAAAATATAAGAGCTTTTCTATTTTTAATTACTTAATCTCTTTCTAAAGTTGGTATAAAATTATGTTAAACGATGATGAGGCATGTTGTCATAGCCCTCATCATAGATTCAATTCCCTTCCCGATCTGGGTGGTGTATCTAGACATGGACATGTTGATGAAGATGGAGTAAAAAACAACATTTTTGTTAAACCGACCTTTCAAACCATCTACGAAGGTTTTATATTTCTTTTAATTAAAACTATTCAAACATGTATATTAAAATGGGCAATGTCTTTTATATAGATAATATTTTATTTTTATTTTATAAAGGACAATTATCAATTCTAGGTTGAGCACAAAAGTAATTACACATCTCTCTCATATTGAGTTGTAGAATGTGTCTCTCAACACACTAAACAACCAAAAAGAACCTATACCTATAATGCATAGCATTTAAAAAAAGGCTATAGGTAGATTAACAATCATATTGCTTCAAAATCCTGAACTTATATATAAATTAAAGAGTTTTTTTTTGAATTATTATGTAACAAGTAATTCTAACTTTTTCATTTATAAAATATATTTATTTAAAAAGTATATTGCAAACATTTTTTCCCTTTTTAACATATAAAATATGAATTTACATAAAATAAACATAGATAAATGTGAATTTACATAAAATAAACCTAGATAAGAGTAAGATGAGTATTTTTGGATTTGTAGGGTCTTCACCTAGTTTTGAAGTTATTTTCCTTTCTCTACTCTTTAAAGCTTAAAGCAACCTTGCAATTTGATGAACAAAAATCAATGTTACAATATGAAGAACAAAAATTGATGTCCAGTGTAACAAAAAAAAATGGACATCTCATGTTATGAAAAAATAATTGTGTTGTAATGTGATTAAAAAAAATTGATGTCACATATTATGAGAAAAGTTAAGCATCACAAAGCAACAAACAATAATCAACATTGCAATGTGATAAAACAAATCAATGTCACAATTACTAAGTTGGCCTAGGTTTACTAGGTTGGTCATAGTTTACCAAGTTGACCTATGTTTACTAGGTTTATTAGGTTGAGCATGGTTGAACAAAAACGACCTTGCAATGTGAAAAATAAAAGCAATGTCACAATTATTGGCTTGACCTAAGTTTAGTAGGTGCATAGGTTAATCGAGGTTTAGTAGGTTAACCTAGGTTTACTAGGTTGAGCATGGTTTACTAGGTTTACTAAGGTTGATAAACATATTTACTAGGTTGATATATGAGGTTTATAGGGTTTACTATATTAATATATAATATTTTCTAATGTTGATATATCACATTTACTAGGGTTGCTAAGGTTAACATATTAGCCTAATGAACAAATAACATTTACTAGGTTTACCATGTTTATTACGTTGACCATGGTTTACTATGTTTACTAAGTTGACTTAGGTTTACTAGATTTGTTAGGTCAACCTAGGTTTATTAGGTTTTCTAGGTTGACCTGGGTTTACTATGTTGACCGTGATTACTAGATTAACTAGGTTTTCTAGGTAAACCTAGGCTTACTAGGTTACAAGGTTGGTCTATGTTTTCTAGGTTTATAGGGTTTACTATATTTACTATATTGATATATCATGTTTACTAATGTTGATAAATTAGGATGATGAACATCTAACATTTACCATGTTTAATCTACTCACCATTGTTTACAAGGTTGACCTAGGTTTACTAGGTTTTTTATGTTGACCATGATTTACTAGGTTTATTAACTTTACTTCCTTGGCCTAGGTTTACTAGGATATATAGATTTGCTAGCTTGACTTAGGTTTACTAGGTTTTCCATATTGACCTAGATTTATTACATTTACTAAATTGACCTAGGTTTACTATATTCATATATCATGGTTACTAAGGTTGATATATCAATTTTATTAGGTTTATTAAGATCGATATGTCAAGTTGATGGACATGTCACATTTAATAGGTTGAGTAGTTTTACTTACTATGGTTTACTAAGTTGACCATGGTTTATTAGGCTTACTAAGGTTGATATATTGAACATGTAAGGTTGACTAGGTTAGCCATGGTTACTAGGCTTACTAGTAAGAACTAGGTTTCAAGGTTGGCTAGGTTTGCTAGGTTGAACTAGGTTTCAAGGTTGCCTAGGTTTGCTAGGTTGAACTAGGTTTACTATATTTGCCTAAGTTCATGTGGCTTGACAAGGTTAACTAGGTTAACTAGGTTTACAAGGCTCATTAGGTTTACTTTGTTGATATATCATGTTTATTAGGTTTATTAAGGTTGATATATCATGTTGACAAGCATATAACATCTACTATATTTGCTAGGTTAACCTAGGTATACTACATTTAGGTTTATCTAAGTTTACTAGCTTAATCTCAATTTAACTAGGTTTACTATGTTGACATAGGTTTACATGGTTGGCTATGGTTAACTACTGTTGACCATAGATGACCATGGGCAACATGGTCAACCACAATCAAATATGAACAAGTGGTTGTCCATAGTCAACTATACGTTGACCATAATAAACCCTCCTCAACCCTAAGCTTAACATATTTAACTGTAGTCAACTATAGTCAACCATGGTCAACTAATGCTCCCCACTCATGTAGACCATATGTCAACCACAATATACACATCTTCATGTATATCAAACACATTTATTAATTTGAATGGGATTAATTCAAAGGTTTAATAATATAGTTAATTAATAAATTTTAGTAATAATTAATAACTTTATAGTAATATTTGTAACTTCCTGATAATACATTAACCTATACAATAACACATTAATAATACATTAATTAATACATAATAAAGTACTGATAACTTATCAATTTACACATTAACATATTAATCTATACATTAATATATTAAATCTATACATTCTAAATGGTGGAAAAGATGCCTATTCATGTGTTTCAACTACTTTATTGATATGGTTGTGCTAGTCTTTAAATAATTTGTATAAAAAAATCTACTTACAAATATAGCACATATACTCATTGCCTTAAAATATGTGCATCATATTTTTGGCATAAGAATATGCATATCATATTTATGTTAGCATATGAGATTCTATACAATACCTATTTTTTTTAGTTAAAATATGATAATATAGTTTTTAATAAGATTGTGATTAGTTGTTATTTAAAATCTATATTTTTAATGTCTAAATAAATTCAACACCATGAAAGATCAACTAAAAACTCACATTATGCAAACTAAATAACTCACATATATTATTCAACAAAATCTAATTATATTAAAAAAATTAAGTAAAAAATAACCATAAAAAACCAAAACTTATAAAAATAGATTATAAAATAGTATCTTATCTATAATCATATAATTAAATGAACAATTAATAAAGAAACATAAGTATCAAAACGATTGCATTTTGTGTATACAAACTTTAGGTGAAAATTACATATAATAAAATTTTGTCCACCCATTTCGAACTAGCCACTGTGGTTCATCATCAGGACAAGATGAGAAATCTGATCAAGAAACTTTCGAACCAGCCAGTGTGGTTTGTCATCAGGACAAGATGAGAAATCTGATTAAGAAACATTCGAACTAGCCAGTGTGGTTCATCATCATGACAAGATGAGAAATCTGATTAAGAAACATTCGAACCAGCCATTGTGGTTCATCATCAGGACAAGATGACAAATCTGATCAAGGAACTTGATTAAATAGATTTCATAAAGGATTTGTGGAATACTAGGTTTACTAAGGTTTACTAAGGTTGATATATTGAACATGTAAGGTTGACTAGGTTAGCCATGGTTACTAGGCTTACTAGGTTGAACTAGGTTTCAAGGTTGGCTAGGTTTGCTAGGTTGAACTAGGTTTACCTTATTTGCCTAAGTTCATGTGGCTTGACAAGGTTAACTAGGTTAACTAGGTTTACAAGGCTCACTAGGTTTACTTTGTTGATATATCATGTTTATTACGTTTATTAAGGTTGATATATCATTTTGATAAGCATGTAACATCTACTTTATTTGCTAGGTTAACCTAGGTATACTACATTTAGGTTTATCTAAGTTTACTAGCTTAATCTAAATTTAACTAGGTTTACTATGTTGACATAGGTTTACATGGTTGGCTATAATTAACTGTTGTTGACCATAGTGGACCATGGGCAACATGGTCAACCACGATAAAATATGAACAAGTGGTTTTCCATAGTCAACTATACATCGACCATAATAAACCCTCCTCAACCCTAAGCTTAACATATTTAACTGTAGTCAACTATAGTCAACCATGGTCAACTAATCCTCCCCACTCATGTGGACCATATGTCAACCACGATATACACATCTTCATGTATATCAAACACATTTATTAATTTGAATGGGATTAACTACTACCTTTTTTTAGTATTTCACCTTATAGAAATACAGTATATGTTGTTGTCCTAGAACATGAGGTCTTTAAGTTACCTGTTACCTTTTAGAGCCACTCCTACAAAGACCGAAAAAGCAGACAGATTAGGGGAAGTGTTGGGATAGACTAGAAGCCAAAAACACACAAACAAGTAGCCTCAGATATGTTCATAAAAGCTACTCGAACATATGGGATATAACAGAGTTCTTATAAGCGGCCTTAATAGCTATGCGTGGATGTTTAAAAAAATATAAACAAACAGAATCACTGTATGGGATGTGTCCATTAAGATGATACCCTACTTAAACAAGGAGAAAATATTTAGTCACGATTAAAGCAATCTTTCTTAACTGTATTGGCAAACACCTCAGATAATTCATTTCATGGTTTTAGATTACCTGGAAATTCGCTCGACACAACTCCTGAGCAGCAATTCGCGGGTGCCAAATTAGCAACAGAGCAGCAACAGCGCCACAAAAACTAACATAAATGAAAATCATAGCAGAATCCCACGAAAAACAGATTATGCAAACAAAGACGCGCGAAAATGAGAAAAGTTCGTGGGTGATAAAGTTCGGCCGAATTAAAACTTCGACCAAACTATTTTTGCCATTTTTCCCATCTCCGGCCAAAAATCTGTTTTCCCGTGTCGTCAATATGCCATCAATCTAAACGGCAGAACGAGTTCGGCCTCGATTCTCACAAAAGTGTAACCCAAATTCACATTTTCACCCAAGGCTCAATCGATATTTAAGGCTCAATCAAGATTTAAGGCTCAATAAAATTTGTCTCTGAGCTTCCAAATTAACACATGTGGGATGGGAAGACACTACAAGGTATTATTTTCGCGGAGGATATATATTACCATTTTTCTTTTTTTTCATATGGTTTCCTCCGTGAAAATGTTATATCAAAAAGTCTTGGAATATACCTTTGAAACTAAAATACTTTGGATGGCTCATGTGGCAAAACAAGATTATTACTTGGGAGAATTTGGGCAAGAGGGGTTTCTATGAACCTCACAGATGTCATATGTGTAGGGGTGATTTCAAGAATGTTTCATTTATTCATCAAATTCCCATTTGTTGTGTCCATTTGGTTTGGTGTTTTACAGTGAAAAAACATTGATGATGGTTCGATATATTCATTAATTGATGAGTGCTCTATGAAATGGAAATCTAAATACATGACAGTTAAAACACTCCCCTTCATTATATTTTGTGGAATCTAAAGATGCATGAATGCTTTCATTTTTGAAAATATTCCCTTAGACTGACAGAAATTGCAACAACATCTGATCATACTTCAAGAAATATGAATTGGTGGCTAAAAAGGGGATAAATAAAAGTTTTCAACCTATAGATTTTTGGGGCAAATAACCTATTGGCCTTTTTGACGGGGATACACAACAAAAGGTGTGTAGTTGTGGAGCATATATCATATTATTCTCAAGACAATTTTAGTTGGAATAGTGGTGCAGGGGCAATTTCTAGGGTTGAGATCACGACTCTTTGGGGATTTCTATTATGTGCTTGTTAGCTTTATATCGAGAATCTATATGTGTCCGAGGAATCCAAAGTCGTTATTGAATTGGTCAATTATATGTCCTCATTTGACCCTTATCTTCTAACTAAATGGGTGGCCTTTTCAAAGAGCTCCCTTTTTCCCATATATATAGGGAGCTTAACGTTATTGTGGATGCCCAATCGAAAAAGGTTTATCATATCATATGGGTGAGACAAGCTACTTTTCTTTCTGTCATAGTAGTTTACATAACTAGTAATTTAATTAGCTCTGACGAGATTTCTTATTCATAAACAATTCTAAATATGTTGTTGATAGTTTTAATCTCACTTAAGAAATTTTCTAAATTTATATTTTGTTTTAATTATTAGATCTCAGGTTCATTTGGAACAATTCATATTTTTTTAATAGAAACCTGACATAAATATTATTATGTAAACCAATTTTCTTAATATTAAATTTGTTGATTTTTCTTTCTCGAAAGAAAAGAAAAGTAAAGATGACAACTATATGAATAATTTTCTGAAGCGTCATCTAATTATGTTAATAGATGTTTTGGATTATGTTTTATTTTTAAATTTTAAGTATATATATATATATAAATATATATATATATATATATATATATATATATATATATATATATAAATATTAAATTTATATTTATTTAAAATTATATTTTAAATAGAAATAAATCATATTTACATTTAAAACTATTCTACCAATTTCAGGAAAAACTAAAAATCCAAAAACGCTCAATATTTGGGTGAGGCCTCCTTTTATTTTCTAGATATTACATGGCTGTGACTAATTTTAATAAAGCTTGCACACATAGATTTCATTACACTGGACATCTTCAGGCTTTAACACGCACTTTGTCCTTAGTGAGCCACTTTCCTTGGTGCAGGAGTTGGCCAGCTTTGACAATCCAATACATTTGTATCTTCTTCTAGAGAGAGTTCTTGATCTGCATGTCCATGATGCGATTAGTTGTGGCTTGTTCAATGTAGCCTGGGTTTAACTCTATTGGTGTGAGTTGTGTTGGGTGTGGAGCCTGATTTTCTTCCAAATTCAGAGATCCTTGTTTTAGCTAGATGTATACCCCAGAAAAATTGTACACCCTTGCACGCGGGGGGGACTTGTCCCCCCCGCGGGGTCCGAGGGGGCTGACCCCCTGGCAGGGGTTTTGGGGGCAGTGCCCCCGAAGCTAAAAATAGATGTAAAATTTCCTTGTAAAAGTATAGTAATTTCTAGTCAATCTGGGTTGTTCATTAGGCGGATGATCTGACGGTAGAAGTTATGTTTAGTTTAGGGTTTTTTTCCTTATAAGGCAACCCCTTGCTTTTATGAGGGTATTGTATTGTGGCTGCACATTGTATGTGTATTCTCTGAGCGGGAAACATATAGGGAGATTGTGAGAGAGAACAAAGGATATTACAGCGGATCTGTTGTAGGTTTTGTCTCTTCATTTTTGCTGGATAATAGAAAGGAAGGACTGGCTGTTCGGGGTGGACGTATTCCAAACTGGGTGAACCACGTGTATCTATGTCTCTCTAGTTTTTATGTGTTTTGTGTGCTTGTATTTTCCTCATATTTTATGTGTTGCATTGCTCTATAATATTTAATTTTCTAACAACTGGTATCAGAGGTGAAGGTATATTTGGCTGATAAACTCGCAGGAAAGAAGGGTTCCTGGTTCGAGTGGGAGTAATGGCGGAAGATGCTAAGTTTAGTGTCGAGAAATTTAACGGCCAAAACATCCCACTGTGGAAGATGCAGATGGAAGATTATCTGTATCAGAAAGATCTGTACCTACCATTGAGCGGAAAAGCAAAGAATCTGGCGGCCATGATAGACGCGGAATGGAACATTCTTGATAGAAAGGCACTCGAAACAGTACGGTTGTGCCTTGCGGCGTCATTCGCCTTCAATATTTCAAAGGAAACAACAACAGAGGGTTTGATGCAGACGTTGGCGAAATTATATGAAAAACCCTCGGCCTCAAACAAGGTATTTCTTATGAAACGACTATTTAATATGAAGATGTCGGCAGGTGGATCTGTTGCAGACCATTTAAATGATTTTAATACAGTTAGCAGTCAGTTAAGTTCTGTAGGGGTAAAATTTGATGATGAAGTTAGAGCTTTGTTATTCTTGTGCTCATTGCCAGAGAGTTGGAATGGTTTAGTAATGGCCATTAGTAACTCTGTCTTTGGATCTAGTACTTTAAAGTTTGATGATGTTGTCGGTGCTATCTTTAGCGAGGAAATGTGACGGAAAAGCTCCAGTGAGACATCGGGTAATGCTTTGAGTGCATAGTCTAGGGGAAGAAGAATGGAAAGAGGAAAGAGCTTGGGATATCGCAGTAAATCAAGGAAAGGCAGATCCAAGTCCAGATCGGGGATAGTGTGCTGGAAATGCGGAAAGAAAGGACACCTAAAGAAAGACTGTAGATCTCGGAAAGGAAAAGAAGGAGATGCACAACAAGAAAATAATCATGAAGCAAATGTGACAGGTGATGTGTTACAAGATGCTTTGATTCTTTCTTTCGAAAATGTTACTGATTCTTGGGTTGTAGATTCAGGGGCTTCATTCCATGCCACACCCGATAAGAAATATTTTCATGACTATGTTCAAGGAGATTTTGGACAAGTTCGTTTGGGTGATGATAAACCCTGTAAAATTGTTGGAATGGGTAAGGTTCTTGTAAAATAGCAGAATGGAAACCAATGGATACTAAAGGAGGTAAGGCATGTTCCAGATCTGAAGAAAAATCTGATTTCAACAGGGCAGTTAGGCGGTGAAGGTTGTGTGACAACTTTCACAGATAAAACTTGGAAGGTGACCAAAGGAGCCCTGGTAATAGCAAAAGGTGAAAAGGTTGGTACATTGTATTTATGCAATGGTATTTCTAACTCTGTTAATGCTTTAACTTCCAAAGGAGCAGATGCAGCATTATGGCATCATAGGCTCGGACACATGAGTGAGAAGGGAATGAAGATTATTCACTCAAGAAATTTGTTGCTAGGTTTGAAGAATGTTGATTTGGATTTCTGTGAAAATTGCATTTATGGAAAAAAAAAGAGAGTCAGATTTCTCAGAGTTGGGAAAGAAAAGAAGAGCGAAAAATTGGAGCTTGTGCATACAGATGTATGGGGACCTGCTCAGGTATCATCTCTCGGTGGCTCTCGCTATTATGTTACGTTTATTGATGATGCAACTAGGAAAACTTGGATTTATTGTATTCAAAATAAATCTGATGTATTTGATACTTTCAAGAAATGGAAAGCTTTGGTTGAGATTGAGACAGGAAAGAAGTTAAAGTGTCTCAGATCAGACAATGGAGGTGAATATTGCAGCAAAGAGTTTGATAGGTTCTAGTCAAAGCATGGAATTCGTAGAGAGAAGACAGGTCCAAGAACACCACAAGAAAATGGTGTGTTAGAAAGGATGAACAGAACAATCATGGAGCATGCAAGGTGCATGAGATTGCATGTAGGATTGCCTTTACAATTTTGGGCAGATGCTGTAGATACTACTGTTTATCTAATCAACAGAGGACCTTCAAGTTCCTTGGATGGTGGTATTCTAGAGGAAGCATGGACAGGTAAAAAGGTAAACTACTCTTTTTTAAAGCCATTTGGTTGTGAGGCATTTGTCAATATTAATAAAGAAAATAGAACAAAGCTTGAGGCAAAGGCAAAGAAATGTACCTTTATTGGATATGGTGCTAATGATTATGGTTATCACTTATATTCAATGAAAAGGTATTGTATAAGAATCAGTTGCAGGAAAAGAAACAGGAAAAAGAAAGCAAGGAATACACGGTTCTTGATGATATAACTACGAAAGTAAAGGTGCCTGAAAATGATAATAATCAACAACCACAGTAGTATCAACCACCAAAACAACAACAGGCACCTCAAACACCTGAAAGTGGTGTTAGAAGATCTATCAGGATAAGTAGACCCCTTGAACGATACTCTCCTTCATTATATTATTTATTGTTGATTGATTCCGGTGAACTTGAATGTTATGAAGAAATTATGCAGGTTGAAACTAGGAAGAAGTGGGAGCTAGCCATGGAAGAAGATATGGACTCCTTAATACATAACCAGAATTGGGACTTAGTCAGGTTTCCTGCAGGTAAAACAACATTGCAGAATAAATGGGTTTAAAGGCTGAAGGAAGAAGATGGAGGAAAACAGAGGTACAAAGATAGACTTGTGGTGAAGGGGTTTGCATGTAATATTGGTATTGATTTTGATGAAATATTTTCCTTACAGCTAAGATGACTTCAATCAGAACTATTTTAAGTCTTGTAGCAACAGAAGATTTATATCTTGAACAGTTAGATGTAAAGACAACATTTCTCCAAGGAGATTTGGAGGAAGAGATCTATATGCAACAACCAGAAGGATATGAGGTCAAAGGGAAGGAAAAATTAATGTGCAGGTTAAAGAAGAGCTTGTATGGCTTAAAACAGGCTCCAAGGTAGTGGTATCTAAAATTTGATAAGTTTATGTCTAAACAAGGTTATACTAGATGTCACTCTGATCATTGTGTTTATATGAAAAAGAAAAATGATGGAAGCTATATTATATTGTTATTGTATGTAGATGACATGCTTGTTGCAAGGTCTAACATGCAGGAAATAAATGTGCTCAAAAGAAAATTGGCAAATTCATTTGCAATGAAGGATTTGGGAGCTGCAAAACAAATCCTTAGTATGAGAATAACTAGAGACAAGAAAAATCGTAAATTAACACTGTCTCAGAATGAGTACATACAAAAGGTGTTGAAAATATTTAATATGAAGAATACAAAACCAGTTAGTACACCTTTTGCTAGCCATTTAAAACTTAGTAAGGAGATGTGCCCCAAGACCTAAGAAGAATGGACTATATGTCAAAAGTTCCATATGCATCAGCAATTGAAGCTTAATATATGCAATGGTCTACACAAGGCCTGATATTGCACATGCAAGTGAGTTGGAAGCACAAGATGAATAACCAGAAAGGAACATTGGATGGCAAGAAATGGATTCTATTAGTTTGAGAGGTACTGGGAACCAAGCATTATGCTTTGGTGGTTCAAACATTGTCATTGTATATGTTTTATACATATATGGTGTGACAGAGATAATAGGAGGAGCACTACAGGATATGTATTTACTGTAGGTGGAACAACTGTCAGTTGGGTTTCAAAAATCCAAAGTGTTGTTGCACTTTCAACAACAGAAGCAGAGTATGTTGCTGCTACAGAGGCTAGTAAAGAAATGATTTGTTTACAAAGGTTTATGGGTGAATTGGGTAAGAAGCATGATATGGGCACGTTATACAGTGATAGCCAAAGTGCCATTCATCTTGTAAAGAACTCAGCATTTCATTCCAGGACTAAACACATACATCTCAAGTACCATTTCATATGGTCAGTATTGGAAGATGGAGAGTTGAAGCTGGAAAAGATACACATTAGCCAGAATCCTGCAGATATGCTAAAAAAAGTTGTAACTAGGGAGAAACTGAAAATGTGCTCAGTTTCAATTGGTCTTCAAGGATGATGATGAAGATGAGGAATAGCCAGGTCCAAAGAGGAGTCATTTTCCAACAAATGAAGTAGCGGTGGAGTTGCTACAATAAATCTCCAAGTGGGAGATTGTTGGGTGTAGCCTGATTTTCTTCCAAATTCAGAGATCCTTGTTTTAGCTGGATGTATACCCCAGAAAAATTGTACACCCTTGCATGTGGGGGGGTGCGGGGGTACTTGTCCCCCTCGCGGGGTCCGGGGGGGCTGCCCCTGAAGCCAAAAATAGATGTAAAATTGCCTTGTAAAAGTATAGTAATTTCTAGTCAATCTGGACCGTTCATTAGGCAGATGATCTGACAGTAGAAGTTATGTTTAGTTTAGGCTTTTTTGCCCTAGAAGGAAACCCCTTGCTTTTATGAGGGTATTGTATTATGGCTGCGCATTGTATGTGTATTCTCTGAGCGGGAAACAGATAGGGAGACTGTGAGAGAGAATAGAGGATATTACAGTGGATCTGCTGTAGGTTTTGTCTCTTCATTTTTGCTGGATAATAGAAAGGAAGGACTGGCTGTTCGGGGTGGACGTAGCCCAAACTGGGTGAACCACGTATATCTGTGTCTCTCTGGTTTTTATGTGTTTTTTGTGCTTGTATTTTCTGCATATTTTATGTGTTGCATTGCTCTATAATATTTAATTTTCTAACAAGTTGTTCTGCAATGTCGGATGTGTCAATTAATGGTGGAAAGTATGGCCGAAGGTAGTCTACATTGAACACTGGGTGCGGGCCAAGGAACATTGGAATGTTGATCTTAAAGGAATTATCCCCTACAACCTTGGTGATGGTGTACGACCCATATGAGAGATAACGAAGCTTAAAGTGCAACCCAACGAGGGGATCCTTTTGCAAATGTAGCCAAACTTTGTCACCCACTTGGAGCTTGTGTGGCATCTATTGTTGATCATGCCATTATTTATACTTAGCATTGGCCCTGTCCAATATGTCATGGACTAGCTGGTCGATTTTTTGAATGCACTCAATGAAGTTATTATCCCTTTTTGCTTCAGACTGGACATGAGTCAAATCTACCTGAGTAGCTGCAAATGGTATGGCCACATCAATGGAACATAGTGGTTGGAATCCCAACCCCACCTGAAAGGGGCTATGGCTAGTTGAGATATGGAGAGCTTTGTTGTCACTGTGTTGTACATAAGGGAGTATTTCATCCCATGTGTGTGTATTCTTTTATTTTTACATGCGTAGAATGTGTACGATCATCCTGTTGATGACCTCTATTTTGCCATCGGTTTTGCGGTGGAAAGACGTGGACTTAGTGAGCTTGGTATCCAACATCAACCATAGACTTGACCAAAATATACTTAGGAACCTGTTGTCCTGATCTGAGATAATGGAATGTGGGATCCCAAAGTGTACCCAGAGTCGTTCAAAGAAGAGCTTAGCAGTGGCTTATGTTGTGATAATCTTCTCGCAGGTCGCTAGAATGGCCATCTTAAAGAATCTATCAACGACCACAAAAAATAAATTGTTGCCATGCTTAGTGGAAATAATTTCTGACATGTAATCCATGGAGATGGATTCCCAAGGTCGACTAGGAGTAGGAAGAGGAGTATATAAGGCTCTCTTTTTTATGGTTGGTTTTGAAATGGTGCAGGAAGTGTAGGATCTGATGTACTTCCAAACATCCTGTAAAAGGTTCGGCCAATAAAAATACTTATGCAACGGTGTCACTATTTTCTCTACATTGAAATGTAAAGCAACCTAACTGTAGTGTGCCTCCAAAATAATCTTTGTATGCTTGCTTGAAGGAACACGGTTGTGTCCTAGGTTGCATAATAGTGCATCTCGGAGGTGAAAATTTGGAACTTTCCTTCCTTCCAGGAGCTTCTAGTATGTGTTGTTAAATTCTGGATCACTTTTGTAAAGATGCGACCACCCCAAAGGCTCATGCCCACAAGAGTCAAGCACAGTTATCACTACCATGACCGGTGTTTGGCTGAGGTAGTCTCTGAAAGTTTCTCATTATGATATGCCAGTGGATGCCCATGCTGAATAAGAACTACAACAATAACATAGTCATAGGCATCTTTCTCAATCTCAAATTATTGTTGTAGGTCTGGTAATGTGAGAACTGGTGCAAAGCATAGGTGATGCCTCAACTCAAAAAATGCATTTTGTTAGGATTTAGAACAAAATAAATTTTCTTTCACTCCACCATTGCTGACTTGACTTAAATTCCAACTGATATGAGAGAACCCCAACACGAACCTGTTGTAGAAATTGGAAAGACCCAGAAATATGTAGAGCCCTTTAGAGTGGTTGGGGCTGGCCAATCCTAAATGAATTATATCTTGACTGGGTCCACTTTCACACCCTGGTCATCAATGATGTACCCCAGATATTCAAACTTGGGTCATCCAAAAAGTACATTTCTCCAAATTGGCACACAACTTGTGTTGTAGTAGGGTTTGGAGGACCTGTCGAATATGGTGGAGGTGCTCTTCCTAGATCTGGCAAAAGATCAGGATGTCATCCAAATAAACCAACACAAATGAGTTGATGAAATGCCGCAAGAAGTCATCCATCAGCCTCATGAAGGTTTTGGGGGCATTCGTCAACCTGAAAGGCATGACCAACCATTCGAAAAGGCCCTCCTTGGATTTGAAGGTAGTCTTCCACACATTAAAGGGTTCGATTGGTACCTAGTGATAACCAGACTTCAAGTAAATCTTGATGAAGTATTTTCCCCCCCTAAGATGGTCCAAAAGGTCATCAATCCGTGGGATTGGAAACCTATTTTGGACAATGACCTTGTTCAGTGCCCGACAGTCAATACAGGGTCTCCAGGTCCCATACTTCTTCTATACCAACACGATTAGGCTCCTACAGGGTGATGAACTTGGCCTGATGTTCCATTTCTGCAACAACCCTTGAATCAATCTCTTGATTTCATCATTATAAAAAACATAGCATTGATAGATCGTTCCATTAGGTAGCGACTCTCGAGGTCAGATCGATGGAGTGCTTGAGCTAACAATGTAGAGTTACCCCTTTAGGTGAGGTGAAAATTTCCATGTACTCCTCCATGCCCTTGTCCATCTGCTATTGTCGTGTTGAAGAGACTTGTCTGGAGGTTGTGGCCACAATATTATTCTTTCCTCGAGGGTGAATCATAAGGAAATAAAATTTCTCAGTATGGGAAATGATCTTGCTGCATTACTTCGCAGTGATCAAATATATAGTGGTAGGCGGTGCTACCTCTATTATCCTTTACAAATTATTTCCCAAAGTAATAATAATAGTGTGAGGCCTAAACTCATACACAACATGACGTTTCCATAAGTATGGCTGTCCTAATAATATATCACAAAATTCAAGAGGAAAAACATCACAAAATACCTCATCCAGGAAGGGCTTGATGTTGTAGGGAAGGTGATGTTGTTGGCTAAAGTAGAGATCTCTTCCTTGGTGAAGCCACCTGATGGTGTATGTCTATGGGTGTGTTTTGGTTGGTAGGCCTAGCCACTTCATGACCTCTACTGAAATGGGGTTCTTTTGGCTCCCGTTGTTGACAATAAACTACAACGTATAACCCTTCACCCACATCTATGATTGGAAGAGGCGCCCCCCCTCCTTTGGATCTTCGGGCTCATTATTCTAGATCTTGGTGGTGGAAATGGTGGCATTGGGCTTCACGTCAATAATATTCTTCCATTTTTCATTCCCCTTGTTGGGTTGTTCTGACTCAGAGTCAGAGCATGCATCTGATTCAAAAGCCTTCAGATCCTCCACCAATGACTGCTTGGCCTGACACTCACTTATGTTGTGAGTAGGGTTCTTATGGAACTCACACTATTTTCCCGTGTCCTTCTTTGTCTTCGTGGTTTTGTTATTTTACTGTGGCTTTAGCGGGTTGTCCCGGGTCACCCTGTCTTGGCTTTATCCTTTGCTCTTTAGTTTTGGGGTGCCTTTCCCTTGCTTCAGATTCCATATCCAAAGTCTCGCTTCTTTTCTTTGAATTTCTTCTCGATCTTGATAGTGTATCGATAGGTCGTGTCGAGTGAGGAGATGTACAGGAAATCCAACTCATCCTAGATGTACTTGTGTAGGCAACCACAATAATTGAGCACCAAATGTCACTCAGAATCCTTGAAACCCATCTTTGTTTGATGGGCATGAAAAAAAATTTGTGAGCTCTGACACGTCTTGGTCCCTTCCCTGCTGCAAAATGGTCCACTTTATGCATTTATCCTCATAGCTCCCGACATGGTAATATTTCTCCTTGATGGCATCCCGGAAAGAATTCCAAGTGGGTGCGGCTAAAAATAGTGAGGGTTGACTCTCTTCCCTCTTCTCACAATAGGGTTCCCACCAGTTTTGGACTTGGAGGGAAGCTTTGAGGAGTGCAAAAGTAATGTTTTCACGGTTGGAAAAACCATGAACCGAAAAATATCCTTCTAGGATATTTAACCATTTATCTACGACGTACACATCTATTTGACCTTAAAATATGGGTATATCAAAGTTAACTTGTACCTTAAAGGGTGTGATGCTTCCAGAGTGGCCGTTGGAAGGAGATGTGTCTCATGTGGGTAGTCGCCGAAGGATCTGGGAAAAGTTGTCCATCATCATGTTCTTCTGTCGCTCGGGGGATTTTTCGAGCAATATTTTGAAAGGATCTCCCATGCCCTCATATTTATTTTCTTCCACCATGGGAGGTCATCTGGGTTTGTGAGGTTGATCTTGCAAAGGTTCATCAAGTTCAAGCCCTAACTCCCTATACCCTGACCTTGTTGGTGGCATGCAAATAAAAAGAGAAAAAGAGTAGACCGCTCTAATACCATTGATACAAAATTAAATAGGAACACAAAAAAATACATATATAACCATAAATATAGAATTTAATAAAAAATAACACTTCATTTCATTAATATCAAATAACTGAAATATGTTTACATACAAAATGGAAAAAAAATAACTCAGGCGATGGTAGCTTATCTCTGAGAAGAGATGTGGCGGCTACATGCCTCTGAACTGTGTTACAATGAGGCTCAAAGGCCTATTTATTATTGAGAAACAATGGAAAACCCTAGACATATAAAAACCTAACCCTACGAGATGAAGTGCCAAAATTGTCGGCCCCGTTGCAGTAAATTGGTACATCATTTTCGGGGTCGTAACTTGGCATACGATCTATGTTTGACGTGCACGATACCTCGTAAGAAATATATATCTAAGGACTACAAATTTGATTTAATGAGTCACATTTTCCCATTTAAAAAAAAAAACGTCATTTAGGGCCTCAAAACGGCTCCAGAAGTCTAGGACACAAAAACTACCAAAAACAGTAAATTGTGCTACAATTAAGGAAACTAAAAAAATGAAAGAAACAATGGTGGGGGTACAAGTGGAATATGCGGATGGCCACCAATATCCACTTGGATCAATATTTTAAATAATGCATGAAGTTCATAAGAATTATAAAATGGATATTATTGGTTCAGTGAGACATACAATCATACAAATGTATTCCTTTTACTTCATGTTTATAAAAATTCCAAATTTAAAAGATGTTTATTAATGATAACTAGAAATAATTGAGATACAAAATTAAAAATCATATCGTTATTATATGATATTATGTTTAAATACCATAAGGTATTAAAAATTAATAAGAATAAATACAACATTATTATTATGTCACAAGGGTATTTTTAAATTGGTTTGGTGATCTCATTGAACATTTTAATATATAATTTTTTTATTTTAAAGTTTTTTCGAGTTTGAAGTTTAGTATTTTTGGGAGTTTAATGAAAATTTTAATTAATATTATTTTTATGTGGAATAAAGTATTAAAAGTAATAAATTTATAGATTTTGTCTATATTTTAGAATTTACTACTACATAATAGGTATTAGGAACATCAATTAGATAAACATATTATTTATTCAACAAAAAATTTATATGAGCCATATATATAGTGTTACAAAGTCCTATAAGTCTTTAGAGTTCTTGTTAGGATATTCCGACACATAGGAAATAGTTAATTATAACTTGGTCTAGCGTAGAGTTAGGTAAAGTGTATTTCTTTACTATGTACATTTGTAACTTATAATTCGACGGTCACGATATGTAGTGATCCCACGATTCACTCTCTCCTTGGTATTACCGACACTTGATCTGTGGCTTAACGCCCGATTGGTCCATAATCTCTATTTAAAGAGCATGGAGGGTCATTTTTCTAGTAACCGTTTATGAGAGCAGCTTATGTAAATTTTCCTTTTTATATTAATAAATTTCCTGAAGTGGCCGCTTTGGCTCAAGCCATGGACTGTTTCCCTCTTTGAGGGTTTTAACCACGTCAAATATTGATGTACTGATTTGTGATATTTTTTTGAGCGATGGCTTTTGGTGTTTGATCTAACGAACTTACCTTGTAAATTCCTACATGGTATCAGAGCCATTTTTGAGGACCACATCTGTTGTTGATCCTAATCCAAAGTCGTTTTAACTGCATGTGACTGCCATTTTCCATATCTACTATTTCTGACCACTTTCGAGCCGAGAGAACCACTCTGTTGTGTCCGGGGTGTCTGTTACAATGAGGAACCCCTTTCGTTTCATGCGAAAAGGTTTCTCATTGCCCCAGTTATGCCATTTTATATCTGGAGGTATAAAGTATCTATTTTACAGTTATATTTATTAATCCTTATGTTTATTTTGGTTTCCTCTGTTTATTTAGGTTTATGTATTTTTTATTGTTGGATATGTACCCTCTTCTCTATGTATGCTCTTTGCTCTGTGTTGTGTGCGATCTCAGCAAATCAGAAACAGGAACATGAGATTTTTTTTTGCTACGTATGCTCTTTCCCCGTGTCTTTGTGGGATCTCAAGAAATTAGAAATAATGAAAATATAGATATTTTCCAATAAAACTAATCGGAAATCTAACGTTCTGCCACAAGGCTTCTTTTTTTTCACGGGATTTTGTGTTTTTTTGTGCAGGAAAAAAAACGCACATCGAAAAAAAATCCCTTCCTCCCTTCAAACAATTACATAATGCTTTTACTATCTAACTTGGTGTAAATTTAATTTATGAGAATAGAGTTCTTGGGTTCAAGTCTCTTTCTCAAGCTTCTTTTTCTAAAAATCTTTTTGTTAAGTTACTTTTTCTTATAAAGGCCTTTGGCAAGTTGTCGGATTTAAAAAGAGAGTTTTATTTAAAAAGCGCATGTAAAAGTAACATTGTAAAAGTGACTCTCACTTATTTATAAAAGTGGGTCACATACATAAAAAAATAAAAAATAAAAATAAATCCCTTCCTCCTTTCAAACAATTACATAATCCTTTTACTATCTCACTTGGTGTAAAGATAGTTTATGAGAATAGAGGTCTTGGGTTCAAGTCTCTTTCTCAAGCTTCTTTTTCTAAAAATATTTTTGTTAAGTTACTTTTTCTTATAAAGCCCTTTGGCAAGTTTTCAGATTTGAAAAGAGGGTTCTATTTAAAAAGCGCATGTAAAAGTAACATTGTAAAAGTGACTCTCACTTATTTATAAAAGTGGATCACATAAAGTAGTTCTTTTATAAAGTGAACTTATTGTATTAAGTTTGGAAAAGGGGATTTTTTTTTTTTAAGTAGAACTTTATCATCAACTTTCAACCTTTCATGTAACTATTCGGCATCTACAACACATTTTTTTCAAAAAGGCATTACTTCTTCATCCGGAAGCCGTTTTTTGAACCAACATAATTTTCAAGATCTTTCCATTGGAGCAGTTAGTTTCCACCTTTTAAGCTTCAGTTAAAAAAGAAAAATGAAAAGTGAATGCCCGGTTATTCTTAACAACACTAATCCTAAGAAGCAGCATCCTAAAAGAATCCTAAGAAGCAGCATCCTAAAAAGAATGGTCCTAAACCAAACAAGGGTCTTAAACAATTTCAGCTGCAAACTGAAAAAGAAACTCAACAAACTGATAAGGAAAATAAAAACAAAGGGAAGAAAATATATAGATATTGGAACTTTTGTAATCGTGATTGCCATGTAGAGTCCAATGTTTTAAGAATATGGAAGCCTTGGAAACAACAATGAAGAAGCACAACATCAATTTGGATAACTCTTCAACTTCATCTTCAGGAATGGAACTTTCTGCTTATGGTTGTTAAGCATCAAGATCTAGTTATGCATTAAATGTATCTTCTTCTTCTCATTCTCATGAATGGCTCATTGATTCTTTATCCTCTTACCACATGGCCAAAAATAAAGCCATGTTTTCTTCTTTAAATGATTGTAACAGCAAAAAAATTTATGTTGGTGATGATGGATCTCTTAGTGTTGTAGGGTCTGGAACCATTCATCTAGATAATGGTCAATTTAATGATGTATTATGTGTTCCTACCTTGTCCTATAACCTTCTATCTGTTTATCAGATAACTCATTCAGGTGAAGGGAAAACAATAGAATTCTCACCTCATGATGTTGTAATTAAGGACCTCAAAGATCCTAAACATATTTTGGCTACTGGAATTGTTGATGATTCCACAAGGTTGTATAAATTTAATAACTTTGGGTCATCATATCTTCCCTCCGTTTTTGTTTCTCATAATGATGAAGTGAGCAAACTTTGGCATGATCGATTTGGTCACCTAAACTATCGATCTCTTCAAACTCTATATAAAGAAAATATGGTGATAGGACTTCCTATGGTATCTTTCTGAGATGGTGTTTGTTTTGGTTGTGTACTCGGAAAACATCATCGGGACAATTTTGAAAAACATGCCTCTTGGCATGCTTTAGCCCCTTTGCAGCTTGTGCACAATGATTTATGTGGTCCACTTCCTGTTGTTTCTTTCTCTGGCTACAAGTGCTTCTTAACTTTCATTGATGATTTTTCCAGACGCACTTGGGTATACTTCTTAAAACTCAAGAGTGAAGTTTTTCACATGTTCTTGGCCTTTAAGGCCTTTGTTGAGAAATATTTGGACATCACATTCTTAAGTTAAGAAATGAAAATGGAAGAGAATATGTTAACAACAAATTTAACCACTTTTGCACTGATCATGGCATTCAATTGCAACATACTATTCCATATACTCCACAACAAAATGGTGTAGCTGAAAGGAAGATCAATTGCGCCTTAAAAGAAATGGCTAATTTTATGCTTCAACCTAAAGGAATTAGTCTTAATTTTTGGGCAGAAGCAATTAACTGTGCAAATCACATAGTAAATCGCACTCCTAATGTTTTAAGGAATATAACTCCAGAATAATTCTGGAACTCATTCAAAACAGATGTAAGTCACTTTCATGTTTTTAGAAGTGAATCTTGGGCCCACATTCCAGATGTGAAACATAAAGCCTTAGAACCTAAGAGTGAAAAATGCATTTTTGTTGGATATTTTGAAGATGTCAAAGGATATATACTTTTTCAATCAAAATGTTAAAATTTAATCATTAGAAGAGATGTAAAATTTGATGAAAATATATCGGCCTGCGAGCCTAGTTCGGCAGGTGTGCCACCTTTGGCCTGTGAGCCTGATTCGACATATGTGCCACCTCTCTCTATCTCTTCTATTTTTTACAGCATTCCTTCTAGTTCAGATGATGACAACGAGGATGAAAATCCTCCTCCACCTCCTCAAGATATTTCTTCAGCTCCACAGCTTCCAATATGGGTCTGCTCTACTCGGGATGCAGTAGGTTCTCTTGCAGGTGACCCTGCAAATCAATGTCGTACACGTTCTCAGTTCGAAATAGCCTCTTCCTTATTGGCTCAAGTTCTAGAAAATCTTGATTCAGACACCTTTGAAGAAGCTTCAGGTCAGCCAGATTGGGATGAATCTATGAAGGAAGAATATTGTTCCTTATTGGCAAACAATACTTGGGATCTTGTTCCTCTTCCAAAGGGAAGAAAACTTGTCAGATGAAAATGGGTTTACAAAACAAAGTTTGGACCAAATGGAAAAGTGGATAAACATAAAACTCGTCTTGTTGTTAACGTATTTTCACAAGTTGAAGGCATTTACTATACTGAAACCTTCTCTCCTATTGCCAAAATGAATTTTATCTGCCTTGTTCTTTCCCTTGTTGCCTCCTTTAAATGGGAATTCCATCAGATGGATGTTAAATCTTCCTTCTTACATGGAGATTTGAATGAAGAAATATACATGGAACAACCCCCCTGGATTTATCCAAAATGACTCTAGCCTTTTTTGTCACCTTAGGAAGTCTCTTTGTGGTCTCAAACAAGCTCCTCAGGCTTGGTATGCCAAAATGATAGCTTTCTCTTAGATAATGGATTTTCTAGGTGTCATTCTGACAACACTGTCTACATTAAGAAAGTGAGTAAGTCTTTCATAATCCTTGTTCTTTATGTTGATGATCTTATCATTACTAGTAGTGATCCCAACCATATAAACCATGTGAATTCTAGCCTCAAAAAGAAGTTTGAAATGACAGACTTAGGACACTTGAATTATTTTATTGGTCTTCAAGTCTTTCAATCCAAAGAAGGTAATACCCTTTCTCAGTCCAAGTATGCTTGTGATCTTCTATGCCACTTTCACATGGAAGACCATAAGCCATCCCCTTCTCCCTTTCAGTCTGGAGTCACTATTTTAGTCACTTGTACTACCCCTGAAGTTGATGCTACCTTATACCATCAACTTGTTGGTAAACTTTTGTATCTAACCCATACATGTCCTAACATTTCCTTTGTCGTTGGTCTTGTTGCTTGGTTTATGCACCAACCTCATGAAAGTCACTAGAAAACAGCTAAAAGAATACTTAGATATATTTGAGGTATATTTCAGTTCGGAATTCATTACAGTGCAGGAGCATCTCCATTGTTGATTGGTTTCACTGATTCTGATTGGGCTGGTGACCCTGATGATTGAAATTATACTGCAAGTTATTTATTCACTCTTGGTTTAAGAACTATTACATGGTCTTGTGAGAAAAAAAGTGCCATTTCTCTCTCTTCAGCATAATCAAAATATCGTGGTGCAGTTGAAGCCAAAAAGAAAGCCCTTTGGCTTCGTCAGATCCTGACCGAATTTGGTCTTCATCGGTAGCATCCAACTACACTTTGGTGTGATAATCAAAGTGCCATTCAGCTATGAAAAGATCCAGTTCAACATCAGCATATGAAACAAATTGAGCTTTACATACACTTCATCAAAAAGCTCATTTATGATCGTGTTCTTGAAGTGCAGTATTGTTCAACCAATGATCAAGTTGCTGATATCTTTACAAAGGCTCTCACAGAAGCGAAGTTTACCAAAATTCGTTTTATGCTTGGAGTTCAGGAAAGTTATCATTAAGGGGGGATAGGCTCTAATGCCTCCTTCCTTCTCTTATTGTGTCACCTTTGTAAATCCTACAATCCTATCCCAAGTTGTTCTTAAGGGGGGATGTTAGGATATTTCGACACATAGGAAATAGTCTCCTTTTGCATCACCTTTGTAAATCCTTCAATCTTATCCCAATTTGTTCTTAGGGGGGATGTTAGGATATTCTAATACATAGGAAATAGTTAAGTATAACTTGGTCTACTGTAGAGTTAAGTAAAGTGTGTTTCTTTACTATGTACATTTGTAACTTATAATCTGATGGTCACGATATGTAGTGATCTAGTGGTTCACTCTCTCCTCGATATTACTGACACTTGTTCGATGGCTTAACACTCAATTGGTCCATGATATCTATTTAAAGAGCATGGAGGGTCATTTGTCTGGTAACTGTTTATGAGAGAAGTTTATGTAAATTTTCCTTTTTATTTTAATAAATTTCCTGAAGTGGCCATGTTGGCTCAGGCCGTGGGTTGTTTCCCTCTTCAAGGGTTTTAACCACGTCAAATACTGGTGTACTGATTTGTGATCTATTTGTGAGTGATAATATTTGGTGTTTGATCTAAGGAACTTACCCTGTAAATTCCTACAACTCCAATGGAAACTTGGGGTTCATAGGTCACAAGAGTACTATGTATAATGGCCCAAAAATAAAACATGCAAATTACTTACATAAATTAAAACCATTAATCATAAAAAAATCATCTAGTTAGTACATAATCTATAAAAATCATGAGAGATAAGGAACTTATCTATAGAATGAAGAATTAGCTTACTTGAAATTTGAGAAGTGTTGTGCTATTCAAATCCAGTTGATCGCAACCAACGTTTTGCCAACGACTATTCACCCAATTGTAGGTTCAATTGCACTAAGTCTATCTACAGTTGGCCACCTTCAAGCCCTCAGTGAACTACCTTAGCCAGTAATCATTCTCTCTTAGGATTATTCTATGGAAATAATAATGCAACACCCTCATTTCATACATTAAATGGAATCAATTGTTCCAAAAATGAAAAGATAATCTTCATGCACATAATTGGTATGTCATCATGCAAATTCCTATTTATTTGTCTTAAGTTTTTCTTAACTCGAATTTTTCTATAATTAACACTCACTCATTTTATTCTTTTGCTTTTTACTAAAACTGACTTTACTCTTACTATTTAGTTTCTTTTATTTTTTTATTTAGAGCTTTATTTTATTATTTATTAGTATTATTTTCAATTTTCAATTTATTATTTTATTTATTTATATTCTCAATTTTATTGTTTATTATATTATTATTATCATCATTATTACTTGTGAATTTAATAATAAGCGCCATTATAATGGGGAAAAACCATGACTTATCAATACCACATTCCCAAAATTCTATATCTCACTTCTTATGACACTTGTTCATATGTCATTTTTTTAAACTAATCAATTTAATTAAAATGGTAAAATGACATAACTAATTTGGAAAAAAAATTCAACCGTTGATTTGTGTATACTATTATGAATATTCCATGGCAGTTGAATCCCTACCATCCACCTAATAGTTATTGGTAATTAAATTAAAATTCTGCAAGCCCCATTCCATAATAGACACACCTATTGATGTAATAATGATGTTTATTACTTATGTCCTTTGGTCAAATTATTTATGTTAATCTTTAGATTTTTTTTACAATTGTAAATATCAAAATATTGACTTAACATTTTAGGGATATTATTAATAGTGATTTAACATAACTTTTTTCAATATAGAATTATTATTTTAGTTTAATAAATATTATAACATATTAATATAATTTTTATAAAATTTCACATGATTGTTGATCAAAGGGTGGTGAAATCTATGATTATAGGGAGTCAACATGTAGGATATCTAGGAATGGGAGATTTAATAACCTAGCCATCAATGAGATTAATGTGAGTTTTATTTATCATCATCATAGAAAAAGGAGGAAATGAGGGAAACTAGCAATGTAACAAAGGACAAATTACAAAGGCGAATAGGGAGGGAAGGATGAAGCTCAATTGGGTGAGATGATACCCACAAATCATGTCAAGATCTAGTATATCATTAGATCTAGAGGGACATGGAGTGATAGTACTCTATTCGGGGAAGATTTGAATCTCATGAAATTTTCCATTCCTTCTCATCAAATGCTTCCATTACTGTGTTATCTCCAGTGGTTCGATGATGGCATTATGATTTGTGGTTTCTACTTCCAAGGGGATCCTCTCACAATTATATGGTTATATAGTAGTAATTCATTCCCTTTTTGAAAAATTGTTACCTAGTTATCACATCAGTCGTGGCCTCCTCTCTCTAGCTTGGCCTTGGTTGCTCCTATTTTGACTTTTGGTTAATTCTCTACTTTGATCCCAGTGAATGTGTCAACTCTTATAGTTGCTCTAGATCCTTGCTATTGGACTCTAGCTCCTCGATGCTACTTTCTTATCCTTTGTATCTTATTTATTCAGTACCAGTAGCAAACTTGTGGCTTCTAGAATTGGCTTACATGGTTGTCTCTTGATTCCTCCCATTACTATGTCTCAGAAACTCTTATAGCATTGGTCAAAGTGTTTTCTACTCCTATCAGTGACTATTTTATTTCTTGTTACAGGATCCTCACTCTCTCTAACGTATCTCCTCTACCTTAGCTACTACATAGTTTGGTGACATGGCTAGAGGTAGGGGAGCTTGTAGAAGATATTTTCTCAATGGAGACGGTCCCTCTTCATCTCAAGTGTAGCAGAGAATTCAAAAAATATTTATCAGATCCAGGACCCCCCATTTATCCAATAGGAGATCAGAAATGTTAAAATGGAGGAAACACAAATTGAAAAAATATTTGTCTCAAATGAATAGGATTTAAAGTAAGAGGGACATTGATCCAAAATATTTTTCTTGAGATGTGTTAAAAAATTACATGTGAAAATTGCAGCTTGAAAAAGAAACTTTAAAGGCATAAGCATAAGAAGAGAGAAGCAATTAATATCATGAAAGAAGACATATAATTGATAGCAGAGTTCATCCAGGAGAGACTACGGCTTCAGGCCCTGCTCAAATAGTGGGGAGGCCCTCTTTCATTAAGTGGAAAAAAATGAAAGTACAAGTATAAAATGAGAAATTACACCCTTATACCTCCATAGCCGAAATTTCCTGAAAACTGAAGACCTTCGATGAAGAAATGGATAGCACCGTTGGATTTGTGGTGTCTAGAGGTGTAGAATCCATATAAAATTTTCCTGAATTTGACAAAGTGAAAATATTCCCCCTCTGGAAAATGGCTCAGATCACGGTTCCGCCCCCCGTCTTGCACAGTACTCAAGGTTCCACCATCTCGATTTTTGTGCCCACTCCTGGCTGCTTGGGCGCACTTCTGAAATGCAAAGATTTTATACATAAGTATTGGCAGACTTCCCAAAGGAAGTCGTTAGGCAGATTGGTTTGGATCCGTATTATGAGGGAGGGAGTCGGGTGGTCAAACCTTGCCCCCTCCTTTTTTTAAGTCGGATTAGTTTAAAAAACTATGCTAACCACCTTCGTATTTCCAATTCTAAAATCCACCTCATTTATATTTAATAGGTGTATGTTTGGGGGGGTCGGGACCGCATTGGGTGACCTGCCCCCATACCCGCCGACCTTCGTTTACATGTGGCAAAGAGGGTGGAGGGTTGGGTGGTGGGTTAACAACCCCTGCCAACCTGTATTCAATATGTGGTGCGATCATGACATTCCGAGGTCCATGGACTGTGGTGAGTGGTCATGCAGTGGGGTCACGAATGCTGCCCACCACTATTGTTGTAATATGTGGCCGTAGTGTGAGCAAGGGGCCCGGCGGGGTCATGGTTTCCGACCCCCATTAATATGTATGATTTTTGTGATTTGTGGAGGGGTCGACCAGGTTTGGCCACCCATCGACCCTTTTTTCTATATTTTTGTTTTAAATAAGAAAATGAGCCTTTTTGGAAATTCTTTAATTTGATCGAAGGAGTCAAATTAACGACCCCACAATTTCACCCAGAATCTGACCGGAGCTGGCCAAAATCCAGTGGCCAGAAAACTTCCAATTTGTGTCCTACTTAGTCTGCCACATCACCAATTCAACCCTCGAACTTTGACTGCTATTTGCAGAATCTGGATTATCCATAGTATCATAAAACACTGGTCGACGTTTCGAATCCCAATAGGGATCCATCTCCAGGACGAGAAATGAACGACAACCAGTTAGATCTTCATTTCTTCTCCTGAATATGGATCCCCGTTGGGATTAGAAACGTCAACCAGTGTTTTATGATACTGTGGATAATCTGGATTATGCAAATAACGATAACCACAAAACTTTGACTGCTCCTAACTCCTTCATACAGAATCAAAATCGAGTGTCGTCTGCGCCATTAGAATAAAAGAGATGAGATCCTCAAATTGACATTAATTTTGCCACATTTCAGAAATTTTTTTTTTGAGCCTTTGTACTCAAGCCACTTGTACTTTGACCTATATGATCCACCTAGATCATTCCTCCCCACTAAAGAGCTTTTGGACCCCAAAAGCATTAACACACTTAAAACCACACTTTCAATCTCTTGTACGCAAAAATGGTACATCATTTGCAATCATGCACACCACAGATGACTTAAAAACCCATCCTTACCAAGACTTTATAACACACACTCATTGGCCAAGGATTACATTAAAAAAATCAATACCTCAACTACTCATAAGGAAAGGCCAAAACATCATCGTTGTGTTTCAAATTGATGAGAACACACCATCATGTTTTACATTTACTTGGAATGTATGATTTACAATGGTGGCCATAACAAGCTACTACCTCTAAAAAAACCAACTTAATAAAGCAGACCACCGTGAATGTGGTGGATTCATTTGTTGAACATGTTCACCTTTCGGCTCCTCTATCGATGCTTTCAGAGCATGGATCATTGGACACATAGCTTGTTGGTGTCCCACTTCGTTGCAATGACTACAATGATTCTCTTTCCTCCAAACTTTTCGGGTCGCCTTGGGGCGCTTTCCCTTGGTGTTCCTCCGATAAGTGTTCATGGAGCCCTCACTATCGCTAGACTATGAGGAAGGGATTTCCTCGTCTGTCATTGGCTGGTCACTAGTTGTATTGGAGCTTTCTCCCATTTCCTTTTTGGTGCATCTGAGTCCTACACGACGCGTAAATTCCTCGAATTCGATGGGGTTTACGATGCCTTGGCCATGGATGTTGAGGCCTTTTCCCTGGTACCCCATCTTCTTCAGCAATTTGGATTCAATCCCTGTAGTATGTTTTTCAAAAGCAACGAATTCATCGTCATGAAAAGTACATGAAATTGAAGGGTTTCTTTTTACCTCGGGTTGGTTATGTCACAATTTTTCCAAGGCATCATCCTTAGCTTGTAACTGGCATATTAACCTTTGTTTTTCTTCCCTTTCTTCCTGTAGGAGCCTTCTTAGCTCAACATTTTCTCCTTGGATGCCTTGGTTAATCTCTTCAATTTCTTGGAACTCTACCACAAAAACTGTCCTTTTCATCTTTGGTACAATATCTGTTGATATTTTTGTTTCATCGCCTGAATCAAAACCGAAGTCTGTGGGTCCTTCTGTTGTGATCCCAAAGGCTGCAAGCTTCATTTCATCGCCGGAATCGGACCCCAGGTCAATTGGTCTACCTCGTGGAAATCCTGCAGCTGTGACCTTTTCATCTTCCTCAGATTCAGAATCTTGGTTTGTTGTATGGTGGTGGCAGTCTTTTGCTTCCCCTTTTTGTCATTTCTCTCAGGTCTCAACTCAGGGTGTAGCTTCCAGCAATTTTCTTTGTCATGTCCCTCTTTTTCACAATGTGTGCAAGGGGGCTTTGCTCCCCTTCTTTTGGATGCAGCAATCCTTTTTGGGTGGTCACTTTTTTCATGCGCCCCCTGATTTCTATGTGCATGGCCTTCACACTGTCCTCATCGATGGTAGGAGGTTCAAACAACAATAATGAATGTATTATGTAACTATGTATCGAACCAATGTACTTAGTTACAACTTCAGGTGAAAATAATGAAATGCCCAAACTTAGTGCTTGTATTCTAAATTTCTTGGTAAAGCTTTGCACATTTTGTCCTTTACCTTGCCTTAGGTACTGCCACTCCATTAAGGATTTTTTCTTATAACCCAAGGGATAGAGTTTATCTTTAAGTGCGGAAATAAAATTTTACCATGAGGAAAGAAAGTTACCCAAATTACTACTGCCTTGAAGTTTTCTCTCCCACCAAATGAGAGTTGTGCCATTCAGTCGAAGAGAAGCCAATTAGATCTTTTCCTCGTCCTCCACAATCCGTTGAATCCTGCAATATACTTCAAGATGCCTAATCCAGTTGTTAAGTTTCTCTGCATTACTTTCACCATTATACATGGGTAGATCAAATTTAAAATCTAACTAAAGAAATGTTTATTAGCTGCATTTCTTGAATTCCTATGATGATGGTGAGAAGAAGAGGAAGAACTTTCACTTGCTGGAGGAGAAGGAGGTGGATCTCCTCCATTATCTCCATGCCCTAAACCTTGTCCTTCTGAAACATTCTCCCCTACTTTCTCTAGTTTCTTTAGTGGGGAGGAATGATCTAGGTGGATCGCACATGTCAAAGTACAAGTGGCTTGAGTACAAAGGCTCAAAAATCAAAGTGTCTGGAATGTGGCAAACTTGATTTCAAGTTGAAGATCTCGTCTTTTTTATTCCAATGACACAAACGACACTCAATTTTGAGTCTATATGAAGGATTTAGGAGAATTCAAAGTTCAAGGGTTGACTTGGTGATGTGGCACACTAAGGAGGACACAAATTGGAAGTTTTCTAGCCACCTGATTCCAACAAACTCCAACCAGATTCTGCGAAATTATGGGGTCGTTAATTTGACTCCTTCTGTTATATTAACGAATTTTCAAAAACTCTCATTTTCTTATTTAAAACAAAAAATTTATATAAAAAGGGTCGACGGGTGGCCAAACTGCGTTGACCCCTCCGCAAATCACAAAAATCAAACATATTAATGAAATTAAACTTGAAAAATGCAATTAACTTTTTTTTTAAATATTACATTTTTCCATTAAAACATTAAAATAATTATTTTAGTTAATATGAATATTCAAATAGTTTATTTAAGTTATGCAGTCAAACATTTTTTAAAATGTAAAAATTATGCATCTTCTCAAAAGTGAAAATATAATATATTCTCTATTTTTAATTACTTAATATCTTTCTAAAGTTGGTATAAAATCATGTTGCTTCATATTCACTTAAAAATATTTTGTTTATGAATGAGAGAGAAAGTAAAATAATTTTACTAAGTCTCCTCATAATTGTAATATTGGTGAGCACACTGAGAATGAGATTATTAATGTTTTATATTGCTTTTAATTAAAAGAAATAAAACATATATATTAAAATGGACATTGTTTTCCAATTAGATAATATTATATTTTTATTTTATAAATGACATGTGTCAATTCTAGGTTGAGCACAAAAGTAATTACACATCTCCCTCATATTGAGTTGTATAATGTGCCTCTCAACACACTAAACAACCATAAATGACCTATGACTATAATACATAGCATCACTACAACAGAAAGAGGGGTTTTAAGACAATATTTAAGACAATTTTGTGGTAAATTGTCTTAACTTGAGACAAAAGAAAAATTGTGTATTGTCTTAAATATTGTCTTCAAGAGGGTGTCTCAAATTAAATTGTCTTAAAATATCGTCTATATAAAGACAATATATAACACACGCATTTTTTTCTTTCGAGACAATTTCATTTTTGTCTCTCCAGAGACAATTTCATTTTGGTCTCTCCAAAGACAATAGTTGGGATTAAAAACATATTGCCTTCAAAGAGACAATGTCTTTGATTCTAACTATTGTCTCTGTAGAGACAATAAAAAATGACATTCAACGATAATACAACATCACTTTTGTCTCTTTAGAGAATATAAAAAAATGAATCTACAAAAATATCTCACCATCATAATAAATCAATATATAAAATATTTAATCAAAAATAAACTACAATAACTACAATATCATTGATTAATTCATGTTAGGGCACAGTGGAATCAAAACACTATCCTCCTTCTTATAATGAAGGTGCTCTTCCATTGAGCTAGCACCGTTTAAAGAATTATGATTAGTGATGTCAAAGGCTCAACAAATAGCCTGTAAAGAGTGTCCAGTGTCTAGTCCTATCCACACTTCACTATACTGGAAATCATCTAGTAATTGGTCATTGTCAATCATAGTCATGAGTTTTTCCTACCAACCTGCCAACTTAAGTCTATTGAGATTAGCATTGAAGTCTATTGTAGATTGTTTTTTTCTGAAATTAATAGTATCCAATGCCATTTTTGAATCATTGTACATGATACTCTTCTATTTCTTTGATGGCCAATTCAAAACTTGTCTCGCAGCTCTTAGGGAAAGCCTTGCTGGACAGTTCTACACAAAATTTCTCAACCCACATGTCAATTATTCATAAAATAAATGACCTACTAATATTACTAGAAACATATATATATATATCATAAATGGCCAACTAAAATAAAATAAAATAATGAGCTAGCACCCTTTAAAGAATTATGATTAGCGATGTCAAGGGGCTCAACAAGTAGCCGGTAAAGAGTGTCCAATCATATCCACACTTCACTACACTGGAAATAATCTCGTAATTGGTCATTGTTAATCATCGTCATGATTTTATCCTACCAACGTGCCAGCTTCATTATATTGAGATTAGCATCAAAGTCTATTCTAGATTTTTTTTTTTTTTGAAAGTAATAGTATCCAGTGCCATTTTTGAATCACTGTACATGATACTCTTCTATTTATTTGATGGCCAATTCTATCTTTTATCTTCATTCTCCAATATAGACACGTTTTCCCATTGTTGCTTCAAAACTTGTCTCGCTGCTCTTAGGGAAAGCCTTGCTCGACAGTTCTACACAAAATTTCTCAACCCGCACTATTATTCATAAAATAAATGCCCTACTAAAATAAAATAAAATAATATATATATATATATATATATATATATATATATATATATATATATAATAAATTCCCTAATAAAATTACATTATATAAAACAAGTCTGTGTGGCGTATGCAATACCTGCCCATAACAATGGACAATAAAGAGTGTCAATTGTTACTTCTGTAAAAAATTTAATTTATAACCAAATATCATTAATTCTATAAAGAAAACTAAATCTGAGTGTTAGGGCTAGAAAGAGTAGGAGCCAGAGCTGTAGTGACATAAAAATTCATTGGAAGTTCCCATAATTGAATGCCCAATACCATATTGAGCTATAAATCCAAATATTTTATAAATATTTAGAATCAAACAGAGTATCAAATGGAATTGCATCAATCCATTATTTCATTGAAAGCTCCAATAATTTAATGCCCATTACCATATTGAGTTCAGTCTTGATTTATTTTATCTTGTTTTTCTAGCTTCTTATCCTTGACTAACTGTCAACTACCCAACCTTGTCATTAGAAACTATATTTTTTTTTTCTCTCTCTCTCTCTCTCTCTCTCTCTCTCTATATATATATATATATATATATATATATATATATATATATATATATACTACTACTACTAATACTACTACTACTACTAAAAATTTAACTCTATAATAATAACAAATACAAAAATCATGTCAGCGATGATGTTAAATTGTAACCAGGGGTAGTAACTAGTCTCATGTATGGGACTAAGGCTAAATGCTACTTGAAATTTTATGACCGCATTGTCGTAGCCTCAATAATTATAGTAGAAGATACTAGCTTTCTTGCAAATATTAACTTGGTTGAAACCGCCTTTTGGTCTTGGAGTATGAATTAAAACTTTCTCTGATTGGCTAAGAGTTTATCTTTTTCAAATGTAAGGAAACAAATTAACAACCCAAAACTCAAAGCCATTTGGAAAATGTGCGAATATGTCCCCTTTTGGACCATTAGTGGATTATTTGATGTGACTAGGTTTTTTGCACAAGATGATGTTGTTGCACGATAAGGTCTTCAAATTGTATCATACATAAATGTTTTTATTTTTTATAATTTTGTAACTATGATATCAAATTAAAACTAGCAAATGAATCCATGTGTTAATCACATCATAACATTTTACATATAACAACAACCTCATTACCTCAGTCCATTGGCTAGTGGGAAGAGAGCCAAGGCATCTTTCCAATAATTTCAAGACATTCCATTCATGCAGTAATGAGCATAAACTGTTTTTTTCTTCTTCTTTTTTCTTTTTCTTTTTTTTTTATATATAATTTTATAAATGTGATATCAAATTAAAACTAGCAAACCAATTCATGTGTTAATCACAATATAACATTTTACATATACCAGCAACATCATTATCTCAGTCTATTGGGTAATGTGTCCCTTGGCTAGTGGGAAGAGAGCCAAGGCATATTTCCAATTATTCCAAGACATTCCATCCATGCACTAATGAGAAAAGGCACTGCGGCAATGACAACCATTCTAGTAATGTCAATACTCAATTCAAAGAACCTGTAAAGATACATGTGAACTATTGCATAGGTAAATAGATATGCATCACCATATGCAACAATTTTTAGAACCAAAGTTGAAAGTAATTAATAAATGAAAATTGCATTGAAAAACAAATTAATTGGCCAAATCTTATCGAATCTGTGTGGCTACAATTAAACACGTCAAATTTAAAACTTGATCCTTGAAATAATGCAAACACGGTGACTTAAGCTACAAAGGGACCCCATGTACCATGAGTAAGGAGAAACCTACATCCTCTCCAACATGCCCACACTACTCTCAACAATCTCAGGGTTTGCGAGGCTAACCTCATCTTTGGGCTACAAAAGTTATAAAAGAAAAGGGGTGGGAAACCATTGGCTCCCTAACAAGAAACCATTTGGGTCCAACATTGATAGCTAGGAGTCAATCATTATTAACCCAAAGCTTGATGTTACTAGCTAGGGCCAACTGATAGAAACCATGATGATCCACCATATAATGGTGTCCTCTACTCATTGCTGCTAAATTTTTCCTGCCATGTGTTTATTCCTAGGCCACTGCATTTGTGGTGCACTATTTTTTGTGTTAAATACACACACACACACACACACACACGAGGGGTTAACTCAACCAATTTATTCCAATGTTATTGGGTATTTGGCTATGCAAACAAGTCCCCTTATGTAAGCTGCACTAGTCTGTCAACAAGTTTACTATGGATGTCACCCATAATTGTTGAGAAGAATATTGTGGGTTTCCTCATGAAGTTTTCCTTGAAAAAAAGGAAAAATAATATATATATATATCAACGCTCATAAATTTCATTTTATAGCCACTCCATGATCATATACAACACTAAATGACAACCTTCCCACAAAATTCTTTGTCTCACATATACAGGGACAAGAACAAGGTAGCTGATGGCCATTGAAAGAGGCATTGGGGCTATAGCGGGGTGTTTGGACCATTTCAGTTTCTCATCATGGGCATACAAATGATTTGCTTCATGAACCTTAGCTATAAAATTCTCTACAGAAAGATACTCTGACTTCTACAATGATGTATTTTTTTTTTTAAAGCCATCAAAAATCTATTTTCTGTTGTTGATATAGCTCACAGGTTCTGTGATAGTTGACAACTTTCGAAGCCTTCTTTTGAAAGGTCTAATATATGTTCTTTTAATTCAAGAAACATTTTATTTATTTATTAGCTCACTGATATATAAGCCATGTATGCAAAGTTGTCATGAGCCAAATGTGAGACCTCTCACCCAAAGTTAGGGATGTTACAGATTCAACTCTCTTGATCCCCTAGCAATTAAGCAAACTAATTAGGGTAAATGCTTTACCAAATTTATTATCCATGGATCATGGAAAAGTAATTGAAGGGTTTTCCATGAGGTTTTCTCCTAAGAAAAAAAATACTCATGAGGTTTCTTTGGAAAAGAAAAGAAATGTGTATATATATCTAGATAGGAAGATAGATAAATTTTTTTTATAGCCCCAATGGTTAGTTCAAGTGATTTATCATGCCATGTCAAAGCCATAAGGACCACAAATATCACAAGGTATAATCCGCTTAGGTCCCTTGAGGTTTGTCATATGTATAACAACACCATTCACATTAACTTGGGTCACTTCAGGGTTGGCACATGTCTACCAACAACAGAGCAACATTCACAAAATGTGAAGAAACTTTTGGGGGGTTTCCCCAAAGAAGTTGTTTATGGGAAAAATCATATTATCACCGTTTATATCCATACTTAAAGAATAGTTTTATCAACAAAATAAAGGGGGCAATAACGCTCTACTGTTCTCTTAATTAGGCTTATATTGGAGAACCTAGAGGCAATGTTGCACATGCTTGGAACCTGTTATTACACTTGGAAGTGTCAAAGTAAGGCTTATGTTTACTGTTGTTTGTCTTTTATTTTTATAATGAAGCTAGTACAACTCCAATGCTATGGTGAGTTATCACTAGCATAGTCCCAAGTGGCTCTTTATGGGGAGAGGATGAAATGAAAAATGCCCTCCATATAAGGATTAATGTCACAATA
>CM076575.1:706750097-706869431 GCA_034641835.2 Pinus albicaulis | reverse complement strand
AAAGTGGTACTATAAATATACCCCTAAGACCCATTATTATGAGCCACATGATATCCATACTAAAGATGCTAAGTTGAAAAAGATGCAAGCTATCACTTGTTGGATCTATGGAAAACCAGGACATACATCAAATATGTGTCCTGAGGCCAAAGAATCCCACAGTGGATTAGGAAAGAAATCTCAAGCCACATATAAAGGCAAAGGCCAAACTTCCACTGTCAAAACTGAACACATTTGTGATAGATGTGGTGGCTCTCATAAAACAGAGGAATGTCAGCGGTTGTTTCTAACACAAGCACAAGAATACTCCTCTTATGTTTCTAGTTCTGAATCTTCTTCTTCTTCTTCTGATTATGAAGAAGTTCATGCATATTGTCAGTGTAGTGATTCTGAAAATTGTAATTGTGAATGTTCATCCTCAGAATCTGGTTTTTCTTTTGACAATAATCTTGAAAAAGACTTTTCAGGCAAGCTAAAAGTACTCATGGCTCAGACAGATGAAGATGAGATGAAAATTTTTTCCCAGATAAGAGCCATGGAAGATGGAGACTTGAAGACCCGACTGCTTGATGCATATATGTAGTCTTCCAGTTCCTCCTCTACACGCTCTGGTAAGAAGCCAATGTTTGTTGATGCTTCTTATGAGCGCAATACTCGCAGTTATCTCCGCCAACAACAAGGTGACAAAGTTCGTGCACTCACTTTGGGGGAGGTGAGTAGGGAGATACACTGCATGAAAATAGAAATATCTGCCTTAAAAACCAGAATTTCAGAGCTTGAGAAAGGTAAACAGGTTCAAGCCTCTCCTGTTTCCACTCCTACTTATTCAGGCAGAAAGGTAAATTATACTCTACACAGTACCCCTAGAATTACTGAAGAAGTTGAAGTTGTAGAGGGACATCCTGATCCTCATATGGGTATTAGAGATATGCATTTGTTTGCTATTCAATATCAACAACATCACATAAAAATTAAAGTCTGGATAAAAGGAAAGATGTTTGATTTGATAGCATTGCTTGATTCTAGATCAGATGTTAATATGTTCTCTAAAAAGGCTATTCCATCACAATATTGGGTTACTGCTACTCGCAAGCTCATTGGGTTGGGAAAGATGACCCTAAATTATGAAGTACCAAAAGTTGCAGTCTATTTTGAATCAAAATGTGTCACATTGAAGTTTGCAGTAGGTGATATACCAGTTGATTGCATTCTTGGCAATGTGTTTCGTGCTGTAGTAGAGCCTCATAGTTCAATGAGATTTCCTAATAAGAAGGCTAGATACTTCATTACAGTAAACGGTAAGAGATTTGATCTGCCATATATTTCAAATACCCGAATGTCTACCATGGTTCAGGCCATGCAAGAAGAGCTGCACAAAGCAGAAAACAGTCTCTTAGAACTCAAAGAACACAATAACATTCTCAGCATTGAACAACAGTTGAGTTCTGAATCAGTTCAGAAGAAAATCTCTGAACTGCAAAAACAGTTTGAAGAACAGTGTTGTTCCGAGGAACCCAATGCATTCTGGCACAGAAAACAGCATTGTGTTGAGCTGCCCTATGAAGAATATTATAAGGGTAAGCCTTGCAAGTCCAGAGCCATACCTATGAGCAAAGAGTACATAAGGCTCTGTGAAAAATAAATAAATCAACTTCTTGATAGAAAGCTGATACGGGAGTCTAGCAACCCTTGGAACTGCTACGGCTTCTATGTCAATAAAAGAAGTGAATAGATCCGAGGCATACCAAGATTGGTTATTAGTTAAAAGCCTCTGAACTCTGTACTGGCTGACGATACCTACCCAATTCCTCATAAAGGAGATTTTCTCAGTAGGATCGCCGGAGCCAAAATATTTTCCAAGTTCGACCTCAAATTAGGATTCTGGCAAGTGGCCATCGCAGAGAAAGACAAGTTCAAAACAGCTTTCAGTGTTCCTGCAGGCCATTACGAGTGGAACGTAATGCCTTTCGGCCTCAAGCATGCGCCCTCTAAGTTTCAAAAGGTAATGGATTCTGTATTCAAGCCGTATGCTGATTGGTTGTTAGCTTATATAGATGATATCCTGATTTTCTCTAAAAATCTTCAAGAACATTTCAGACATTTAAAGATTTTTATGAGATTCGTCAAAAAGAATGGTCTAGTATTGAGTAAAAGGAAAATGGAGTTATGCCAGAAAAAAAAAAAATTTTTAGGGCACACCATTGAAAATGGTCAAATTGCTCTACAGTCACATGCCTTAGAATTTGCAGAAAAGTTTCGTGATGAAATAACTAATAAGACACAACTGCAAAGATTCTTAGGTTGTCTTAATTATGTAAGCAATTTTTATCCTGAGTGTGCCATAGACAGATCTCTACTAAATCAGAGATTGAGAAAGAATCCTCAGCCTTGGACAGAAGAACATTCAGAAGCAGTCCGAAAGATCAAGGCTAAGGTAAAGAATCTCCCTATTCTGTATGTTGCAGAAGATACATATTTTAAAATTGTTGAATCAGATGCCGGAAACATAGGTTGGGGAGGTGTGTTGAAGCAAAGGAAAAATGAAAGAAGCAGTAAAAAGGAAGAACAAGTTGTTCAATATGCCTCTCGAGTATGGAGCAAAGCTGAAAGAAACTACTCCACCATTGAACAAGAGGTAAAAGCAGCTTGGAATTGCATTTGCAAATTTTCCATTCATTTGGTAAATAAGTATTTTCTACTAATATCTGATGCACAAGCCTTGGCAAAAGTCTTAACCAAGACTATAAAAAATCCTTAAGATGCCAAGTTTGCTAGATGGCAGGCTCTATTCACCAAATTTGATTTCAAAGTTGAAAATATCAAAGGAATTCATAACTGTTTTCCTGATTTCCTTAGTAGAGAATTTATCCAGCAATATGTCCAGCAACAAGAACAACATGATGATTCGGAGGAAGACGAAGCACATGTGATGGTCATCATCACTGAGTGGGACCATGCCCATCAAAGAGAAACGATCAGATCCATATCTGATAATGAATCATGGGCAGTATACCGAGAAAGGTGGAGACCCACATGGCAACTCCGCAATACCCAAATACTAGATGCTGATCTACAAAGTCATTCTGATCTCTTACATCTAGTACTTGAGAGAAGAGTACATCCAAAAGGAAATAGATGGATTCATGATATGATGTACTCTACTAGCATGACAGCTTCATATGAAGCTGAAATATCTTTGTCCGAAGATTTTTGTGATCTCACTGTTATCTATACTGGCGGCAGTGACAGAACAAAAATCTACTACAAGTCATATGCAATCAACAGGACAAGGTCTCCAGGATGGAAAAATACAGAAAGATTGTTGACATTTCCAGGTAATAATCCTAACCTTATTTTCCCTGACACTGTATATAATTTTGCAGGTTATAAAAATAATTGGTGGAACCTGTTGAATAAAGATGGTCGTAATGAAACACATTACACCAAATTTAAGTTCAAGCCTACATGGATTAATCAAGCGGGCCAGAGTCCTCCCTGGTTAATTGACTGGTGGTATCAATATGGTTTGGGCGCCTACAGCATGGATCCATACTTTTATGAATCCTATTTTCAGAGTTGCTGCAATAAATTTCTTGAGGGACCCATAGGAGATTGTTTCCATACCCCTTGTCAGACTGTTGGAGATATGTGCCAGCTAGAATATAGATTGATAAATTCTATATTTGAATCTCACCGTAAAAGACAATATCAATGGCTAGTATTAACAAATATTAAACACCAGATTATCTTAAATAAACCCATGATTGTTCGCCGGATTTATACAAAAGCTTGGGATGATCACATCTACCCAAATCTTAGATTTCTGGGAATCAAAATTTTGGAGGACAATGATGAAGCCAGTACAAGAAGTACACATGGGCTCCGCTAAATCAAAAGCATCCATTGTGTTGTAATACCCAGTCACGGGTCTACAATGACAGGTCTTTTCCCGAGGGCTTTTCACCTTTTTGCAAAAGCATCCTCTATGTATGTAATAAGTGATGTTTCCTCGTGGGCCTTGTACAAAAAAAGGCATCCACAGTGTACTTCACACACTTCACGAGTTAGTGTTGGATGGAAGAATCTCGGTGCAGACGTCACTTCGGTGTTACCCGAAAGCCAGGATTCTCCTCCACGTGTCAATAATCTGATGTACCGATCGAATGTTTTTCCCCCCTCATTTTCTATATAAGGAGGGTTTAGGCTCATTCTTTGGCATTCGCATTTGGAGAGTTTAGAGTCTAGAGTCATTTGTGTTTTGAGTCTGAGTCGAGTCAAAGCTCCCTGCTCTGCATCTGCGTGAAGTTTTCGCGATCTGCTTGCATCATGGTGCTAAGAATCAAGTCCATAGGGGATCTGACTAGCCTGCGTGTCTATTTGCTCGGCATAGGCAAGAATCTGAAGTGACGAGATCCATATTAAAGTCTGTAAAATCTGTTTATGTTTGGTATGTTCTATTAAGAACTCTGAGACAGAGTCTGCAACTGGCCAGGTAGCCTCCAGTATCGCTCGCTCATTTATTGAGTAGCAAATCTGGTAAATGCCACTGTAGTCAATCTCTAGAAGGAGATCTTGTTGAGTCCTCTATAATCTGATCTCTATTGTAAAATCATTTTGAAAAATCAATAAAGAGATAAAGTTTTGTTCCGCATTTTAAGAACTGTAACTCTGAGCTTTATGAATTTCCACTGAGGTAGTATTGTCTTCTTAAGTTGTCGCCGAAAGTTCGCCAGAGGTTCGCCAAATCGCAAAGGGACGTGGAGTAGGCCGTTAAAAGGCGAAGGGAAGCCGCAGAGAAGGCCGAAAGAGGCGTGAAAGCGAAAGTAGGTTCGTGTATGGGTTCACATAGGGAACCTTAAGAAACAAGAAGATACTCAGTGAGCCAGCCTCCCTGTTGAGCAGTTTGCAGTGCAAATTATAACATAGTTTGATATTGAAGTAAATCTTCCTTTATTAATAAACAATTCCAACCACATAAATTTGAAAAATGCAATTAATTTTTTTTTTTTAAATATTACATTTTTAAAAGATTACTTTTTTCCTTAAGACATTAAAATATTTTAACATTAACATAATTATTTTAGTTATTATGAATATTCAAATAGTTTATTTAAGTTATGTAGTCAAACATTTTTAAAAATATAAAAATTATGCATCTTCTCAAAAGTGAACATATAAGAGCTTTTTTATTTTTAATTACTTAATCTCTTTCTAAAGTTGGTATAAAATTATGTTAAACAATGATGAGGCATGTTGCTATAGCCCTCATCATAGATTCAATTCCCTTCCCGATCTGGGTGGTGTATCTAGACATGGACATGTTGATGAAGATGGAGTAAAAAACAACATTTTTGTTAAACTGACCTTTCAAACCATCTACGGAGGTTTTATATTGCTTTTAATTAAAACTACTCAAACATGTATATTAAAATGGGCACTGTATTTTATATAGATAATATTTTATTTTTATTTTATAAAGGACAAGTATCAATTCTAGGTTGAGCACAAAAGTAATTACACATCTCTCTCATATTGAGTTGTAGAATGTGTCTCTCAACACACTAAACAACCAAAAAGAACCTATACCTATTATACATAGCATTTAAAAAAATGCTATAGGTAGATTAACAATCATATTGCTTCAAAATCCTGAACATATATATAATTTAAAGAGCTTTTTTTTTTAATTATTATGTAACACGTAATTCTAACTTTTTCATTTATAAAATATATTTATTTAAAAAGTATATTGCAAACATTTTTTCCCTTTTTAACATATAAAATATGAATTTACATAAAACAAACATAGATAAATGTGAATTTACATAAAATAAACCTAGATAAGAGTAAGATGAGTATTTTTGGATTTGTAGGGTCTTCACCTAGTTTTGAAGTTGTGTTCCTTTCTCTACTCTTTAAAGCTTAAAGCAACGTTGCAATTTGATGAACAAAAATCAATGTTACAATATGAAGAACAAAAATTGATGTCCAGTGTGATCAAAAAAATGGACATCTCATGTTATGAAAAAATAATTGTGTTGTAACGTGATTAAAAAAATTGATCACATATTATGAGAAAAGTTAAGCATCACAAAGCAACAAACAATAATCAACATTACAATGTGATAAAACAAATCAATGTCACAATTACTAAGTTGGCCTAGGTTTACTAGGTTGGTCATAGTTTACCAAGTTGACCTATGTTTACTAGGTTTATTAGGTTGAGCATGGTTAAACAAAAACGACCTTGCAATGTGAAAAATAAAAGAAATGTCACAATTATTGGCTTGACCTAAGTTTACTAGGTGCATAGGTTAATCGAGGTTTAGTAGGTTAACCTAGGTTTATTAGGTTGAGCATGGTTTACTTGGTTTACTAAGGTTGATAAACATATTTACTAGGTTGATATATGAGGTTTATAGGGTTTACTAGACTGATATATAATATTTTCTAATGTTGATATATCGCATTTACTAGGGTTGCTAAGGTTAACATATTAGCTTAATGAACAAATAACATTTACTAGGTTTACCATGTTTATTAGGTTGACCATGGTTTACTATGTTTACTAAGTTAACTTATGTTTACTAGATTTGTTAGGTCAACCTAGGTTTATTAGGTTTTCTAGGTTGACCTCGGTTTACTAGGTTGACCGTGATTACTAGATTAACTAGGTTTTCTAGGTAAACCTAGGCTTAATAGGTTACAAAGTTGGTCTATGTTTTCTAGGTTTATAGGGTTTACTATATTTACTATATATTGATATATCATGTTTACTGATGTTGATAAATTAGGATGATGAACATGTAACATTTACCATGTTTAATCTACTCACCATGGTTTACAAGGTTGACCTAGGTTTACTAGGTTTTTTATGTTGACCATGATTTACTAGGTTTATTAACTTTACTTCCTTGGCTTAGGTTTACTAGGATATATAGATTTTCTAGCTTGACTTAGGTTTACTAGGTTTTCCATATTGACCTAGATTTATTACATTTACTAAATTGACCTAGGTTTACTATATTCATATATCATGGTTACTAAGGTTGATATATCAATTTTATTAGGTTTATTAAGATCGATATATAAAGTTGATGGACATGTCACATTTAATAGGTTGAGTAGTTTTACTTACTATGGTTTACTAAGTTGACCATGGTTTATTAGGCTTACTAAGGTTGATATATAAGGTTTACTAGGTTTACTAAGGTTGATATATTGAACATGCAAGGTTGACTAGGTTAGCCATGGTTACTAGGCTTACTAGGTTGAACTAGGTTTCAAGCTTGGCTAGGTTTTCTAGGTTGAACTAGGTTTACTATATTTGCCTAAGTTCATGTGGCTTGACAAGGTTAACTAGGTTAACTAGGTTTACAAGGCTCACTAGGTTTACTTTGTTGATATATCATGTTTATTAGGTTTATTAAGGTTGATATATCATGTTGATAAGCATATAACATCTACTATATTTGTTAGGTTAACCTAGGTATACTACATTTAGGTTTATCTAAGTTTACTAGCTTAATCTCAATTTAACTAGGTTTACTATGTTGACATAGGTTTACATGGTTCGCTATGGTTAACTATTGTTGACCATAGTTGACCATGGGCAACATGGTCAACCACGATCAAATATGAACAAGTGGTTGTCCATAGTCAACTATACATTGACCATAATAAACCCTCATCAACCCTAAGCTTAACATATTTAACCGTAGTCAACTATAGTCAACCATGGTCAATTAATCATCCCCACTCATGTGGACCATATGTCAACCACGATATACACATCTTCATGTATATCAAACACATTTATTAATTTGAATGGGATTAATTCAAAGGTTTAATAATATAGTTAATTAATAATTTTAGTAATAATTAATAACTTTATAGTAATATTTGTAACTTCCTGATAATACATTAACCTATACAATAACACATTAATAATACATTAATTAATACATAATAAAGTATTGATAACCTATCAATTTACACATTAACATATTAATCTATACATTAATATATTAAATCTATACATTCTAAATGGTGGAAAAGATGCCTATTCATGTGTTAATATAGCACGTATACTCATTGCCTTGAAAGATATGCATCATATTTTTGGCATAAGAATATGCATATCATATTTATGTTAGCATATGAGATTCTATACAATGCCTATTTTTTTAGTTAAAATATGATAATATAATTTTTAATAAGATTGTGATTAGTTGTTATTTAGAATCTATATTTTTAATGTATAAATAAATTCAACACCATGAAAGATCAACTAAAATCTCACATTATGCAAACTAAATAACTCACATATATTATTCAACAAAATCTAATTATATTACAAAAAATTAAGTAAAAAATAACCACAAAAAACCAAAACTTATAAAAATAGATTATAAAATAGTATCTTATCTATAATCATATAATTAAATGAACAATTAATAAAGAAACATAAGTATCAAAATGATTACATTTTGTGTATACAAACTTTAGGTCAAAATTACATATAATAAAAAAATTTCCACCCGTTTCGAACTAGCCACTGTGGTTCATCATCAGGACAAGATGAGAAATCTGATCAAGAAACCTTCGAACCAGCCAGTGTGGTTCATCATCAGGACAAGATGAGAAATCTGATTAAGAAACATCCGAACTAGCCAATGTGGTTCATCATCAGGACAAGATGAGAAATTTGATTAAGAAACATTTGAACCATCCACTGTGGTTCATCATCAGGTCAAGATGAGAAATCTGATCAAGGAACTTGATTAAATAGATAAGGCAAGCTCCAACTAGTCGTTGTAAAATAACGGTTAGTTTGACTAGAATAAGAAATTCAATTAAATTTTATCATATTTTATTATATTTTAATTTTATTAAATTTTATTTTTAATTTTATTTTTATTTTATTGTATTTAAATATAATTTTTATTATATTTGAATAATATTTTTATTCATATTTTTTAATAATTTAATATTAATATTTTTTAAATCTAATTTAATATTTTTACTATTTTAGTACTTTAAATTATATGTTATATAATTACAATTCAATAATAATAATAATAATTTAATAAATTTAATTAATAGGTAATTTTACTAATTTCAATCATAATATAATATAATAATAAATCAAAAGTAACAGACACCAAAAAGAAATCGGGAGCGAGAGATGAGGGAATGACAATAGATAGCACAAGGGAAGAGACAAGGCAACTAAGAGTGAAGGGTAGGAATCTAACATCTGCTAACACTCCACCCATCACTCCTGTTAAGGTTAACCAACATCTTTTCGATTTCCAAGGGTTCCCTCAACTTGCGGTGGTGGAAATGGTCAATCCTCGCAATAACCTCAGCATCTTCAATATAAATGTGACGATTTGTCTTTTCAACATGTTCAACTAAGGCAGAGGACCAAAATCTACTTTGCCTAATGTCAGGCACATGTTCATGAATTATTTGATTAATTGATCGACCCGTTTCACCGATGTAAGGCGTCCCAAGAGCACATAATCAAGTAAACATCCTTACCATCCTTAGGAAAAATCAAGTCCTTAACAGATCTAAGCGAACTCCGAATGGTGCGGAAGGGCTTGAAGTTTGAGGAAACATTATGTTTCTTCAAGATCTGACCCCAAGTAAGTTCTCACAATATTCTCAAACGTGGCTCTATAAAAGTTACCTACTATTCTCCCAATCCTCTCCTCTTCCCCTTCTCTAACCTCCGACAATACAAAGGAAAACCAATGAGAAGCCTCATGTTCTCTATTTTGAAGGACTTTTTTGCCTCCACGATGCTCTGTAGCTCCTCCACACTTGGACAATAAAAAAGAGTTAAATGACTCCAGTTTTTCCTTCTCAATCAAACCCTACAGAATTTAAGTATCATTTAAATATCATAGTGATCTAAAATAAAATAACTTTGCTTCGCTCTTAAGTGATTAAATCAATCTATAATAACTTTGCTATTCACCCCAATGCTCAAATAAATTTCATATTTAAAAATATAAATGTAATTTTAACATATTATATATATCAACTTATCTATTTTACATGGTTCACTAGCTCCTCAAATGCTGCTTCCAAGTGACCAACATAAACTCCTAACCCGCCATGTTGCTTTATGTAGCCAGAACTACAAAATTTTCCAATTAATTGCTGATTTTAATTGGATTGTTAATTCTAGAAAAATTTCCATTTTAATTGCTAATTTTGAAAATATTTCTGTGTGAAGTATATTTAGAAGAAAATAACTGGGTGGGAGGTTTTTTATTTGTTTTATTCTATTTTATTTCAAAATGTTTCTAAAATCAACAATTTGAAATAAAAATAAATCTAAAAACATTTATCAATTTATAAACAATATTAGTATTTTTTAATTTTATTTTATTTTATTTTTTATTTTTTATTTTCAGTAAGAAAAAAACATTGTAGTAGTATAGTTCATATTCAATCAAATACGAGTGATTACATCATAAGACATTACACCCAATTTTAGTCCTGAGGAATCCAACAATTGGATACCCAATCCTCTAAGCATTTACCAGAGCCACCCATGAATATAAATCCCATAATGGCCTCCAGTTTTACTGGAATTAAATGCCTCACAATACAAGAAATAGCTAAAACTCAGAGACTGATCTCTGAGATGCCTAAATGAAGAAAAAACGAGATTCAGAATTGAATCCTGTCCCATCTATAGTAATCTTCGAGTCTCCGTATATATAGATGTCTGAGATTTTTAGATTATATGCAATGTACATGCCTCCCCAGAGTGCCATAATTTTAGCCTTGTTGTTTGAGCCAGAGCCCCCATTCCAATGGATTTGATAGTGGTCGTTGTTGTGAAGATGAATCCAAGCCCCGCAGCCACATATTCCATTGATGCATGCACCATCGAAAAATAATGCTGGGAGAATGATCTGATGAGGTCTAATTCGTCCAGAAATATATTTTATATCAGAGAAGATGCATGAATTTCATTAAATAATTGTTTATAAACAATATCAGTTTATAAGCAATTATTTAATCAAATTTATATGAAATGTTTACTTCGTATCATAATACGCAGATAAATCAATGCATGTCAAAGTCCAAACATGTCCAATGTAGTGAAATCAATGTAGTGTCCAAAAAATTCATATTTTGTGGTTGATCCCTCCATATATATTCAATTATTCTTGAATATTTTGATTGATTCTTTGGTTTTATAATAGGTTCCTCTTATATCTCATACAATGGGTTGAAAAATTTACATTCAAAATTAGTAGGTTTCATTTATGTTGCATCTTTTTGTCCTTCATCATCTTAACTATATTTGTTTTCCAACTCATTTTTCAAAGAAATAATTTCTACTTCTAGAACCTAACAATGGTATTTTATTTCTTTCAGCTGAGTATGCCTTACTTCTTCTATCATTCTTTCTTCTTATAGTTGTGCCTTTAGATTACCATTTTCTTGGTTCTGATTTTCATACTTCTTCAAAAAATCCTTTTGCCTTTTGTTTTCTCCTAAAATATTCTTTGTGCGTTTGTCACTACCTTGATAATTTTGGAGTTGCTCTTCAAATCGAATAACCATTCTTCCTGAAAAAAATTATTCCTCTACAAAACTTGTACGATATGCTTCAAAATTTACTTGAACTTCCTCTAGTTGTTATTCTAATTGACTAACCATTCTTCTTGAAAAAAAAAATTCCTCTATGGCACTTGTAAGTTTTGCTTTAAAATTTACTTTAAATTCCTCTTAGCGGCTAACATTAGTTAGTAAAGGAACATCATCTTCATTATTTATAACTAGACATGGACACATATAAGTATAGTTACCTTCATTACCACAATTAATACAATATGAAATACTTGATTCCTCTTTTTGAATGATTTCATCCTCCATGACCGCGAACAAAATATATTCTTTGGAAACTGATGTATTTCTCACATAATCACAATCCTTCTTCCTATGAGATAGATTCTTCTTACTCTTCCCTATATTGGTCATAATTCCTTTGATCTACCTCCCATATATTATACTTAACGTAAAGGAATAGGATCTGATACCAATTTATAGACTAAGGATTACACTTGGGGGCGGGGGTGGGTGGATCATTGTAATGGCCAATTTTCAGCAATTTAAACAATTTAGTAATAAATAAAAGATGAAAACATAATAATGAACCATCAAATAACATCATCACATCATTATAATAGAACATCAGATGTATGCAGAAACCCTTGCGAGAGAAAATTAAAAAAAAAATTATCACCTTCAGTTTTGATTACATAGATTTGCAGGCACCAACCCAAAAAGCAATTGCAGACACCAAACCCAAAAATATGTAAGCGCCAACTTGTTTTAGGCTACAACCTGATCAAGGAACAAAAATTGATGATATGCAAGCACTGGCTTATAATCGGATTCATTCGAAAATATCCTACATCAATGGAATTTTGTAGACGATAACTCTAGATATAACACTCGATTTCAACCATCTAAGGATGCTTAAGTAATATATCTTACCAGTTATGAAAATTTAAAGTAATTCTTGAAGAGTGATTTGGAAAATAATTTATTTTATTTGTTTACAATTTATAACCTATGTTTTTCATACTAAGCATAACCTACTTTTTTCATGTATATATTTTTTGAATTATAACCATAATAGCTATTTTATCTTTATCCCCTTAAAATGAGTACTCATACAAGTAATAAGGAGGTCGGAATGGGAACAACCTACTACATTTGTTCATTCTGATCCAAATTTTTAGGTAGATATAAATATATTTCTAGGTTATTTCCATTTAGTCATGGTCAATTAGGATTACAACATAGAATTTTTGGATAAGATTCATTGTGCACAAGTGTGAAAGTGGATTTTTGAGTTTTGTATTAAGGCCCTATATTTTAAGTATGGGTTCTGAAGTATTTTTTCTATGTACACGTACCTCATGTCATATTGTAGTCATACTCCCCAGTACCTGCTTGTCGCAAAACTCCTAGTATGAGGAGCTATAAGTCATCCATGTATTATCTATCTAAGATATCACCTCTACATAATAAAAAAATCATATAAACAAATATCTGATCCATTAGATGTATCTTGATATCCATTATTTATAACTAGACATGGAACATCATCTTCATTATTTATAACTAGACATGCACACATATAAGTATAATTACCTTCATTACCAAAATTAAAATAATATGAAATACTTGATTCCCCTTTCTGATTGATTTCATCCTTCATGACCATGAAGAAAATATATTCTTTGGAAACTGATGTATTTCTCGCATAATCACAATCCTTCTTCCTCTGAGATAGCTTCTTCTTAGTCTTCCCTATATTGGTCATAATTCCTTTTATCTACCTCCCATATATTATACTTAACATAAAGGAACATGATCTGATACCAATTTATAGACTAAGGATTACACTTTGGGGGGGTATCATTGTAATGGCCAATTTTCAGCAATTTAAACAATTTAGTAATAAATAAAAGATGAAAACATAATAATGAACCATAAAATAACATCATCACATAATTATAATAGAACATCAGATGTACGTGGAAACCCTTGTGGGAGAAAATAAAAAAAAAAATATTACCTTTAGTTTTGATTACATAGATTTGCAGGCACCAACCCAAAAAGAAATTGCAGACACCAAACCCCAAAACATGTAAGCGCTGACTTGTTGTAGGCTACCACCTCATTAAGGAACCAAAATTGGTGATATGAAAGCACTATCTTATGATAGGATTCATTCGAATTGAGGTACCAACCTCCTTTAAATTGTTGTATTCCAATTGTCACAATATTTCAAATTAGATCCACAAGCTCAAACCATAACCAAATAAACTTTTCCTTTAATCAATAGGCTTCTACATATTTATCATCTCAAAAACTTGTTCATAAGTTGATATTTATAAAAACCTTTAGGTCTTTATCTTTAAAATCGTTTGTAGCTACCCTCTTTCAAACCACAATATAATTCCAACCAAAACCCCTTTTGCAAAATTTAGTTTGCCCTTAAATTAACCCACAAAAAAATTACAAATATTAATTGTTCCACAAATTTCAACTTGTTGGTCCATGTTGACGGTATTGGATACCGACAACATATAGGGGGTCTCCCTGATGTGAAGTCTCAATTACACCTCACATTGTTTGGAGTAGGAGCCCCATCTAGAGTATCGGCCTGGCCACCATAACTTAAGGTTTTATTTGGTTGCGATGAATAACATAAGAGATTATGCACATAACCTTTAAAATCATCAAGTAAGTTAACACTGTGAAACAACAATCTCAATGTGTAAAGGAAAGCCTTCACGAGAGGGGAGACAAAAGTGAGTCTCTAGAAGAAAAGTAATAGTGCTATCCTAAGAGAGGCACGTGAGAATATGAAAGATCTATTATTTATCTAGTGAATTAGTTCACATACACACAACGATCATTAAATAAAATACAACACACATTCAACAAGATGAGCACCGAAGCCAATGATGCAGTTCAATTTATTCAGTACATATGAACATAACATATGCCACAAACATCTAAAGAATAGTCTTACAACATTCACATTACATGCATGAAAGTGTGTTGGCTCAATGAGCTTCTGATTATTAAGTGAAATATCCAAGTACACATTTACAATGGTAAGCAACTAGCTCCAATAGTGGAACATTAAGCCACTTCTTGCTTCTCCAAAAGAATGATATTCTCTCCTATGCCAAGCTAGAGAAGCCAAATCTAGCTCTCTAAATCCTAAGCCTTAAAAATCCCTTTGCTTGAGTTACGAGGTTTATTTTATAATACGAGGACTAACCTTTCATATCCCCTATGACCCTTGAGCTACCTTCATAAATCTTATAATCCTAAGCGACCTTTTGTAACCCCCCCCCCCCTCCCAAATTTAATCACTTTCACTGACCTGCCAAGGTAAACATGAGCTGAGGGATACTATAACCTGACCTAACCTCCTAGGTCCCATTGAGGAAGTGGGGCAGAATACTAATGACAAATTGACCTTTCACAACATTCGACAGGGGCTACAAGGAACTCATGGGTTGAGAAACCATCCTAGGTGGCCATACCCTAAGTTGGACCCCTCCTTCTCCATCTTGGGCGCTCAACCGCACCCACACCAAGGCCTCCATGTGGTTGGAAGCCTCCAACCGCATGCACAAACTTACATCCATGTGATTGTAACCCAAAATTTCCAATTAGCAACATGTGGTCCTATATTATGAGTCTAAATTCTAGGTCAACCTCCATACAACTACCCAAAACTTCATGTAACTTCTCAAATTCAATGAAATGAAAACAATGTTATAGATGCAAATTTGAAGGCATAACTTGACCTAGATTTCCAAGAACATGACAAGCATTTTGTCAAACATATTGAGAACATGTAAACTATAGCTCATGAATGCATATTTGAACATAGGGGTCTCATACTTATTTGAGAATCATCAAGAAGATATAATGTCCTCCCATATAATTAGCTACAATAACATTTGTTAGGGCATGCATTCATTAACTATTCATAAAATAATCAAAATATGTCAAGAGACATAACTAGAACTTGTTATGAAACCATGTTGATAAACAACATATAACATAATAATAACCATGATAGAAAAACCATAAAATCCATATAATAATAAGTACAAATACTCATGAAATCTAAGAGGAAAAGAGATCTTATTAACTTATGTAAAAGCCAACCCATTTAGGGACTTCCACGTACCACCCGATTGTAGATTGGGTTGAACCAAATATTTATTTCAACCAATAACCGCCATGCCATATTCCAAGCAAGAATGTGGGACTCAAGACAAAAAAAAACTATGGCTTCCCTATAATAGCCCAGGTTAAAACTTCATGTAAATAAAGTTAATAAAGGAAAAATAAGACCATGATCATGGGACACATATTCCAAACTAAATGTTGGAAAAAACATCCTAGTTTGGGTGTTCATTTGGTTTATTATGGTTAGGGGAAATTTGAAAAGGCAATGGAAATGGCTTTGGAAAGGCAAGAGACATTAAATGGAATTTATTTATGAAAAAAATGGAAAATAGGAGAAAGTGAAGGTGAAGGGTCATAGGTTGCATGTGAGGATGAAAATGAAGGAAAATAATGGAAAATGAAGAAAATAGATGTCTCATTAATAAAATGGATTTTGAGAATCTCTCTCTCTCTCACGCTCTTATACACTTAGATTTTTCTTGGAGAACTCTAGCATTGGATCAAGGAAAGCAAAGGAAGAGAAAAGAAGACAAAGGGAAGCAAATATCAAGCAAGGAAGAGCAGGAGAAAGTGGCTATAATGGGATTGCTTGCAGGTATCAATTTGCATGTATGATTTCCTTGCTAGATTTGGCATGCATGATACATCCATGTGTGGATTTGGTTCTCTTATTTTCATTGGCATGGGGTTTTCCATGTGTGATAGTGGTTTTTAGCCTTGCTTTTCCATTTTTGGATAGCCATGGTGTGATTGGTTTTCTTTTACTTGGTTAATTTGGATTTTCGGATGGTTTCGAAACTGAGTGGGGTGGTCCCTGGAGAAGAACATAATGCATAATGATCCTTGTACCAGTAAAGTTCAGATTGCAGGAAAGCCATGTTTTTTATACCCAGTGGGCCTAGGAATCCTCAACCAGTGAATGGAGGGATATATAGTAAATCCTAGAGGTGTGTTCCCTCGATCGGGCCTAGGAATCCTTAACTAGTGAATGGCGGGATATAAAATAAATACTAGAGGGTGGAGTCTCGATTAGGCCTAGGATTCCTTGATCGATGAATGGCAGGATATACAGTAAATCATAGAGACTAGGAGACCTATAAATTCTTAACAATGTAGGTGGAGAGATCTTGAGGCATCCATGCTTCTATAGGCCTAGTGATCCTTGGACTGATATATGGTGGGATTACTGTAAAGCCTAGTATTGTATGTTTATTGTTTAGGCCTAGGAATCCCTTGGTGGATTTTGGTAAAGCCCGAGGAAACCTGGATTGGTTTTGTTGTAAGTCCCACATTCATGCTTGGAATATGGCACTGGGGTGATTGGCTAAAAGAAAGATTTGGTTCAGCCCAATCTATGGTCGGGTGGTACCTGGAAGTCCCAGACCTGGTTGCATTCTTCATATGTTAATAAGAGCTTCTTCTATTTTGTAGTTCATGTGTAAAGTTACTTTTCCATATGTGATTTTCATGGTTATTATATCCTTGTTAATTTTGTTGATTATATGTTGGTTATGAGTATGTTTTATGATAGACCTGATGTATGGATCTCATCATGTTTTGATTAGAAAATGAATGAAAAACAAATATATGACCTAATAGATGATAATGCAGCTATTTTGATAAGGCAACAATTCATCTTTGCGAATCTTAGATAAGTATGAGACCCCTACGCTCAGATCTGTTGTTATTACCTATAGATTACATATTTGTGACATGTTTGACGAAATGCTTACCATGATTAGTAAGGGTCATATTAAGTACTTGTACAAATGATTGAATTATTAGCCTTTTTCCATTGTTGTTATTCATTTCTGGAAGTTTCGTGGAGTTTTGGGAAGAGGCTTGAGACCTAGCCCTGAAAAAGTGGCCCAGAATTTGAGGTCACTGACTCAGAACTGCCTAAACAATTCAACAGTCGCTGTCATGCCTTGATATGGGAGCGACTAGAAGGAATAAATCACATGAATTTCTTTTCATGGGAGTGACCGAAGGCCCATATCAACAAAATGGAAATTCATCTCAAGGGTTAAGCACCTGGAAGGGTTGGTTTCTTCTTGAAGGGTTTGTACCTCCCGAGGAAGGTTAGATTGGTTTGGTTTTGTGGATTCTGCTTCCTTAATTATACATGGGGAGCTGAATCACATTAGATTAGCCTCTTGTCACATGTTTACCACAACATATTAGTTAATTTGGGTAAATTTGGGAGGAGGGTGTTACATTCCAAATATTAAACCACCTCCACCCTCGCGCTTTACCGCAAACTACCAAAACAAGAAAATAAAAAACTAGGGCTATCAGGATATTAAACAAAATTCACCCTCGGGATTTACCATAATTCTATTGAAACTGGTCAAGGGATCACTGGGCCCAAAAAAATATTGGATGTCGTAGAATTTCTTCACCAATCCCTTGAGGAATTTGTTTGTCTCCACGCTAAGGCTTTACTGCAATCCCTCTAAAACTATTCAAGTGATTTCTAAGCCCTTGGGAATTTTCCTAAGGCCGCCTCACTCGATTCAAAAACCATCTGGAAATCCAAATCTCAATCGAACGAAAGAACCCCATCACACCATGGTTATCCAGAAATGGAAAGGCAAGGTTGAAACCACTGTCACACCTAGCAAAAATCATCCCCATGACAACAAGATAACTAAATACACACATGCATGCACCATGCATTCAAAAACCATCTAGGAAATCACACATGCAACATGTTACCTGCAAGTAATCCTGCTTAAGTTTCGTAATCCAAGTTTTCCTTGTTTGTCTCTTGCTTTCCTTTGCTTCCTAGTCCTTCATTTGCCCTCCTTTCTCCAATTCTTGAGTGCTCCAAGAAAGCTCTAATTTTGCAAGATTATGAGACAATAGAGATAGCTCCAAGCCACAACTGAAAAAAATATATGAAATAATCCTCAGAAGCCTTTTTATCATTGAGGCCTCTATTTTATTCAATTTTCCTCTCATGCAATTATGTGACCTTTCATCTCCCTTTTCTCCTAATTTCCTTTATTTTCATAAATAAATGTCAATTAATTTCCTTTTTCCTTTTCAGTTCCTTTTCCAATTTCCTTAGCCATAATAAACAGAAGGTGACACCCACTAGGATGTTTTTCCTAACATTCATCTTGGAATACATCTCCCATGAACTTGGTCTTATTTTTCCTTCATTAAATTTATTGCATGAACTTTTAACATGGGATTGTTACAGACCCCTCCCCCTTAGGGGAACATTGTCCTCAGTTTTCTATGACACCTATGACCAACAAGGTCGCTGGAAACTGAAACATACTACCCATGGAGCCTTATAACTTAGCTCGATGTAGTATTTACAATGAACAACCTATTGAAAAGAAAAAACAGCATGACAACCATGACAACATCACAACATGAAAACCATACAACTTATTGGAGCTTTATAACATAGTTCATTGTGGTATTTAAAACAAGACAACATGACAACATGAAAACCATACAGCTTATTGGAGCTTTATAACATAGTTCATTGTGGTATTTAAAACAACACCCAAACATAATTATGTGCATATACCAAAACTCATTTTCCTTAAAACCAAAAAACAATAAAGGATACCTTTCCTGCATCTAACCATCCATATTCCATGTAGATTCATTGCACCCAAAGTGCTTCCTGTAACATCCCTAAAACCACGTGGAATTAATAAAGAAATATTAATTAAAATTTTATCAAGAATCGGTTGGAAGTTTTAACAGCTTCTTGATAACGAATTCTTGATATGAAAGGAAAATAATGGTTGCTAACCCCGGTGGAAAATGTTAAAAAGGGGATAGCGTCGGAACATTGGAGGACCAGTTCTACCATGTATATTATGTTTGGAAGGTTAAGTTACACCTTGGAAATAGTGCAGTTCAGGATTTACATTTGATAGGTTTTCGACAGTTACGAACACTGTGGGAGTCACAATGGGAGAGAAAAATTATTATTGGTATGCTTTCAAGGATTACGGGATATTCATGACTGCGGAGAAGCCTGGTACTCTGTTAGCAGAGCTGGTCCAAATGCAGAACTGATTGCTGGAATGGTTGTATTTTTTTTTTTAATTTATACATGCCCAAATGCCCAAAACGAGAAAGGAACGAAAATGATACTTAGTGATTTGATTGAATATTGAGCTGGAATGGACTATCTTTTGGTGGAGATGTTCGAGTTCTTACCTACAAATGGAACTGCTATGGGCTTTGCTTTCGAATATCCCTCGGAAATGGAAATATTCCTTGGGTTACATAGTAGCAAAACATGGGTGCAGAGGGTTAACATATTGGACAAAGATAAGTATTCTTCAAAATAGTAGTTTGATTTTGAAATCATTTACCCATTTTCTCGAAAGAAAATAAAATATTTCATATGAATTGTTATACGCAAAAATAATCACTTTTGTGCTTATATATATACTATGGTAAAACAAAAGCTTATGACGTAAGTTCTTGAAAAGATTTCTATTATGTTAATATTTTAGAAATATATTATTCTTAGAGATATACCATGGTAAAAGACAAACTTACTATGCTAGTTTTGCGGAGAAGAAACCATGTGAGTTATTGCAAAGTTTGCTAGTATGTATCTTGAAAGATGTCAGCACTAGTAAAACATAAATAAGTAAATTTGATTTCCTTTATATATATGCATCTTATGATATGTTTCTTGTTCTTTAAAAAAAAAAGGGGATTTCTTAAAGGTGTATGAAATGATAATTAAATCCAAGTTATTTCCTCTAAAGTGAATATAGATTAAAGAGTGTAATTCTTGAATATATTCCATGGGTTGGGAGATAAGATCATGAGTTTCTTGGGAGAAAAGTCATGAAGAACCCATAATAGTTTTCTCATAATTGTTTCTTTGGGAAAAATCATGTTGAAGCTTGTGTGAAAAGAATAATAAATATTATGTTGTTTTATATATGTTGTTCTTACCTTAAAAGAATAACTTCTTGAAAGGAGTGCATGTCAACTTCTTGATTTGGATGTATACAAGGTTAAGCTAACCTTTGTATTGTTTCCTAGTTTTATGCATAAAAGAAGGTCATCTATGATAATTTCTTGAAATGGAAGCATAAGAAGCTTTCAAATATAAAGAAAACAAAATAGGTTATGATAACTTCCTGATGCAAATGAAGTATGCATTTGTTACATGAGAAGAATAGTTAATGATGGTAGAGTTCTAAGAAGCGAAGCGAATAATGTGTTTCCTACGTTAAAGAAGGGTTATTATGATAAGCTCTTGCATGCCAAAGAATAGTGATTGTGTTGGAGGTTTATATTCTTTGCATGGATAGAAGAAATATCGAGTATAATGTTTCTTTAGGAAGAATGATTTGTGAGTACTTTATACTATCATAACTATTATGTTAGTTTCTGCATATGCATGCAATATTTGTATTTCCTTTTGTTGGAAAGAATATACATATTTGTATGTGGGAAAAGATAATATGTTGTGTTAGACTACATTGGAAAATATTGTTAGTATAATATTTGAAAAATAAGACATGCATTTGTATGCTTAATTGCATTAGTTTTACAGAAAAGAAAACATGTGTTTACATGCTCTCTTGTGTTAAGATTTTCTTTGGGAAGACTCTTTTGGAAACTATATGCATAGCATGCATAGTAACAACATTCCATGTGTTAGCTTTATTAGATTTGCATGCTCCAAAAGAAATATCTGAAGGGATGGTTCTTTTGTTAAAGTTTAAGTAAACTTGAATGCACAGTGTGTCATTTTTCCATTAAAGGAATTCTTGGACAAGTGTAGTGTGTGTGAGAAGTGTCATAATAATGTGGGGATTATGTTGACATGAATTGATAATTACTTGCTTACACTAAGGTAGTGATGTTAGAAGAAAGCACATTATGATATTGTATTCACATTTCATGTATGCTCATGAATAAGTGTTAAAGGATCACTTAAAGATTGATTATTTATTGATTAAGGCTTTATCTAACCCTGACATCAATGTATGTTGAAGACAATATTAGCAGGGAATGATGGTGACATGTACAAATGAAATATTATGCTTAACGTGGTGGAAGGTAAATGATTATGGTTGATGCAGATAAGTGCAAGCTACGTGATGAGCCAATGTACAATGGTCCATTGTAGGGAATCCATGCCACCAAGATATGAAGATATAAAGATTAGTGGGTAAATGCTATCATATTTATTGTAATGGATTTAAGCTAGATATTTGTATATTTCTTTGTAAGATTTATAACGATGGTTAAGGGATGGTCTGTCTTATAAGCCATTGAGTGAGGGCTGAACACCCTCACGAGTGTTTAATAATAAAATTAAACGTTTGCTGGTTTTCACCCTACGGGGTTTCCAGGGTATATTGGTGTTCAATGATGTGATTGATTATTGTGTCAAAATGATGATTGGTTGCTTTCTTGTTGGATATTTGTCTGTCAGATGGTAGCTCTCCCGCCTCTTTTAACATACATTTATCAACATGTCCTGCGAATATTGTTTGTTGATCATCGGTAATTTTTTACCTGTTTAGATGATTCCAATGTATCCTAGTTTTCCCAAAGTAAATTATGGATCTTGTAGTTCTAGAAATCTCCTTGCGCTATTCTCCTAAGGATAAATTTTCCTCTTGTTCTGCTACCCGCTTCGCCAGCTGTTCCTCTTCGAAGGAGTCCTGTTGACCTAAGTCACTCTGTCCCCCATCCCATTTTTTAAACCTATGGTTTCGGACACTCCATTTTCCTCTTTCTACTTTTCACCATGTGAGCCTATTACTCAAAGCCTTCAAAAACCCCAAATTTGCCTGTAAACTCTTAGGCGGTCAATTTAAGTAGTTTGTCAATCTTCAAATGAAGTAACTACTATTTATATATTTCAAAAAGAACTCAGTTCCCTCCTCTTTCCTAAAAAATCCCCAAGTCAAAACTTCAGTCCATAGAAGAGTAAAAAAAACCCTTCCAATAGGTCACTAGAGTTTATAGGTTCTCGGGTTGGCCTTTGTGTTTAAGAAAATTTTTGTTAGGTAATGGGAAAGCTGGAATCAGGTCAAAGGAGAAAACTTTTAATTGGTCAAAAACAAAGTATAGAAGCCTCCAACAAGGGTATCCTTATCAAAAGTATATTTTGCAAAATATAGTTAGCCATGAGTGACATTTCTACAGGACTATCAAAGATGGATACCTACAGAAAGATTGATAAGATCAAACAAACCTGATGTATCTCATGATGATGGCACATATAAAGACTAAAGGAGTTATTGATATCAACTTCTGGGGTTTTCACACCAAGAGGTTTTCACTACTTCAAAGTGAAAACATGAAAAAATGTCAGTGGAAAGGAGGTAAAAGTTCTTCTCTTTAGTATCATCCACCAAGCAATCAAAGGCATAAAATATGCAGGACTGAAAATTACAAGCCAAAAACTCTTGAAGGGCATCCACAACAGGAGAAATGAAACATGCCTGAGTTTACAAAGAGTATCAGTGGTGTCATGACCAATTGTTTGTAAGGTGCTGCCTAGCAAAGAGCCCATGCATAGGAAAATGAAGATAGTGGTACATAAGCACAACTGTGCACATATGAATTATTCAATAAACAGAAGTGGCCAAAGAAAAATAAGGTGTGTTTGGAAAATGCCAATAGAGGTAATTTTTTTCTTAAAGGTTATCTCCTGCACGAAAAATAAAAAGAGATGTCAGTGAAGGTAAAAAGACCAAAAGGAAAAAACATTAGACAACTGGGTTTTACCGCAAAAATATTTCTCCCAAAGGGTATAAAAGACTGAGGTTATCATTTAAATTAATTTTTTCATATGAAAAAAGAGAGGAAAACTCCCAAAGCACATAATTCAGGGTTCCCGGAGTTTTCTAACAGAGTTTTCAGGTAGAAATTTTCTGCGCTACGCTCTTGTTGAGCTGCGTTGTGCTCCTGTAGACACTCTCCATGCAAATTTCTATTGCACACTACATTCCTAAAACGGTGTGATGCGCTCCTGTGCATTCAGCACATGCTCGGAAGGCACCCGACAGGTCGTGTAGAGGTGTGTTGCACTCATGTGCATTCAGGACCACACGGGAGGCCCCCGACAAGGCGTGCAAAGGGGCCCGACTGGCTCGTGCAGAGCCCACCTGACCTATTCAAGCCTGCACGATAGTCTACCCAGCCACCCCTGATTCGCTCCTGTGCATTCAGTACTTACCCAGGAGCCACCTGACAGGCATGCAGAGGTGCCCTGCTATGCTCCCGTGCGTTCAGCACTTGCCCGGGAGGCACCCGACAGTGTGTGTAGAGGTGACCTGCTACGCTCCTGCGCATTCAGGAGCTGCCCGAACTTGCATGCAAAAGGTGCCCGAATGGTCCGTGCTATGCTCATGTGACCCTTTTCTCCATCTAAGAAGATTTGAGAGCTATTTAGATGTTTTTACCTACCTTTTAAAATATTTTTTAAAGGGAAACTATAGATAAGTGTGGAGGGAAAGATTGAAGGGAATTTGACAAAACCCAAGAAAGAAAGTAAGGTCCCCTTGTTTTCATACATAGATAATTGAAAAACACCTATCCATCCACACACTGCAAGCACATTGAGGAGAAAAATTCCTAGAGAGGGCAGTGTTGACAGTGGTGAGGCAAGTCAAAGGCCTAGAGAACAGCAGAGGAAGGGTGGTAAAGAAAATAGGTTTGAGCCTATAAACATTAAAGAATTGACAACCTCTCCTACTATAGTTTCATATTTCAAAGAATTAGGATGCTATGAGTTCTATGAGAAAGTGCAGTGAGTTCAAATTGACCCTCAATTGACCAAAATTTTTGTCCTTAATCTCCATGACCACCATGTACATCTAGCTCGAGTGAATTTTGAGCTGACCACCAATGCAATCTCTATGGCCACTAGAATACCTTGCATAGGGGAGAAATGGCTCAAACAACTATATCTGGACCTAAGCTATTATCATCCCATCTTAAAACCAAGTTGCGAAGCTGATTGCAAAACCATTTTCCCCTTTTCTCATTTGTTGGACAGATATGCTCCTTTGATGAAGATCATTATGAAATAATTCACCTGTGAGGGTAGGTTTTCTAGAGTCTACTCCTACCGCATAAGACTACTCATGCCTTTTACTAAGCCCAAATTTCTCCATTTTCCCTACTACCTTTGTAAAAGTATTGTTAAAATTTCATCTTTTGTGCAAAAAAAGCCCCCCTCCCAACAAATGTCAAGTATTTTCCACCATTCCATCTTCATAATGATTGTCTTACACCAATTGGAGCAACAAGGCATCCCATGGGAATTTTTCATTGCCCATGGTGTTTTCGCAAACCCACAGCCTCTTCCTCTACAAATTTTACCACCATCATCTCAACTTCCTCCTCCCACACCTCCATCACCCTCCACTGACCATGATTAGTCCTCTTCACATGAATATTCTCCCAAAACAAACCTCCTTCTCTCACCTTCCCGTAAATCCTAGGAACATGAAGAAATTAGTGACAAGGAGGAACATGACAGTCCAAAAGAAAATGACAGTCAAGGAGAAGAAAAAAGTGATGAAGAGGAGGAAAATGAAAGTGAAGAAATTAAAATGATAAAGAAAACACCAAGGATAGTGAAGAGGAGGTAGATGAAAGCAGTAAAGAAGACAGTGACAAAAGTAGTTGGCTAAATGATGAAGGTAACAAAGAAAGTGATGACAAAGAGGAAGAAAACAATGACCAAGATGAACATGGCAGTCATGAAGAAAGTGATGATTTAGATGAACATAGCAGTCATGAAGAAAGTGATGACAAAGAGGTTGATGAAGAAGAAAGTAGTGACAAAGGCAATGAAAAAAAAAGTGAACAAGAAGGAAGAGAAAGTGAGCTAAATGAGGATGAGGAAATCAATGACAGCCCAAGTACAGAGGCAGATTTAGAAGAGACAGAGGTAGACTTTGATGATCAAAGTAATGAAGGTAAAGAAGAAAATATTGAGCAAAATGACAGTGGTAAAAGCAGCAATAATGAAGGTGAAGATAGTAGTCAAGAAGAGGCAGAGTTTGAAAGTGAATACAGTGGGAAAATCAGTGTGGGTAAAGACACACATAATGAAGCAGAAAATGATAGCCATGGTGAAGAAGAAGATCATGACAGTGCTCATGAACAAAGCAGTGATAAAGAGGCATAATTTGAAAGTGAGGACAGTGGGCCAAATCATGAAGAGGAGGACAGTCATAAAGATACAGGTGTACAAAGTAATGATGAAGACACTTCTAGTATTGCAAATACAGAGGATGACAATCATGAAAATATTTACAAAGATGCCAGCATGGGAGAAAGTGAAAATTCCTCTCAAGAAGGCAGTCAAGGGAAAAGTGAGAAATACACACATACATAAATCATCAATGAGAAGACAAACAACCCTAAGGTCACCAATGATCAAGGTATTCAAGGAAATATGTTAAAACTTGTACTCTCACTTACCAAAGAGGATCAAGGCAAGTGTTTTCTACCTTTAAGAGGCAAGTGACCTTGCCATCTACTTCAGCTCAAACATTGGACAAAGGTAAGAAAAAAGCGAAAGAAGAAGAGGAAGATCATGAAAGAGAAAGAGAGTTTGAAATCATTCACATAGACAGTGATGATGATAATGAAACAATAATTTCAAACTCCCTCCTCCAAGACAGGAATGCACAAATCAAGGACTTGGAGGCTAAATTATAAAGAGAAAAGGATGTCATTCACTTTTATCATATGCAAAACAAGCAAATGAGTGCCCAACAAGCCATCCATGAAACAAAAACACTCAGGTACTGGAAAGAGGCTCAAAAGGCACAGGTGAGGTTGGCAGAATTCATGGGCACTTATGAGGAGAGTAGTGATGAGGAGGGTCAAACTAGAAGCAGACCTAGAACTATGGGTCTTAGGAAAGCATTGGCAAAGCAGAGAGAAGAAGAATCAGCCAAAGCGGAACAACTTTCTCTCCAAGAAATCCTTGCACTAGAAATTGAACATGATAGGGAATCATGGCTTGAGAGGGCTAACACACACCTTGAGGCCATGTTGGAGAAGGCCAATAAAGAATTGGATCTACAAAGAAAAATGGCTAAGAACTATGCTCAAAGAGACCAATTTGCAAGACAAGAACTCAAAAGGGCCAAAATTTAGATCCAATCACTAAAGGAGGAAAATTACCAAGCTAGCCTTGGTATTTTGGATCAAGCTTCTCTACAGGTCTCCCAGGACCCATAAAGCACCTATCTACCAAATTTGGGAGAAATTGAACGAGTTTTTGTTTTTTGCAAATTTTGAGGCTAGGAGCACAGTACACCTGGTGCTATGCTCTTTTCCAGGGCATGTTTAGGAGAAACTCCTTGCATTTGTGGATTCCTAATCATGAAAGGAGAATAATCACCAATTTTCAGCTCAATTGGAGTTGTTTTGGTCCCCCAAAAGGGTAAAAAACACTCATTTTTTCACCATTCTGCCCACTTTTCGAAGCATGTGCTGCGCTCCTACCAGTCTTGGAATTTTCATCCTTTGGATAGGATGCAAAGGTTAGATCAGAAATCCATGGATAGATATGGAAAGTATATTTTAAGGGCTTTCCAACAAGCTATCATGGAGCCTTATCCGATATCGGGAAGGCCTTCAAAACATGGCTGTAAGAAGACCCACTTTTTCTGTTCCTATGCTACGCTCTTGGCATGGAAATTCAAATTTGACACACAGTGCTACGCTCCTATGGTTGACAAGTAAAATGTGCATTTGGAAATTTTTTGTAGGCTTTTAAGAGCCTAAAGGTCAATTTAATTGCTAAAAATGTTTGGAATGATATTTATTTTAGATATTTTTGTGTCTTGGGCCTTGCAAGGCCTCAAGGACAATATAGATACTTCTGATTAGCCAATAGAATTCTAGATGCTCTATTAGGCTTTCCTCCTCCTTGCTTGTTATATAAGGCATGAGGATTCATTTTAATATTTGGCTTTTGATGTGTTTAAGAGCAATACATGGTTTTGGAAGTTGAAGAGCAGTTTGGTGTTGTGGAACTTGTGGATGATTTTCCTTGGTTGATAATGATGAAGGCTTGCTTACAGGATTCTTGAGTTTAGTTAATGGTGAAGTATCTCTTATTTTTTCATGTTTTTATTTTTTTTCATATGTCCATCTTTCTATATTGCAATAGCTCATAAGAGCATAGGATGAGAAATGTTGTTTGAGGAACCTCAGTGCTCGTATTTGCTATTGTCTTCATGTTTTCTTCTGCTGGGTTAGTTTAAGGAATTCTTAGTTGCTCCTTAGGCCCACCTAAGCTTGTCTATTTCATTGTTGGATTAATATTATAGTTTGAAAACATGATTCATGGTAAGCCCTACTTGTTTTATGCTATCTAAGCTCTGTCTTGAAATCTCTCTTTGATGTATTAATTGATTAGGTTAAGACAAAGAGGTCTTGTTTTGATCTTGCCCTTTGTATATGCTTATTAGTTTGTCTCAAATTTTTTTATAGTTTAATGCATGATGTTTAGGAATTCCCTCTTCATTTATTTATGCTATTTTTCTCTTATATGTTTTCAAATCTTGAAAGTAGAATCATTGAAGTTAGATAAGTTGTCTTACTTCATTTTCTCCATTGGATTTTATATCTTGAATGTGTATTTTTTAAAAAGTATTGTTATTGAGTAAATGGTGTGCCCTACCTCATGAATAGTATCTTTTGCTAATCAGTATTCAATATCTATTTGTTCATAGGTATTTGACAAAGGATTCTTAACTGCCCTTTTCCCTACCTTGGTTCCCAAACTTAATGTCCATTTCACCTCACACATAAACTTTAAAGATCCATTAACTACACTAGATTTTCCCTGTGATGTACCCCGATTCATTATTGAGATGTCAATGACTTCATAGAATCCATAGCCCAATTGATTTGGTAACCTCTCACTCCACCTATCATACTTGATCATCTTACCCCAACCAAAACAAACAACAAACCTACACTTAACAACTAGCCTAAAATCAAACACTTAAATCGAACAAGTTCACATCCTTCGCATAATAGAGAGAGCCCTCTCTGAGTCTAGGAAGGCTAGGTCCTAGGACTCCAAATACTATTCTAATGTTACCCTGTGCATTTGGTATACCAATTTGCTAAATCACGGGACACTAACATAATGGCGATCACTGTGGGACCTTCTGAGTAAGTCACAAGATGAAGCATTATGTATCCATTGATTCATTTCCACCTTATCACCATCACTAACATAATGGCGATAATGGTGGGATGTTTTCAGTTAGTGACAATCTAAGTATCCCTTGGTACTCCAGAATCCCTAGATTAAACAACATTTTATGATTTATAGCTACCTCATCACTATCACTAACACAATGGTGATCATGATGCAAACTCTGATGTCAGTGACAATCTAAGTATCCCTTAGGACTTCAGAAACATTCATCAAATCAAAGAGAACTCAAGTTAATAGACAAAGAGTATAATCTGGTTGTATCACCATCCTAGAAAAATGATGACTCAGCTATAGGACACTCCTACAAAATTTAGGGCTACATATAGAAATTCAGAAAACCCCAAAACATTCCTAAATTGGCTTCTTGTCAGTATTGGTGGTGGACTATGGACACATATCTTCAAAAGAACTAAAAATATCCACCCGGTGACTCCACTAGCCTCTAGTAGGCCTTCTAACTTTACTAGTGTCCATAGACTCCTATAGGATTGTGCCGAATCAACCTTGAGAAGTCTAGAATCCTAGTCACACACTGTGTGAGTTTAACAAACACAAAAAGAGGTAAAATTTTCAAAAAGTTCAAAAACTTTCAACGTTTCTAAATTTTGAGTTCGAAATCTGTATTCGTGAAGAATCAATACTAGATCTCATCCAGACCCAAACCCTCCTACTATAGTTGATGACCCAAAAAGGATTTTGTGGCAAAGTTTTGAAATTGGAAACTTAACTACTATCAGGACCATTCATAAAGCAAGCTTTGTACCTGAAAATCTTACAGCCTTGAAAGACCCCCAATTTGACTTGTAACACACAAGAAACCTTTTTCAGAACCAAGTCACAAAGTAGAATTTACCATATCGACCTTGAGCCCATAGACTTGCATGAGAGTCCTAGCGGAGAAGCTTCCCCTTCCACACCATGTGATTTCCAACTTCTCCACCACTTTGGCTCTTTTCACCCCAAGTTTGCTCAGAATCAGTTTACTGGTCCAAATACTTCCGCCATGCCTATTCACACCTCAACTGTGCAAACCACTCCATCTCATATCACAAATCCTCCGCTTGTAAATCCACCATTAGCTCCCATCATGGCAGCTTGGTATGCCCCCCTGGTTTTAACACAACATTTGGTACCTTTGCCAAATGATTATCAGTCTAGAAACCCACACTTTACTGGGGTTGAATCTACCACTGCCCAACAACATGTAGATAGAAGAAATGATACATTTGACTACATGGAATTAGAAGAGGAAACCATGAAGATGAGGATGTTTTCCCAAAGCCTTGGAGGAGAAGCTAAAAAATGGTTTAAGAACTTGACTCCCAACAGCATACATGATCTCCCTTCCCTTTCCAAAAATTTCATAAACAAGTGGAAAATCAAGAAAAACCCCCTCCAAATCCTTTCTGAATATAACAATCTTAAGAGGAATACGAAGGAGAGTGTCCAAGATTATTGCACTAGGTTTAACAATGTCTACAATGCCCTCCCACCTCATATGAAATCCCCATTGGGCCTAGCCTTAGCTAAATTCCCAGAAGGTTTTGACCCTGACATGGCCTATCAACTAAGAGAAAGAGAGCCCCTAACTTTAGAAGACATGAAAAAGGGAGTTATAAGTGTAGAGGCAAACTTAATTGAAAAGAGAGCTAGGCTAAGATAAAAAAAGAGGGTAACCTACAAGGATAAAACCAAGCCCTCAACCTCGTCATATGATTCCAAGAATGATAACCTACTTAGAACCATGGATAGAATGATGGAGAGAATAAGAATAAATGAAAGAACACCTCCTAGGGAGAACCAACCAAATCCCCAAAACAGAAACTAGAATCAAAACTTTAGAAGAGACCCACCCCAAATCAGACAAAGGGAAAATGATCAAAAAATTAGACCACCCTTCCAAGATAACTATGTAGATGAAGGGGAAAGAGATATTGAACAACCGGATGAAAATCACCTAAAATTAATAGGCTCTAATAACGAGGGTGATGTTTCTCTCATAGAAGAAGAACAAGGTTTCTTCTCCTCGAATCCAGATGAAACAAACCATGAAGATTCCGAAGACTACGAGTTGGGATTGGAAAACGCCATAATGGAAGTCCATAGGCAATATGACCTTAGGAGCAAGAAAAACCAAGAAAAATCCAAGAAAAACAACTTTGACACTGCTATTATAAAAACCCCGAAAAACATTCTTAAAAGAACAGTAGACAATAACAACAACATGGCTAAGAAAATTGATCCTAACAAAGGTAAAATTAGCCAACCAAGTGGTGACACAAGCTGCCCTAGTACCTCTACTAGTGGCCCTGACAAAACTCTTTTGACCAAAGCTCCGAATCAGTGTCAGAAAATTTAAATGTAGAAAAATTTATGGTTGATAAAACTAATGTAAATATGCCTAAAACCCAAGTAACTTTCAATTTCGAAGGAGAAATTGCTAAAATTAAGGTAAATATACCTCTAAATGATCTGGTAGCTCAGGATATGTACAGGTCCCAAGTTTTGAAAGTTATAAAATAGGAAATGATACTAATACTCTGAATTTGACAAATGACAAACCAGAGTTTTTGTTTGGACCCGAAGTAGATGGAAAATACCATGAAGGAGCCATTCTCCCTTTCTATGTTAGCCTAAACATACATGAAAAAATCCTACATAATGCCATGCTAGACTCTGGTGCCTCTCACAACCTCATGCCAAAGGTATTGATGGAGAAATTAGGCCTAGAAATAACCAGGCCCTACAAAGATCTATATTCCTTTGATTCAAGCAGAGTTAAGTGCTTAGGCCTAATCAAGGATTTATGTGTCAATATGACACAAATCCTTGCTAAAAGCCTAGTTATGGACATAGTAGTGGCTGACATTCCCCCAAAATACGGCATGCTTTTGTCCTGATATTGGGGAGCTAAGCTGTTGGGGAACCTTCGACTTGACATGTCTTATGCTACCATCCCGATTTTTAACCAAACAAGAAGACTGTACCAGGAATCTCACATGAAGTATATGGTAAGTAGCCTAGACAAACCCAACAACACCCCGGTTTATTCCATTCATTTAGATTTGGAATCTTTTATCTTGTATAATGAAAATGAGATTAGTGGACAAGTAAAAGGAGGTGAGAAATAACTAGGCCCTCTAGAACACTCACACTCACCCTCAAATGAAGAAAATGATAACGAAAACTCTAGCAGTCCTGAACAACAACTCAGTGACAAACATGAAGTAGAAACACTTTGGAACATGAGTTTTGATGGCTCATGTGGCAAGGCCGGTTCAAGAGTTCGTGTCTGGATACATAACACAAACGAGGGTCATTCTTATAGATTATAATTTCAATGTATGAATAACATTGCAGAATATGAGGTTCTCCTCCTTGGTTTACACTTGCTTGAAGACTTAGGAGCTAAGAAAATATCAGCCCAAGGAGATTCAAAACTTGTCATTAAACAAATCAAAGGTGAATACTCAGCCAGGAACCCAAGATTGAGAGAGTACACAACACACACATATCCAAGATATGTTACAATGTCGATCAATAAATTTTGAAGGAGAGCATATCAAAACTAATTCATCTTTGAGAGATGAATCTTGAATTTTTGAAGAAGAGCGTCTCAAAATTAATTCATCTTTGAGAGATGAATCTTGAATTTTTGAAGAAGCGTGTCTCAAAACTAATTCATCTTTGAGAGATGAATCTTGCATTGCCATTGCCCCGTATAATTCTAATTCATCTATTAATTCATCTTTGATAGATGAATCCTGAATTTGCATTGCCCCACACAATAGATCAACATACATCTTATTCATATTTTTACAATGCCTTATACTAAAAAATTGAAATTAGCTAACAATATTGTTTGCTATTCCATGCAGTTCTTTTAGCCTCTCCTTCTTAACTTGGTACATGCCATTCATCTGGTTGCACACAAGTTCAGAATTGGCGAAAACTACAATTCCATTTGATCCATACTCCATCGTTGTTCGAAAACCTTCTATCAATCCAATATAATATGCCTCGTTGTTTGTTGTTCTTCCCAGTATATTCATTTTCCTTTGGACAACTTTGCTAGTCGCAATATTGGAAAGTACATATGTAATCACTGCTTTCCCTGGATTGGGATAGAAAGAAACTTCTACGCATAACTTCCATTTTTCAACCATATTTAATGGTTTTCTTATCCCTGAAAACAAAAACAAATTAAATAAAAATATATATTAAATTGACATTTACTGCAAATGCATGGGAGAAATGAAAAACTTATATTTATATCTATTGCAGAGATTGACTGTAGGGGCATTTACTAGATATGTCACGTTTCATAAAAGATGAGATCCAGAGGCTACCTGTCCCTTTACAAACTCTTCCTATAGAACTACCATGGATATGAAAATGAAAAACTTATAATTAGATATATTCTAGAGATTGAATGTAGGGGCATTTACTCTTAGGTTAAAACCTGTGTTTTGTATCAAATCACTTTTGGTTTCAATGGAAAACTTTTATGGCTAATTTGTGTTTTACATGTTGAATATAAAAGGTTTTTTCTCTCTCATTGTTTGAGACCATGCATATGAAAATGACAAACTTCTATTTAGATCTATTCTAGAGATATGGCTAATTTTTGTTTTACATACATTGAATATAAAAGGTTTTTTCTCTCATTGTTTGAGACCATGGATATGAAAATGAAAAACTTCTATTTAAAAATATTCCAGAGATTGACTGTAGGGGCATTTACTCTTAGGTTAAAACCTATGTTTTGTATCAAATCACTTATGGCTTCAATGGGAAACTTTTATGGCTAATTTTTGTTTTACATGTTGAATATAAAAGATTTTTTTCTCTCTCTCATTGTTTGAGACCATGGATATGAAAACGAAAAAACTTCTATTTAGATCCATTCTAAAGATCTGGCTAATTTATGTTATACATACATTGAATATAAAAGGTTTTTTATCTCATTGTTTGAGACCATGGATATGAAAATGAAAAACTTCTATATTTAAAACTATTCCAGAGATTGATTGACTGTAAGGGCATTTACTCTTAGGTTAAAACCTATGTTTTGAATCAAATCACTTTTGGTTTCAATGGGAAAATTGTATGGCTAATTTGTGTTTTACATGTTGAATATAAAAGGTTTTTTTTTACTCTGTCATTGTTTGAGACCATGGATATGAAAATGAAAAACTTTTATTTAGATCTATTCTAGAGATGTGGCTAATTTGTGTTTTACATACATTGAATATAAAAGGTTTTTTCTCTCATTGTTTGAGACCATGAATATGAAAATAACTTCTATTTAAAACTATTCTGAAGTTATTTGTGAGGCATTTACAATATTAGGTTAAAACCTATGTTTTGTATCAAATCACTTTTGGTTTCAATGGAAAACTTTTACGGCTAATTTGTGTTTTACATGTTGAATATAAGAGGTTTTTTCTCTCTCATTGTTTGATACCATGGATATCAAAATTAAAAACTATATATTTGGTTAAAACCTATGTTTTGTATCAAATTACTTTTTTTTTCTAAATACTATATACATGTTGACTGTAGGGGCATTTAGATCTGTTCCAGAGATTGACTATCATTTACTGAAAGTCACCTTTCATAAGATGAGATCCAAATTCTACACAGCGCTAGGATATTGCCTACAAAATGATGGATAAATGAAAAACTTCTAATTAGATCTATTCTAGAGATTGAATGTAGGGGAATTTACTCTTATGTTAAAACCTATGTTTTGTATCAAATCAATTTTGGTTTCAATGGGAAACTTTTATGGTTAATTTGTGTTTTACATGTTGAATATAAAATGTTTTTTTCTCTCTCATTGATTGAGAGGTCATGGATATGAAAATGAAAAGCTTCTATTTAAAACTATTCTAGAGATTGACTATAGGGGCATTTACTCTTAGGTTAAAACCTATGTTTTGTATCAAATCACTTTTGGTTTCAATGGGAAACTTTTATGGCTAATTTGTGTTTTACATGTTGAATATAAAAGGTTTTTTTCTCTCTCATTGCTTGAGACCATGGATATGAAAATGAAAAACTTCTATTTAGATCTATTCTAGAGATATGGCTAATTTGTGTTTTACATACATTGAATATAAAAGGTTTTCTTCTCTCATTGTTTGAGACCATGGATATGAAAATGAAAAACCTCTATTTAGATCTATTCTAGAGATATGGCTAATTTGTGTTTTACATACATTGAATATAAAATGTTTTTTCTCTCATTGTTTGAGACCATGGATATGAAAATAAAAAACTTATATTTAAAACTATTCCAGAGATTGACTGTAGGGGCATTTACTCTTAGGTCAAAACCTATGTTTTGTATCAAATCAATTATGGTTTCAATGGGAAACTTTTATGGCTAATTTGTGTTTTACATGTTGAATATAAAAGGTTCTTGTTCTCTCTCTCATTGTTTGGGACCATGGATATGAAAATGAAAAAATTATATTTAGATCTATTCTAGAGATGTGGTTAATTTGTGTTTCACATATATTGAATATAAAAGGTTTTTTTCTCTCATTTTTTGAGACCATGGATATGAAAATGAAAAACTTCTATATTTAAAACTATTCCAGAGATTGATTGACTGTAAGGGCATTTACTCTTAGGTTAAAACCTATGTTTTGTATCAAATCACTTTTGGTTTCAATGGGAAACTTCTATGGCTAATTTGTGTTTTACATGTTGAATATAAAAGGTTTTTTTCTCTCTCTCATTGTTTGAGACCATGGATATGAAAATGAAAAACTTCTATTTAGATCTATTCTAGAGATGTGGCTAATTTGTGTTTTACATACATTGAATATAAAAGGTTTTTTCTCTCATTGTTTGAGACCATGGATATGAAAATGAAAAACTTCTATTTATGTAGGGGCAGTTAGTGTAGGGGAATTTACTCTTAGGTTAAAACCTATGTTTTGTATCAAATCACTTTTAGTTTCAATGGGAAACTTTTATGGCTAATTTGTGTTTTACATGTTGAATATAAAAGGTTTTTTTCTCTCTCATTGTTTGAGACCATGGATATGAAAATGGAAAACTTCTATTTAGATCTATTCTAGAGATATGGCTAATTTGTGTTTTACATACATTGAATATAAAAGGTTTTTTCTCTCATTGTTTGAGACCATGGATATGAAAATGAAAAACTTCTATTTAAAACTATTCCAGAGATTGACTGTAGGGGCATTTACTCTTAGGTTAAAACCTATTTTTTGTATCAAATCACTTTTGGTTTCAATGGGAAACTTTTATGGCTAATTTGTGTTTTACATGTTGAATATAAAAGGTTTTTTTCTCTCTAATTGTTTGAGACCATGGATATGAAAATGAAAACTTCTATTTAGATCTATTCTAAATATATGGCTAATTTGTGTTTTACATACATTGAATATAAAAGGTTTTTTCTCTCATTGTTTGAGAGGCCATGGATATGAAAATGAAAAAATTCTATTTAAAACTATTCCAGAGATTGACTGTAGGGGCATTTACTCTTAGGTTAAAACCTATGTTTTGTATCAAATCACTTATGGTTTCAATGGGAAACTTTTATGGCTAATTTGTTTTTTACATGTTGAATATAAAAGGTTTTTTTCTCTTTCTCATTGTTTGAGGCCATGGATATGAAAATGAAAAACTTCTATTTAGCTCTATTCTAGAGATGTGGCTAGTTTGTGTTTTGCATACATTGAATATAAAAGGTTTTTTCTCTCATTGTTTGAAACCATGGATATGAAAATGAAAAAATTCTATATTTAAAACTATCCCAGAGATTGATTGACTGTAGGGGCATTTACTCTTAGGCTAAAACCTATGTTTTGTATAAAATCACTTTTAGTTTCAATGGGAAACTTTTATGGCTAATTTGTGTTTTACATGTTGAATATAAAAGGATTTTTCTCTCTCATTGTTTGAGACCATGGATATGAAAATGAAAAAATTCTATTTAGATCTATTCTAGAGATGTGGGTAATTTTTGTTTTACAGACATCGAATATAAAAGTTTTTTTCTTTCATTGTTTGAGACGATGGATATGAAAATGAAAAAATTCTATTTAAAACTATTCCAGATATTGACTGTAGGGGAATTTACTCTTAGGTTAAAACATATGTTTTGTATCAAATCACTAATGGTTTCAATGGGAAACTTTTATGGCTAATTTGTGTTTTACATGTTGAATATAAAAGGTTTTTTCTCTGTCATTGTCTGAGACCATGGATATGAAAACGAAAAACTTCTATTTAGATCTATTCCAAAGATTTACTATAGGGGCATTTACTTGATATGTCTCCTTTCATAAAAGATGAGATCCAAAGGTTACCTGGCCCTTTACAAACTCTGCCTATAGAAATATCAAACCACTTTTGGTTTCAATGGTTTGTTTATTGGCTAATGTGTTTTTATCAAATAAATTGGATTCAATTTATGTGCAGATGATGGATGATGAATGAGGTGATGTTGATAATAACCTTTACATCTATATGATAGGAAGCTTGATATACATAACAAGGTTTAGACTAGATATGATTTTGGAATTTATATTAGTTGTAGTATTTCAATATAACAGAGTCATCTATTACCAACAAACATATATTAAGATACTTGAAAGAGACTACAAACAATGGAATATAGTACCCAAAAGGTGAGAAATTTATATTGACAACATAGAGAGATTCAACTAGGCTTGTGTGGATGACATGAAAAGTACAAGTGGGCTATGTATAATTCTACTTAGAAGAGTCTTTGGTTGCATGTTTAAGCAAGAAAGAGTCATTACTTGGACAACACATAATTCTACTTAGAAGAGTCTTTGGTTGCATGGTTAAGCAAGAAAGAGTCATTACTTTCTCTATCTAGAGTAGAAGTGGAATACATAGTAGTTACTTCTTTTAAATGAATATGGAATGAATCTAAAAATGAATATGGAATGAATCATTGTACATTATGATAAATCTTGTATTTAAATGACATTTGATATATGAATAATATGGAATGAATCATTGTACATTATGAAGAGTCATGAGATCCACATTTCCACCATACTATTTGCAAGTTCTATATGAAGATATGTAGTCTAATAACTAATTAGTTATGATATTTGTGTAAATATGAAAACGGTTCTATGATATAAAGGCCAACATGGGATCAAACTACAATGTTACATTTCATTCCATCACTACTATTCCTCTAAATCCTTTAGCTTTTTATTATGAAAGAAAATTTATATATGCTATGCTATATTTGAATGCTAGATTTAACTGTATACAAATGGTGAATGGTTAAAGTATTAAAGTAGAAATTGGTTGTAGGTATTTTAAAAGATAAATTTCATTTGCAGAAGAAGAATTAACATCACATTCTTCATATCTCTCCAAGAGGACTATATTTATCACAATGTTTTGAGTAGATCATGAAGATAATAAAAAAAATACATTTTGAAAAGGAAAATAATGATCTAAATGCATATGACAGTCGATAAGGTAGTGCATAAATTCAAGCAAACAATGAAACAAAGCTCAAAGAAATACTAATATTGCAGGGTAATTTCATACATGCAATAAAAAAACTAGAAAAAGAGGGAAAGAAAAAATTTCACAATCAGATATCATTGAAAGAGACACCACTAGTATTGATATATTGAATAACTTCATACATTGAACTACTACAAATGGAAATGAAGAAACAAACATCAATAGACTCTAAATGGCCTTTCATACAATTATTTTTTTGACAGAGCCCTCTAAGACTTAGACTAATGCCCTACAATGAAGTTTTCGCATACATCCAGAAACAATAAAAAATAATTTATGTTCTAAAGAGATTAGGGGATGCGTTGGGATAGACTAGAAGCCAGGAACACACAAACAAGTAGCCTAAGATATGTTCATAAAAGATACTCGAATTTGCTGGAAGGTATAGCCTCTATTAACTACTAAATTTTTTTAGTATTTCACCTTACAAAAATATAGTATATGTTGTTGTCCTAGAACATGAGGTCTTTAAGTTACCTGTTACCTTTTAGAGCCACTCTTACAAAGACCGAAAAAGCAGACAGATTAGGGGATGTGTTGGGATAGACTAGAAGCAAGTCTTTCTTAGCTGTGATGGCCAATTACTATCACATAATTCATTTCATGGTTTTAGATTATAAGGAAATTTGTAAATATGCAACTCACAGTATAATGGTTATTGGGTTCCAAATCAGCAACGAGCAGCAACGGTGCCAAAAACTAACGAAATGAAAATCACAGTGAATCCAGAAAAACAGTTAACCAAACAAAGACGGCAAAAATGAGAGGAGCTGAGGTGATATGTTTATAAAATATGAGTTCGGCTGAACTATTTTTGCCGATTTTCCATCTGCAACCCAAGCTTCTGTTTTCCCATGCGTCAATATGCCATCAATCTAAACGGTAGGCAATTTGTTGGAATTCTGTAAAGTGTAACCCAAATTCACATTTTCACCCAAGGCTCAATCGATATTTAAGGCTCGGTCAAATTTAAGGCTCGATCAAGATTTAAGGCTTGATCAAATTTGTCTCCGAGCTTCCAAATTAACACATGTGGGATGGGAAGACACTACAAGGCATTATTTTCGCAGAGGAGATATATTACCATTTTTCTTTTTTTTCATATGTTTTCCTCCATGAAAATTTTATATCAAAAAGTCTTGGAATATACCTTTGAAACTAAAATACTTCAAATGGCTCATGTGGCAAAACAAGATTATTACTTGGGAGAATTTGGGCAAGAGGGGTTTCTATGAACCTCGCAGATGTCATATGTGTAGGGGTGATTTCAAGAATGTTTCATTTATTCATCAAATTCCCATTTGTTGTGTCCATTTGGTTTGGTGTTTTACAGTGAAAAAACATTGATGATGGTTCGATATATTCATTAATTGATGAGTGCTCTATGAATTGGAAATCTAAATACATGACAGTTAAAACACTCCCCTTCATTATATTTTGGGGAATCTAAAGATGCATGAATGCTTTCATTTTTGAAAATATTCCCTTAGATTGACAAAAATTGCAACAACATCTTATCATACTTCAAGAAATATGAATTGGTGGCTAAAAAGGGGATAAAATTTTTCAACCTATAGATTTTTGGGGCAAATAACCTATTGGCCTTTTTGATGGGGATACACAACAAAAGGTGTGTAGTTGTGGAGCATATATCGTATTATTCTCGAGACAATTTTAGTTGGAATAGTGGTGCAGGGGCAAGTTCTAGGGTGGAGATCCGGACTCTTTGGGGATTTCTATTATGTGCTTTCTAGCTTTATATCGAGACTCTATATGTGTCTGAGGAATCCAAATTCATTATTGATTGGGTCAATTATAATTCCTCATTTGACCCTCATCTTCTAACTAAATGGATGGCCTTTTCAAAGAGCTCCCTTTTTCCCATATATATAGGGAGCTTAACATTATTGTGGATCCCCAATCGAAAAAGGTTTATGATATCATATGGGTGAGACAAGCTACTTTTCTTTCTATCATAGTAGTTTACATAGCTAGTAATTTAATTAGCTCCGACGAGATTTCTTATTCATAAACACTTCTAAATATGTTGTTGATAGTTGTAATCTCACTTAAGAAGTTTTCTGAATTTATATTTTGTTTTAATTATTAGATCTCAGGTTCATTTGGAACAATTCATATTTTTTTAATAGAAACCTAACATAGATATTATTATGTAAACCAATTTTCTTCATATTAAATTTGTTGATTTTTCTATCTTGAAAGAAAAGAAAAGTAAAGATGACAACTATATGAATAATTTTCTGAAGCGTCTTCTAATTATCTTAACAGATGTTTTGGATTATGTTTTATTTTTAAATTTTAAGTAAATATATATATATTTTTAATATTAAATTTATATTTATTTAAAATTATATTTTAAATAAAAATAAATCATATTTACATTTAAAACTATTCTACCAATTTCAGGAAAAATTAAAAATCCAAAAACGCTCAATATTTGGGTGAGGCCTCTTTTATTTTCTAGATATTGCATGGTTGTGACTACTTTTAATAAAGCTTGCACACATAAATTTCATTACACTGGACATCTTCGGGCTTTAACACACACAGATTTATCTGCGTGTTAAGATATGTCTAAACATTTTATATAAATTTTATTAAATATTTTTTTATAAATTGATATGGATAAATAAATAATATTTTTAAAGTTATTTTTATTTATAACGGTTGATTTAAAAAAAAATGAAATAGTATAGAATAAAACAAATGAAAATATTTTGAAATAGGATCGAATAAATCAAATAAGAATATTTTGAAATAAGTTAGAATAAAACAAATAAGACAACCCAACATTTTAACATAAATAAAATAAGAAATTTTATTGTGGTTCATTGACAATGAAATGTACCAATCCATCTCCTTTGCACTGAACTGCACGATTAATGACGTTTCGTGTTCAAATCTTGTGGCTCTGATCACATATGATGATATTACCAACTCAATAGTCTCCTAGGGTGCTATAAGTATTCATAGTTGACATTGCTTAGTTTCACATGCATTAAGCTTTCAGTGTCATGAAATAATAGTCACGAAATTTCTCATGCTCAATTTTCAATGAAATTTATTAATCCATAATGTTTTTGGTGCTTCAATTGTCAATGAAATGTATTAATCCATCACCTATGCACTGCACCGCACGATTTTTTTAATGGTGTTTAGGGTTCGAATCTTGTGGCTCAGCTCACATATGATGATATCACCAAATCAATAGTCTCCTTGCGTGCTATAAGTATTCATAGTTTCACATGCTTCACAAAATAATAGTCGAGCCTTTTGGGTCATCTATCCAATGGAGACCATGAAACACCAATATAGTAAACCTAGGTAAACCTAGCCAACCTAGCTAACCTTGAAAACCTAGGTCAACCTAGTAAGCCTAGTAAACCATGGCTAACCTAGTAAACATTACATGTTCAATATATCAACCTTAGTAAACTTAGTAAATTTGATATATCAACCTTAGTAAACTTGGTAAATTTGATATACCAACCTTAGCAAGCCTAATAAACCATGGTCAACTCAGTAAACCATAGTAAGTAAAACTAATAAACCTAGTAAATGTTACATGTTCATCAACCGGATATATCAACCTTAATAAACCTAATAAACTTGATATATCAATATAGTAAACCTAGGTCAAACTAGTAAATGTAATAATTCTAGGTTAATTATGGGTTTACTCAAATTTCGAGTGGAAACACTCGCTAGATGAAGAATTTGATTCCTCCTCTAAGGAGTATCCATGTTCCATACCTTTGATGGACCTTGCTACATGAAAAATGAGAAATGCACGAAAAACGTGATTGCAATCAAGTTTTTTCATGTATTTCTCATTTTTCATGTAGCAAGGTCCATTGAAAGTATGAAACATGTGTATTTATTAGATGAGGAATTCAATTTTTTGTCCAATGGGTAATCCTACTCGAAATTTGAGTAAAACCTTAAGGAGAAGAGTTGAAAATATGAGTTTAAAAAATAGTTTTATTATTTTACTATTTTTTTTATTTTTTTTTACCTCCAAGAAAGGTGAATCATTCCTCATCATTGACATCATCATCTTGAATACTATTGGTTCTTATAAAGTTTATTTTGGTTGTACAATTTTCCTAGGAGATCCATTTTAGAACTCAAAATTCCCCTAATGACATATGAGCATAGAGACTTCATACTTATCTTGGAATCATCAAGAAGGTTTGATTCTCTCTCATAATAGAAGAATTACCATATATTAGGTCATGAATTCATTTTTTATTCATTTAGTAAGAAAAACGTAATGATATCCATGACAAAGATCTGTCGTAAAACCATGCTTTTAACCAAGATATGACCAATAGAATAACAATGATAGAAGAATCATTAAGATCACATAATAACAAGCACATTACACATAATACACAAGAAGAAAATTTCTCTTATTAACATATGCAAAATGTAACCAGATCAGGGACTTCCATGTACCACCCGACCATAGATTAGGCTAGAAGAAATATTTCCTTCAACCAATCACCTTTGTGCCATATTCTAAGAATGAATGTAGGACTCACAACAAAACCCATCAAGGATTCCTCAAGCTTTACCACAATCCCACCAATGGATTCCTATGCCCAAACAAGAAACATAAACTAATGGGATTTACCACAATCCCACCATATTACAGTACATGTATCACTAGGCCTATACAAGAATGGATGCCTTTGGATCTCTCCACCTAAATCGTGAGGAATTTGATTGTCTTTATTCTCTATTCTTTACCATATATCTCTTCATTCACCAGTCGAGGATTCCTAGGCCTAATCGAGGGCACACACCTCTAGGATTTACCATATATCTTGTCATACGTTGGTCGAGGATTCCTAGGCCCACCAAGGTACACAAAATCAAACTTTACTGCAATCCCACCTTCACCATCCATGGATTTCTAGACCTTGTGTTATTCTCCCTAAACTACCCTACTAAGTTTCGAAACCATCCAACAATCCAACTCAACCAAGTAAAATAGAACCCCATCACACCATGGGTATCTGGAAATGGAAAGGAAAGGTTGAAAACCACTGTCACATCTAGAAAAACCCATGCCAATGGTAGCAAGAGAACCAAATACACACTTTCATGCCAAATCTATCAAGGAAATCACACATGCAATAAAATACCTGCAATTAATCCCACTGTATCCAGTTGATCCTTTTCTTCCTTATTTGATATTTTCTTCCCTTTGCCTTCTCTGTCCTTCCTTTTCTTTTCTTGATCCAATGCTAAAATGTTGTAAGAAAACTCTAAGTATGCAAGAGTATATGAGAGTAGAGAGAATAAAGAGAGAGCTTAAACTGAATTGATAAAAGCTAACATTGACAAAAGATGTGAAGTGATGTTCAGGAGCATTTTATCAGTGAAGCCTCTAATTTCTTCAATTTTCTATTATTTTCCTTCATTTTCCTCCTCACATGCAACTTGTGACCTTTCACCTTCCTTTTCTCATATTTTCCATTATTTTCATAAATTAAATTCCAATTAATGCCTCTTGCCTTTCCAGAGCCTTTTTCATTGTCTTTGCTAATTTATGTTAGCTATAATAAACCAAATGAAAATCCACTAGGATTTTTTTCTCAACATTCAACTTGGAATAGGTATCCCGTGACCATGGTCTTATTTTTTCCTTTATTAACTTTATTACATGATTTTTTTAGCTTGGGGCTGTTACAATCTACATTGACTAATATAGGGGAACAACATCTCGGGTGATACCCCATTTTACATAGATCCCTCAACCCAGGAGCCCTCCATATAAATTCCTCACCTTGTGAGCTCAAGCAGGGGGGAAGAGTTGGCTCGGTGTCCTCGATCAGTCCTGCTCTTTGTAGATCAAAAACATATAATCATGTTCATATCTGGTACTAACATAAATAACTCGTTGAAGATTTAAATCATAATGTCTTAATATAAATAGTCATATGTTCATGCAGGACATCAAATCAAATATATATTAGAACAAATATATATCAAAAAAGGATACCTTATTCATCCTCCCTCTCATGGAGGCAACAACCACAAGCCTAATCTTGTTTCTTACAACAACACTGTCTCAATATATGAAGATATATAATTCCCAACTATACATGGGATTATATACCAATAAAATCCCACTCATTATTATCACAATGTATCACTGTCACATCGATAACCTTCTCAAAACATCTCTCATAACTAGCCATGCTAGCAACACCATACTCAACCTCAGTCATGCTTAATGCTACAGATTTTCCATCCAACTAAACTAACGAGATTTACCACAATCCCACCATATAACAGTACATGGATCACTAGGCCTATACTAGCATGGATGCCTTCGGATCTCTCCACCTAAATCGTGAGGAATTTGTTTGTATTTAGTCTCTATGCTTTACCATATATCCCATCATTCATCGAGTCAAGGATTCCTAGGCCTAATCGAGGGCACGCACCTCTATTATTTACCATATATCTTTTCATTAGTCGGTCGAGGATTCCTAGGCCCACCGAGGTACACACAATCAAAATTTACTGCAATCCTACCTTCATCGGTCCATGGATTTCTAGGCCTTGTGTTCTTCTCCCTCAACCACACTACTAAGTTTCGAAACCATCTAACGATCCAACTCAACCATGTAAAATAGAACCCCATCCCACCATGGCTATCTGGAAATGGAGACGAAACTTTGAAAACCACTGACACACCTCGAAAACCCAAGCCAATGATAGAAAGAGAACCAAATACACACTGTCATGCCAAATCTATCAACGAAATCACACATGCAATACAATACCTACAAGTAATCCCACTGTATCCAGTTGATCCTGTTCTTCCTTGTTTTATCTTTGCTTCCCTTTTCCTTCTTTGTCCTTCCTTTTATTTTCTTGATCCAATGCTAGAATGCTCTAAGAAAACTCTAAGTATGCAAGGGTATGTGAGAGTAGAGAGAATAAAGAAATAGCTTAAAGTGAACTGATAAAAACTAACATTGAAAAAAGATGTGAAGTGATATTCAGAAGCATTTTTATCAGTGAGGCCTCTAATTTCTTCAATTTTCCTTCATTTTACTCCTCACATGCAACCTGTGACCTTTCACCTTCCTTTTCTCATGTTTTCCATTATTTTCATAAATAAAATTCCAATTAATGCATCTTGCCTTTCCAAAGCCTTTGTCATTGTCTTTGCTAATTTCCCTTAGCTATAATAAACCAAATGAACACCCACTAGGATTTTTTTCTCAACATTCAACTTGGAATATGTATCCCATGACCATGGTCTTATTTTTTCCTTTATTAAATTTATTACATGATTTTTTTAGCTTGGGGCTGTTACAATATACATTGACTAATATAGGGGAACAACATCTCAGGTGATACCCTATTTTCCATAGATCCCTTAACCCCAGGAGCCCTCCATATAAATTCCTCACCTTGTGAGCTCAAGTAGGGGGGAAGAGTTGGCTCGGTGTCCTCGATTAGTCCTGCTCTTTGTAGATAAAAAACATATAATCATGCTCATACCTGGTACCAGCCTAAAAAACTCATTAAAGAGTTCAATCATAATGTCTCAATAGAAACAGTCTCATGTTCATGTAGGACATCAAATCAAATATATATTAGAACAAATATATATCACAAAAGGATACCTTATTCATCCTCCCTCTCACGGAGGCAACAACCACAAGCCTAATCTTCTTTCTTACAACAACGTTGTCTCAATATATGAAGATATATAATTCCCAACTATATATGGGATTATCTACCAATCAAATCCCACTCATTATTATCATAATGTATCATTGTCACATCGATAACCTAATCAAAACATCTCTCACAAATAGCCATGCTAGCAACACCATACTCAACCTCAGTCGTGCTTAATGCTACAAAATTTCCATCCAAAATATCATGGTAAATCTCATACTAAAGAAACACCTAGATGTGCTCATATTATCAATAATGATACCAAAAAACATTAGTACATCCATGCAGTCACATATCATAGGAAGAATATCTTAGACTAAAAAATTGATCGTCCCATGCAAATATATCGAAGTGAGCTTAGCGACAACCTAATGTGTATGAATTGACTAAGATTCTATGCCAAACATACAAACACACATGCACACACACACACACACACACACACACACACACATATATATAGGGATAGGTGCTCACATGTAACATCAATGCTCCAATCAACTATTGGTTTCCAAGTCAATTTCAACAATATATCTTCATAAATTCTTCAAATTCAATCAAAGTGTCAAAGTATTTGCATTTGGGTGAGTGCATAGAGGTGGGTTACACCTTTTGGAAAGAGAAGGTTTGATCGATATTTAAGGCTCGATCAAATTTAAGGCTCAATTTATATTTAAGGCTCGATCAATATTTAAGGCTTGATCGAATTTTTCATTGAGCTTCCAAATTGACACACATGGGATGGGAAGACACTACAAGGTATTATTTCGGCGGAGGAGATATATTACCATAGGCAAGACAAACTACTCGGCTTTTTGTCATAGCAGCTTACTTAGCTCTCACAAGATTTCTTATTCATAAGCACTTCTCTATATGTTATTGATAGTTTTAATCTCACTTAAGAAGTTTGCCAAATTTATGCTTTTTTTTAATTGTTATATCCCATGTTCATACGAGACAATTGATATTTTTTAATAAAAATCTGAAAAAAAAAATATTATTATATAAACCAATTTTCTTAATATAAAATTTGTTAATTTTTCTTTCTAAAAAAACATATAAATAGTGATGACAACCCTATAAATAATTTTCCGAAGCACCTTCTAGTTATTTTATGTTAATATATGTTGTTATATAATTATTTTATGTTAATATATCTTGTTATATATATCTATGAATGAATAAATCATATTTATATTTATAACTATGTTACCAATTTCAAGGAAAGCTAAAAATCAACAAACATTTAATATTTGGGCTGGGCCATTTATTTAATTTTGTTTAAAATATAATTTGATTTTGTTGAATCATAAAGGTGAGCTATCTAATTTGCATAATGTGAATTTTTAGTTGATCTTTGAAGGTGCTAAATCTATTTATACATTAAAAAAATAGATTCTAAATAACAACAAATCACAATCTAATTAAAAATTATATCATCATAATTTAACTAAAAAAAACCTGAGTTGTATAGAATCTCATATCCTAACATAAATATGATATGCACATTGTTATGCCAAAAATATGATGCACATCTTAAATCAAAGCAATGAGTATATGTGTTATATTTGTAAGTAGAAGCTTTTATACAAATTATGTAAAGAGTAACACAACCATGTTAATAAAGTCATTGAAACACATGGATAGGCATCTTTTCCACTTTTAGTGTTTAGATTTAATATATTAATGTATAGATTAATATGTTAATGTGTAAATTGATAGATTATTAGTACTTTATCATGTATTAATTAATGTATGATTAATGTGTTATTGTATAGGTTAATGTATTATTGTAAAGTTACAAATATTATTATAAGTTTATTAATTATTACTAAACCTTATTAATCAACCATACTATTAAACCTTTGAAATAATCTCACTCAAATTAATAAATTTCGTTCATATACATGAAGAGGTGTATATCGTGGTTGACATATGGTCAACCTCTGTGAGGAGGATTAGTTGACCATGGTTGACTGTAGTTGACTATGGCTAAATATGTTAAAGTTAGGGTTGAGGAGGGTTTATTGTGGTCAATGTATAGTTGACTATGGGCGACCATGCTTGTCCACATCTAACTATAGTTAGCTATGATAGATTACGAATCAATATGGTTCACCATAGTTGTTCATATTTGATAATGGTTGACCATTTTCCCATGGTCAACTATGGTCAACAATAGGTAACCATAGCCAACCATTTAAACCTATGACAACATAGTAAACCTAGTTAAGTTGAGATCAACCTAGTAAAACCCAGATAAACTTAAATGTAGTAAACCTAGGTCAACCTAACTAACCATGGTCAACCTAGCAAATGTAGTAAATGTTATATGTTTATCAACGTGATATATCAACCTTTATAAACCTAATAAACATGATATATCAACATAGTATACCTAGTGAGCCTTGTAAACCTAGTTAACCTAGTCAACCTTGTTAAGCCACATCAACCTAGGCCAATATAGTAAACCTAGGTCAACCTAGCAAACCTAGCTAACCTTGAAAACCTAGGTCAACCAAGTAAGCCTAGTAAACCATGGCTAACCTAGTAAACCTTAGATGTTCAATATATCAACCTTAGTAAACCTAGTAAATTTGATATATCAACCTTAGTAAACCTAGTAAATTTGATATACCAACCTTAGCAAGCATAATAAACCATGGTCAACATAGTAAACCATAGTAAAACTAATAAACCTAGTAAATGTTACATGTTCGTCAACCAGATATATCAACCTTAATAAACCTAATAAACCTGATATATCAATATAGTAAACCCTAGGTCAAAATAGTAAATATAATAAATCTATAGGTTAATATGGAAAATCTAGTAAACCTAGGTCAAGCTAGAAAATCTAGATAGCCTAGTAAACCTAGGCCAAGAAAGTAAAGGTAATAAACCTAGTAAACCTTATAAACCTAGAAACCTAGGTCAACCTTGTAAACCATGGTGAGCCGAGTAAACATGGTAAATGTTACATGTTTATCATCCTAATATATCAACGTTAGTAAGCATGATATAGAAATATAGTAAATATAGTAAACCCTATAAACCTATCAAACATAGGCAAGACAAACTACTCGGATTTTTGTTATAGCAGTTAAGTTGAATTTTGTTTATCACATTGCAAGTCAACTTTTTTTCATCACATTATGATGTCAACTTTGGTTTATTACATTGTGACATCAATTTTCATTACATTGCCATATTGGTTTTTCTTCATCACATTAAGACATATTTTTTTGTTCATCACTTTCTGATATCAATTTTTTTAACATGGTTGTCTATTGTCAACTAGGTTGACAATAGTTGAATATTTATGATAATCGCTGTCATTATTTAATTCTAGATGAATAGGGTTGGCCATGTTAAGTATGGGCGACCATATTAAGCATCGATCACCACATTGTTGATCATGGTTGACCTTGCATGATTACTATGGTCAGCCGTAGGTGACTATGGGTGAGTGTGGTTAACTAAAATTGTCAATGTTTAAATATAGGTGAAAATGATTGACCGTAGTTATCAATGATGAACTATTTGATCATTGTTAGTAATGTTGAATAATAGATGAATATGATTATTCATGGTTAACCATTGTTATGCTAGTTGATAATGTTTGAATGTTGCCAAGCTTTTATAACCATGTAGTTTACCATTGTAAAGCATATTTGATGAGTGTTTAGCTAATTTGACCATAATTATATTTTAATATTACATTAAATTCATATAAAAATAATAACAAATTGCAAATGGAACTTAATTATATTGTTGCATGAATTGTAAATGTTATTCATATACACATTACCTTCCATATATTTCAATTTTTACATTATTCATTATTAAACTATTTCTTTGCACTTCCTATGATAATTGAAAATTGAGTGGTTTTCCCATGATTACTATATATACTTCCCACGATTTCAAATCACCATTATATATATATATATTTTTAATTTATATTAAAATATTTTAATAGACATAGTTTAATTTTTTTTTTAGTTTTTATGTATTTAAAAAAAATTAATAAACATTGTTTTAAAAAATATTTTAATTTTAATTTATAAATATGGCTTTAAAAAACATATTTTAATGCTATAATTTATTTTATTAAATTTATAAAATAATAATAATATACTATTACATTTTTTATATATTTAATAAAGTTATTAAGTTAGGTTATTAATATTATATTTTTTTTATTATGATGGTTATATTATTAATATTGTAAATTTATAAATTAACATTATTAAAGTTTTAGATATATATTATATCATATCTAAATATAAATATATGTTGTATGTTTACTATGCAAACTGTTTTGTCATTAGAGAAATCATACCGATACTATATTAAAAGAACTTTTACCCATGTAAAATGTATGAAAGTAAAATAAAAACTTCTTAGATACTTTTGATTATTAAGACTATTTCTTGGAGTATCTTCTATATTGTCTATTATGTGTTTATATAGAGGCAAAACATTGCTAAGTATAAAAATAAAATTACTCATCCTAATAAATAATTAGAGGATGTATCCACCTATATGTTGATAAGTGGTTGATGTATTCATGAGAGCTAGAAAATTCTATATTTTCTATTATGTTCTTATATAGAGGCAAAACATTGCTGAGTATAAAAACAAGATTACACATCCTAATAGATAATTAGAGGGTGTATCCACCTAGATGGTGATAAGTGGTTGATGTCTTCATGAGAGGTAGAAAATTATCTATCTTCCACTACTTTTTTTAGCTTTTTCACTTTTGTTTATTTTTTAGTTGGATACAAAATAAATATCTCACCATAAAAAATAAACATTTACTGTTGTCTTTCTATTATCTCTACTAGCACCCTATCCATTATTGTTTGAAGTTAACAGTAAATATCCAAGTTTACATATATTTTATTTTCCTAATTTCCCTCTTACTTTAAAAACTATTCATTTGAGACAAAACTTTGTTCAATTTGTGTTTCCTCCCTTTTAACATTTTTGATCTCTTGTTGGATAAATGGGGGATCCTGGGTCTAATAAATATTTGTTGAATTCTCTGCTACACTTGAGATGAAGAGGGACCATCTCCATTGAGACAATACCTTCTACAAGCTCCCCTACCTCTGGCCATGTCACCAAACTATGTAGTAGCTAAGGTAGAGGAGATACGTTAGAGAGAGTGAGGACCCTCTAACAAGAAATAAGATAGTCACTGATAGGAGTAGAAAACACTTTGACCAATGCTATAAGAGTTTCTGAGACATAGCAATGGGAGGAATCAAGAGACAACCATGTAAGACAGTTCTAGAAGCCACAAATTTCCTATTGGTACTGAAGAAATAAGATACAAAGGAGAAGAAAGTAGCATTGAGGAGCTAGAGTCCAATAACAAGAATCTAGAGAAACTATAAGAGTTGACACATTCTTTGGGATCAAAGTAGAGAATTAACCAAAAGTCAAAATAGGAGAAACCAAGGCCAAGCTAGAGAGAGGAGGCGATAACTAGAGAACAATTTCTCAAACAAGAAATGAATTACTACTGTCTGACCATAGAATTGTGAGAGGATCCTGAAGTAGAAACCACAACTCATAGTGCCATCACCGAATCACTGTAGATAACACAATAATGGAAGCATTTGATGAGAAGGAATGGAAAAATTTATGAAATTCAAATCTTCCCTGAACAAAGTACTATCACTCCATGTCCCTCTAGATATAATGATATAACTAGCTCTCGACACAATTTGTGGGTATAATATCACCCAATTGAGCTTCATCCTTCCCTCCCTATTCGCCTTTGTAATTTGCCCTTTGTTACATTGCTAGTTTCCCTCATTTCCTCCTTTTTCTATGATGATGATGAATAAAACTCACATTAATCTCATTGATTGCTAGGTTAATAAATCCCCCATTCCTAGATATCCTACATGGTGACTCCCTATACTCATAAATGTCACCACCCTTTGATCAACAATCATGCAAAATTTTATAAAATTATATTAATAGGTTATAATATTTATTAAACTATACTAAATTAATAATTCTATATTGAAAAAAGTTATGTTAAATCACTATTAATGATATCCCTAAAATATTAAGTCAATATTTTTTTTATGTATAACTGTATAAAAAAATCTGAAGATTAACATAGATAATTTTACTAAGGACATAAATAATAAACATCATTATTACATCAATAGGCATGTCTATTTTGAAATGGAGCTTGCGAAATTTTAATTTAACTATCAATAACTGTTAGATGGATGGTATGGATTTAACCTCCATATAAAATTCATAATATTATACAAAAATCAATGGTTGAAAATTTTCTCCAAAGTAGTTATGTCATTTTACCATTTTAATTAAATTGATTAGTTTAAAAAAATGTCATATGAACAAGTATCATAAGAAGTGAGTTATGGCCTTTTGGGAATGTGGTATTGATAAGCCATGGTATTTCTCTATTATAATGCCCTTTATTATTAAATTAATAAGTAATAATGATGATAATAATAATATAATAAACAATAAATTTGAGAATATAAATAAATAAAATAATAATAATAAATAATAAAATATAGCTCTAAATAAAAAAATAAAAGAAACTAAATAGTGAGAGTAAATTCAATTTTAATAAAAATCAAAAGAATAAAATAAGTGACTGTTAATTATAGAAAAATTTGTGTTAAGAAAAACTTAAGACAAATAAATAGGAATTTGCATGATGACACATCAATTATGTGCATGAAGATTATATTTTGATTTTTAGAACAATTGATTATATTTAGTGTATTAAATGAGAGTGTTGCATTATTATTTCCAAAGAAGAATCCTAAGAGAGAACGATTAGTGGGTAAGGTAGTTCATTGAGAATTCAGAGGTGGCAAGGTGTAGAAATAATTAGCACAATTGAATGAATAATCGTTCTCAAAATATTGGTCGTGATCAACTAAATCTTAATAGCACAACACTTCTCAAATTTCAAATAAGTTGATTCTTCATTCTATAAATAAGTTCCTTATCTCCCATAATTTTTATAGATTATGTACTAACAATATGATTTTTTTAATAATTAATGATTTTAATTTATGTAAGTAATTTGCATGTTTTATTTTTGAGCCATTATACATCGTACTCTTGTGACCTATGAACTCCATGTTTCTATTGGAACTCTAAAGACTTACAAGACTTTGTACAACTATATATATGGCTCATATAAATTCTTTGTTTAAGAAATTATCTAATTATCCAATTGATGTTCCTAATACCTATTATGTAGTAGTACATTCTATAAAATCTGTAAATTTATTACTTTTAATACTTTATCCCACATAAAAATAATATTAATAAAAAAATTCATTAAACTTCTAAAAAGGACTAAACTTTAAACTCAAAAACACTTAATTAAAATAATAATAATAATAATAATAATAAATAAATGAATAAATAAATTATATAATTAAATATTAAATTAAATCACAAACCAATTTAAAAATACACTTGTGACATAATAATAATATTGTATTTATTCTTATTAATTTTTAATACCTTATCATATTTACACATAATATCATATAAGAATGATATGATTTTTAATTTCATATCTCAATTATTGTTAGTTATCATTAATAAACATCTTTTAAATTTGGAACTTTTATAAACATGAAGTAAAAGGAATACAGCTATATGATTGTATGTTTCAGTGAACCAATAATATCAATTTTATAATTCTTATGAAATTCATGCATTATTTGAAATATTGATCTAGGTGGATATTGGTGGCATTGTATGTCTCATTGAACCAATAATATCCATTCTATAATTCTTAAATATTGATCCAGGTGGATATAGGTGGCATTGTATGTCTCACTGAACCAATAATATCCATTCTATAATTCTTATGAAACTGATGCATTATTTGAAATGCTGATCCAGGTGGATATTGGTGGCCACCTGCATATTCCACTTGGACCCCCACAATTGTTTCTTTCAGTTTTTCAGTTTCCTTAACTGTAGCACAATTTATGTTTTTGGGTCCTGGACTTAGAGCCATTTTGAGGCCCTAAATGACATTTTTTTTTTTTTAATGGGAAAATGTGAGTCATTAACTCAAATTTGTAGTCTTGCTACATTTAGGTTTATCTAGGTTTACTAACTTGATCTCAATTTAACTAGATTTACTATGTTGACATAGGTTTACATGGTTGGCTATGATTAACTATTGTTTATGATCGTTGACCATGGGCAACATGACCATGATCAAATATGACCATAATAAACCCTCCTCAACCTTTTAAGTTTAACATATTTAGGACCATAATAAACCCTCCTCAACCCTAAGTTTAACATATTTAGCCATAGTAAACTATAGTCAACAATCGTCAACTAATCCTCTGCAGGCATGTCCACCATATGTGTGTCAACCAAGATATACACATCTTCATGTATATCAACCAGATTTATTAATTTGATTGAGATTATTTCAATGGTTAATAGTATAATTGATTAATAAAGTTTAATAATAATTAATAACTTTATAATAATATTTATAACTTCCTAATAATACATTAACCTATACAATAACATATTAATAATACATGATAAAGTACGTATCAATCTATACATTAATATATTAAATCTATACATTCTAAATGGTGGAAAAGATGCTTATTCATGTGTTTCAACTACTTTATTGATATGGTTGTGTTAGTCTTTACATAATTTGTATAAAAAAATCTACTTACAAATATAACACATATACTCATTGCCTTGAAAAATGTGCATCATATTTTTGGCATAACAATATGCATATGATATTTATGTTAGCATATGAGATTCTATACAAATGTGGGTTTTTATAGTTAAAATATGATAGTATAATTTTAATAAAGTTGTGATTTGTTGTTATTTAGAATCTATTTTTTTTTAATGTATAAATAGATTAAATGCTCTCAAAAATAAATTAAAGACTCACATTATGCAAATTAGATAACTCATATTTATGATTCAATAAAATCCAATTATATTTAAACAAAATTGAGTAATAAAAAAAAAAAACAAAAAACTCAAACTTATAAAAAATAGATCATAAAATAATATCTTCTCATCTATAATCATATAATTAAATGACCAATTAATAAAGAAACATAGATATCAAAATGATTACATTTTATATTACCAAAATTAAAATATATAATAATTTTTAATAAATATATTATTATGAAAGATAATTTATTATAAACATAATTAGATATAATTTTTGGGATTCAAGTGGTTTAAGAAAGTCATTAATCTATGATCATTTAGCATTAATCACACTTCCAGGACTTGCACAGGGTAACTATGAAGGCCACTCATTCACTCAAGCTTACTTAACTATGGAATTTTCTCCACAATCAAACCCACTTAACTTGCTACCCCATTTACAAAACCTTAACAAATATTAAGCCTCATGAACCATTCAAATAAAACTCCTTTTACTCTTTATATTTAAATATTATATATATATATATCATTTACCTTCTATCCTTAATATTTCTTAATGTAATGAAACTGAAAAATATCATTCACCTTCTATCATTAATATTTCTTAACGAGAGAGAAACTGAAACAAGGACAGATCCGTACAACGAAAATTCCTTATAATAAAATAATAATAATGTTCACCTTACATTCTTGAAAACATCAGACCGAAACTCATGGTTTTTTTAATTTACTCTTATTATACAGCCTGCATGCAAGATCACGTAAAGAGTGAATCAAGAAATCAAGCTCCTTTGCGAATGAGAATGGCAACAGCCACGTCGAGTTTATCGCGGACGAACTCTTCATATTTAGCAGCGGCCCTCTTTGCAATCCTAATGAAAATTTCATCCACAAGATGCTCATCCGACCCCAAGTGACTTCCCACAATATTCTCAAACACGGCTCTGTAAAAGTTAGCAACTATTCTCCCAAACTTCTCCTCTTCCCCTTCTCTAACCTCCGACAATGGATACGAAGGAAAACCAGCGAGAAGCCTCATGTTCTCTATTTCGAAGGACTGTTCCGCCTCCACGATGCTCTGTAGCTCCTCCACACTTGGACTGTAGAAAGGAAGGTTAAAGGAGTCCAGTTTCTCCTTATCAATCAAACCCTTCAAGTCAAAATCAAACAAATATATTTGATTAATTGGGATTGTGGATCGAAATAATTATTATTCTCCCCTACCCAAATTCAAATTTGTTGGTTTTTATATTACTCAGATTTAAATTTAAATATAAGATTAATCTAAAATAAAATAAAACAACTTTGTTGCGCTGTAAATCAATCTATAATAACTTTGCTAGTCAACCCCAATGCCCAAATAAATTTCATATTTAAAAATATGCCCAAATAAATTTCATATTTAAAAATATTCAAATGTAATTTTAACATATTATATATATCAACTTATCTATTTTACCTGGTTCACTAGCTCTTCAAATGCTGCTTCCAAGTGACCAGCACAAGCTCCTAACCCGCCTTGCTGCTTTATGTCGCCAGAATTACGAGCCGGGAGCGCTACGAACATGCATCCTCCGGGAACAATTTCCTGTGATCGGGCTTCTAAAAATGATGCGAAGTCTTGTCTGAATTGGTTGAGATACGCATCGGCCACTGTATCGCTGGATATATAGACATGACCATCGTTCCAAGCAACAGAATTTCTGTTTTCAACGCTAGAAGGAACCTGAATTTTAAATCCATTTGTATGTAATCTTTAATCACATGAATAAATTTTGTCACAGTAAAAATAAATTTGGTCCATTAGTGTGTCTTTTTTTTTTTTTTTTTGAAAATAAAAACAACCATCTGAAAATCTCTGTTATAACCATAGATAACCAGGACTACTGTATAATCTATTACCAAAAAAAATAAAAGTAAAATTACATATATAAAAGAGCTGATATAAAAACGTAAACAGATAAAAGGATGATTTAGATTTTAAGAGTTGTTTTAAAAGTCATAGCAGAAAGTCTAAATATCTGGTGTTTCTAGAAGGGTATCTTCTGGAACCTAACAATCTGGAAAAATTAAATGTATAATCTCTCGACCCTTAGATTCGGGAATATCCCCAAATCTGCAATCAATAGATAAATCTGATAAATCTGTGATAGTACTCATAGAATCTGTCAAATGGACGTGTACTTCACTCACTTGAGAGAGCCAGTGCAGGCTGATGGAGGAGTGACAGAAATGGAGAGTTTGGCGTGGGAAAAGGCGTCCGTGATGCGATCCCGACACCGCTGATGCGAAGTAACATCTAGGTGTCGCGGAAGGCTTGCCTTCATTGTGGACTGCTGCTGTTATTCCATCTGCGCCGCCTTTCAGTGGAGGCAACGTCCGATCAGCGAAGTACACCTGGAATTCCGGCACCTCCATGGAATGCTGAACGAATGTTAATTTCACAGCATTGAGGATGGTGTCTACTGCGACAAGAGTATTCATCCCCGTTGCGCACCCTAAATCTGCGATACGAAATACCTCCCTCATTTCCATGATAGAGCTCGCGTTCTTGTAGATCGAATGCTCCAGAACTCGCTTCATGGCCATAATCATATTTAACTGCACAAACATCATTACAATGAGATGGATTATTTTTTTATTTGTTTCATTATAGTTATCATTATTTCATATGGCAGAACAAGTTATAATCTAACCAACTCGTTTTTTTCCATTTTCAGATTTTAAATTATTTGTTAGAGATTTTTGTAAATCTAGATTATAGTTATCAAATTTCAAAATTTGGATAGGTATTGAATTCATTTTTACCATCAAAAATTTCATTCAAACACTATTATTAAAAAAAATTATCCAAATTAAACAATTCTAACAATTCCTTCACCTCCATAAACAATTTCTAGAATAACTATTTCATAAATGTCAACTTACACGGTTTCTGTACGAGAAACTTGAATCCATTCAACTAAAAACACTAAACATATAACATACCACTAGAACTAAAACTAACTAAAAACTAAAATTTTCTGGGGCAAAATGAATTAATCCATTAATATTTCTAATTATAAGATTGGGAGCTCAGATTAATGGGATTACCTGGACAGATGAATTATTAAGATAGCTCGAATCCCCGTTTCCACCCTTCATACAGAACACATTCTGCAGGCATTTCATGTTCTCCATTTGGATGCAAAGTGAATGCATGTGAAGCTAATTAGCAACTTCGACTATGAATACTTACAAAGTGAATGCATGTTCTCCATTTGGATGCAAAGTGAATGCATGTTCTCCATTTGGAAAGTGAATGCATGTTCTCCATTTGGATGCAAAGTGAATGCATGTTCTCCATTTGGATGCAAGGTTGTAATTGATATATCAGCATATGTGATCCGAGCCACAAGATTCGAACACGAAACGTCATTAAAAAAAAGGTTATCCAGTGCACTGCATAGAAGATGGATTAGTCCATTTCATTAAAAAAATTCATTGAAAATTGGAGCACATGAAACATTCTTATTTTATTCAGGTTGAATTTAATTTAATTGTTGATGGTTAATTCTAAACCATATTAATTGACTGGTGTTGACTTTAAACAATATAAAATTTATATTAAATGTTTAGAAGTATTAAATGTTTAGAAGTATCATAATACGCAGATAAATGCGTGCAATTATTTAATAAAATTTATATTAAATGTTTAGAAGCATCATAATACGCAGATAAATGCATGCGTGTTAAAGTCCGAATACGTCCAATGTAGTGAAATCGATGTGCGCAACATTTGTTAAAAGTAGTCACTGCCATGCAATGTGATATGATTATCCGTAACTTGTTTCTTCCTATATTAAGAAAATAAAAGGCCATGCCTACTTAATAAGTGTTTTTGGTTTTATAGTTTTTTTTTTGAATTGGTAACATAATTTTAGAATAGAGTAATATTTATTGTTATTCAATATACAATTTGAGTAGGATTAATTGTTAAGAGTATTTGTTTTCTCCTATTTAAGAGATTACAGTTCAAAATCAGAAAAGTAGAATATCTATGCAAATAGTTGCATGGAGATGAGTATCTTTTCCCACAAATAAAAAAATCTCTTACACCAATTTAATCTCTGGTTTTGTGAGTGTTCTCACACTGTTGCTACAAATAAAGATTAGTCTTTTTTTAGTCGTTTGTATGGTTTACACGTGGCATTTCATGCCATAAAATGTAACATTTGTTGGGAGAAGTTAATTGTTTTATTTTTAATTATTTTCATGAGATATAAATTAATTTTGATGATAATTATTTGAATTATTTTGATTACATATTAATTGTATTGATTTTATTATATACCAGTCTAGATCCATCTTAATTCGAGATTTATGAGCAGAGAGGGATCAAATCTCTGCAGGTGCAAACCTCTTTTTTGAGTGCAAAACTTGAGGAAAGGTTTGCACCTCTAGAGATTTGATCCCTCTCTAGAGTTGATAAATACAATAGATACAGAGTTAAGATGGATCTAGGCTGGTTTTAGTGGTGTGCAACCAAGGAAAATCTATTGATAATATGAGGAACATATGATTAATTTTATCAATAATATGTAAATACATCTAATATTAATATAACCTTTTAAATATGTTAAATATGTCTAAGATTTATACAGTAATTTTAATTTTAAATTTTCTTAGTTACCTGAGTTTGTTGAGATGATAAATATTGTAGTCTTCATTGTGATTAGTCTCAAACTATTTCTACTACTATTCTTATTGTCACATGTCTTAGTTTTGTCATATTCTCATATGGATTATATGAAAATGACATTTGGAATCGTAAACCATTTAAATATTTAGCTCGAGTTGTTATAGTACATCATACTTTGTCTCTCTTGCTCTCCAATATTAATAGGTTTAATTACTATAACACAAAATTCAATGTACATTGTCAATAATTTTCAGTGATTACACTGAAATCAATTCACACTATTAATCCAATGACTTTAAAATTAATGTACCACCATACATCCAATTACATCAAATCATAAATCAACATATACACTAGAATCAATGCATCTAATGCAAGAAATCAAATAAGATTAGAAAACAACATCTACACTGAAATCAATGCATCTAATGCAAGTAATCAAATATGATTAGAAATGAACATCTACACTCAAATCAATGCATCTAGTGCAAGTAGGATAATAGGATTAAAAACAAACATCTACACTGAAATCAATGCATCTAGTGCAAGCAATCAAATAGGATTAGAAATCACCATCTACACTGAAATCAATGCATTTAGTTCAAGAAATCAAATAGGATTAGAAATCATCTACATTGAAATCAATGCATCTAGTGCAAGCAATCAAATATAATTAGAAATCAACATCTGCTTTTAAATTAATGCATCTAGTGCAAGCAATCAAATAGGATTAGAAATCACCATCTACACTAAAATCAATGCATTTAGTGCAAGAAATCAAATAGGATTAGAAATCACCATCTACACTAAAATCAATGCATTTAGTCCAAGCAATCAAATAGGATTAGAAACCATTTACATTGAAATCAATGCATCTAGTTCAAGTAATCAAATATCATTCGAAATCAACATCTACGTTAAAATCAATGCATCTAGTGCAAGCAATCAAATAGGATTAGAAATCGCCATCTACACCGAAATCAATGCATCTAGTGCAAGAAATATTCTTTCCTCTATCCCCCCTCCATCTATATCTATATCTCCCTTCATCTCTCCTTCTCTGTCTCTTTATCACACCCTGAAAAACACGCACGCTCTCTCACTCCATATCCATCAATATCTTTGTCCCTCCCTACTTGTCTCCATTTATCTCTTCTTTCTCTTCACCTTTCTTCTATATCGTTATCTCCCTATGTCTCTCTATATCAACCCCAAAACATACACTCTCTTTATCCAATCTATATATCTATCAATCCCTCCTCCTCTCCCTCTCCCTCTTTCTATCTTCTCTCCCTCTCTCTCCATCTTCCTTATCACTCCCCCTCTCTCTCTCTCTCTCCACCTTTCACTCTCTATGTATTTATTCTTACCTCCCTCTCTCTCCCCCTCCATATCTATCTCTCTTTCCCTACCTCTCTTCACTCACTCTCTTCCTTTATCTCCCACCTCTCTCTCTCTATCTTCACCTTCCAACTTTGTTACTATATGCTTCTCTCTCTCCTTCTCTCCCCCCTTCTCTCCATATCTCCTTGTTTGTATCTTTATCTCACCCCCAAACATGCAAACACTCTCTCCATATCTCCCTTGTCACTCCCTATCTCTCTCCACTAATCACTCTCTATGTCTTTATTCTTCCCTCCCACCCCATCCAGCTCCATCTCTCTATCCCTCCCTCTCTCCCCCTCCAACTCCATCTCTCTATCCCTCCCTCTCTCCCCCTCCAACTCCATCTCTCTATCCCTCCCTCTTATATCCTCCTATCTCCCTCCCTCTCTCCTCCTCTCTTTAAATTCCTCTCTCTCTCTCTCTCTCTCTCTCTCTCTCCCTTCCTCCCATAACTCTCTTCCTCTCTCTCCCTTTATCTCCCGCCTCCTTGTATGTGCCCGCCCCCTTCCCCCGTTCTCTCTCTCTCTCTCTCTCTCTCTCCATAACTTTCTTCCTCTCTCTCAGGTCCTCTCTCTCCCTTTATCTCCCGCCTCCCTATATGTGTCCCCCGCCACCACCTTCCTTGCTCTCTCTTTCTCTCTCTCTTTTCCATTCAATCCTCTCTCTCTCTCTCTCTCTCTCTCTCTCTCTGCCCTGCAACCCTCTCTCTTCCCCCATCACTCTATCTCTCTCTCCAACTATGTTACGATATCCCTCCCTTTCTCCTTCTCTCTTCTTCTCTCCCCCCTTGTCTCCATCACTCCTTCTATGTATCTTTATCTCACCCTTAAACATACACACTCTCTCTCCATATCTCCCTTGTCACTCCCTATCTCTCCACTTATCACTCTATATGTCTTTCTTCTTCCCTCCATCTCTCCCCCTCCAACTCCATCTCTCTATCCCTCCCTCTCTCTTCCTCCTCTAATCCTTCCTCTCTCTCCCTTTCTCTCCTACCTCCCTCTCCCTTCCCCCTTCTCTCTCTCTCTCTCTCTACCCTCCAATCCTTTCTCCTTCTCCCTCCCTCTCTCCTTCTCTCCCCCACCTCCATATTTATGTCTCCCTCTTCCTCTATTACCCTTCTCTACCTCCCTCATTCCTCTCCCTCTCCCTCTCTCTTCATTCCTCCTCTCCCCTCTCCTCCCATTTATCTCCATCTCTCCCTTGTAACTCCCCCTATTTCTCCACCTCTATCATATGTCTTTGTTCTTCTCTCGCATATATATCTAGAGTTAATATATATACCATGATATATTAATATATATTATAATATAAAAAATTTAATATTGTATTAACCTAAAGTTATTAAATTTAATAATATTAATATTATAATGTGAATATTAAATTTAACAATAATATTATTATTAATAATAATATTAATAATTTAATATATATATATATATATTTTGTTAAGTTGGGCTATTCTATTAATTTCGAAAACATAAAGTTACATATGCTACAGGATGGGTTGGCAAGTTGTGCTTAACCGATCCCAGCTTTTATTACACGGTTTTTGGGCTGCCTCGGGGGAGGAGACCAGCCCAAAAAAAACTTAAATAAGAGAATTACATTATGCGCAGTAGCGCTGACATATCTAAGAAACACAAAGTAAATGGTAGCAGAAAAAAACTGAGGGCGAACATGAAAAAAAACGTAGGAGAACTGTGCACCTGCGTAGACTTCACTTTTCATCTTCATCATCATTGTTGGGGGCCTCCTCCTTAATGGGGCAAGCAAGAGCCTGTGAAACAGCTGCCTCCACATCTTCCACTACACGCCTGGGGTTGCCAACTGGTGCACAGAGGATGGGGAAGTCTGGATCTACTTCATCAGGGACACACATCCAGATGCCATCAGATTCCATAACTCAGATTTCTGTATCCTCGTCTTCCTTCTCCGAAGCCGGCAGTGGGTCATTTTTGTGGTGTCGAGGGTGCGTCTGGGGAGAGATGGAGGACTTCCTCGGACCGCGTCTTCCTCTCTGTGCAACGTGCCCAGAGGCTTCAACATGTTGCTCGGAATTGGGACTCTGATGCACAAAAGTGCTGGAAGAGGAGCCTTCTATCGACTCGAGAGGATTATCCTCGCCACGATGATAACAGCCAGGGAGAGCCCCTCTCTGACCTCCTCATATAGTACATTGGTGAAGTCTTGGAGCCATTTCACACTGAGGCAGGGGTGTATAGTTTAGGAGAAAAGGTAACACAAAAGGGCAATCAACACTGGGGCTTAAGGGGAAGAAATATCTGGGGGTCAGATGCACAGGAAGGGGTGTGGCAGCACAAAGGAGACTGCGCAGCCATAGTAGAGTTAGTAGAGTCAGGGAGAAGCCATAGTAGAGTTAGGGAGGCGACAGGCCAAGATAACAAACTGAGTATTGAAAGGGGCTGAGAGATCATCTTTTTAAAGGGGCGGGGAAGTTTGCGATAAGGATAAAAATGAGTAGGCTTCACACGCCTCTGCCTGCTATGATTAAGAACCTAAGAAGGCTCGAGGGAAGGGGTGTGGCTATAATACAGGTTAATCATGATGGCCATTATGGTGATAGATGCGAGGTGATGCTCAGGGCATGGTGACGTAGTTCCCGTTCTCTCATCATCATTCTTAATTCTGTGAGTCTCGTGTGAGTGGCTAACAATATGAGGATCCGCAGCAGATGAGGCTTTGCACAGGAGATCTATGTTTCCCAAGGAGTGTGGGATGTCATTGTCAAGCATGTCAACTCTGTCACCCGCATCCGGGGGTTGCCGATCCTTATGAATTAGAGTGAGACATTCCTGTCTAAGAGATTTATCCTCAACCTGTGTAAGGGTGGAGTTATGTAGCTCACAGTTTCATTCCACTCCTTTCTTTTCCAGAAGATCTGCAACAGAATTATCTTTCCTGTGAACGTGACCAAAAGTGATGGCTCTATGGTTGTGAAGCAACAGTTCCAACACCTTCAGCTAATGGGAAAGTCTCCAGTTGTTGGAAACTTTTGAGGAAGACATACCTTGGAGGACTCTTGTGGCAGCCATAGTTATGATTTGCGAGTCTCCCTCTATTTCCATAGGGAAGTAGTGAAATTCGATGGAAATTTGTATACCCTGTATTAGCCCTTCCAACTCCGCCAAATTATTAATGTCCCATCCTATGTTCCCGTAATATATTCTAAGAGGATCTCCTTGATAGTTCCTGACAATGCCTCTGAAACCTGCATTACCAGGTTTTCCTTTGGACGCTCCATCAAAATTTCATTTGAAGAAGCCATTAGAGGGGGGAGACCATTTTTCTGGAGTAGGGGTTCTACCAGCGCTTCTGGGATTGATGTCCATGGGGGTGTTTAGAATAATTTCCCAATTATTCCATATGTGGCATTCTGCTACAGAGGTGGGAAGGTCCTCCTGACTCCAGGCATCTAAGGCTAGAGTTTTAGAGAGGTTTTTGTGGATCCTATCCCAGAGTTGATCAGGAGTGGAAGCCTTCTCCTTGAAGATGCGGTTGTTTCATTCCTTCCAGATGTTCCAGATGAGGATGCTCATAATGATCTGCCATAATCTATTCAGGAGAGTGTTAGTGTAAGGGTTGTCCTGCCAGTTGCTAATGGTGTTAATGATGTTTCCCCTAGAGTGGTTGGAATGTTGGTATAAGACAGCTATTCTGTCCCACAGGAAAAGGCAGTGGGACATTGGTCCAACAGGTGGTCGATGGTTTCCAAGTTGTCCTGAAATTAAGGGAATCTAGAGGGCCCTACAAACCCCCTCTTCAAAATATTATCCCATGTGAGGATGTGTCGTTTACTGAGCAGCCATAGGAATGTAGCTATTTTAGGCCACAGATTGGCCTTCCATATCTTTTTCCAGATGAGGTCAGTTGGGTCGGGTTTCTGCTAATGAAGAATATTGTAAGCTTCCTTGGTTGAGTAAGTTCCACTGGGCATATGCCCCCAGCGAAGGATTTTAGGTCCTGTTTTTACTCTAATTTTTCTTTTTGTGCTGAGCTCCTCCCAGATTTCTGTAGGAGGTGTCATCCGTCCAGAAGTCTTTAGCCTTTTTTCTTTGCCTTCCTTGGAGCACTACGATCCATAGAGGTCTATGGAAGATGGAGGAGAGACTTGGAATTTGTTGCCAGGAGTCCTCCCATAATCTGGCATGGTTACCACTGCGCAACTCCAAGAAACTGTGATTTTGGATTATTCGTTTTTTATTGTTTGCTGCTTTCCAGATTTAGGATCCAGCTAGATCTAAGTTATACCTTATGAGATCCTCCTTTGGCCAACAAGGCACATACTTGGCTGTCCATAGATTGGCCCATGGAGTGTTGGGGTTGGAGACCAATTTCCACTAGATGAGGGCTCCCATTATGGTGTTGATGTGCTCAGGATCATGCAGTCCTAATCCTCCCTGAATTTTAGGGGTGTAGGCATCCTTCTAATTGACTAAGGCCCATTTTTTTTCCTTTGGTGCCTCCCCATAGAAAATATCGTTGCAGGTTGTGCATGGCTTTGAGGACCCATTTGGGAGCTGCAAGGACAGAGAAGAGATAGATGGGGAGGGATTGCGGAATAGATTTAATGAGGACAAGACAACTAGCAATGTTAAGGGTGTGGTGAGTTCAGTTGGATAGACGAGTTTCCATTTTTTCCAGCAACGCTCTCCAAGAGGAGTGATTGATGGCCGAGTCAGCCAGCAGGGCTCCTAGGTATTTGGAGGGTAAAGATGCAATGGAGAATCTAAGGATGCAGGCGATGGTGCATTGGGTTAGAGGGGGGGTGTGAAAGAAGAACATCTATGATTTTTCAGGGTTAATCTCTGTCCCAGAGGCTTCAGAGAAGGAGTCAAGAATGGATTTGAGGGTCCGAGCTTCATGGACTAAGGGGTAACCCATGATTAAGTTTTTATCCACAAATTGCTAGTGAAAGGAGGGAGGCAGGTTGTGGAGGGGTAAACGAAGCAAGGCTCCAGTTTGGATGAAGCTTTTGAGAAGGTGACCCAAACCTTCTGCCATGATGATGAAGATACAAGGAGAGAGAGGGTCCCCTTTTCGTATTCCTCTCGAGAGGTTGAAGGTGGCAGAGGGGATGCCATTGACCAGAATGGAGAGAAAGGGAGAGGTGATGAGACTCATGGTCCATCTAACCCAGGTTTACTGAAGCTAAAGGCTAAAAGAACTTTTTTGATGTATTCCCAACTGAGTTTATCAAAATATTTGGATAAGTCAATTTTAAGAAGCATGTCGGGAATTTTGGTGGTTTTGAGGGAGTGAATGACTTCATGGGTTAGGATGATGCCATCAAGAATCTGCCTTCCTTCCACATAACCTATTTTCTTTGGGGAGATGATGAGGGGAAGGAGCTTCTTTAGCCTATTAGCTATAACTTCGGAGATAATTTTTTAAATGACATTGCAGATAGCTATAGGTCTTTACTTACTTGGTGAGGATGCTATGTCTTCTTTTGGAACCAAAGTGATGAAGGTGGCATTTAGTGTAGGTAGAAGCCAGTGGGTGGAACGTTATCCCTCCACAACATCCCAGAATTCATTTTGGATGGAATCCCAGAATAAATGGAAGAAGTTGGTGGTAAATCCATCGGGACCTGGAGCTTTCCCTGCCTTCAGCTGGAAGACTGATTGTTCCACCTCAGATAAAGAGGTAGCTGCGAGCAACATCCTGTTATGTTCCTCCATTATCAGCTTGGGGAGGTGTTGAGTGATTTCCCAAATGGCTTCATGCCTCTGGTGGTTGGGTTCTTGGAGGATGTCCCTGGAATGATTGCGCAACTCCTTAGTGATGGCCACTTGCGTTTCCAGCCTTTCCCCCGATTGGTACTTGAGGACTGTGATTATGTTGTGCATCCAATGCTGAATGGTGGAGCGGTGGAAGAATTTGGTATTTATTTCTCCCTCTTTGAGCTAGTTGATTCTTGATTTTTGTCTCCAGAGGGTTGCTTCTTGGTTCCTTCTTTCTTCCAGCTGAGTAGTTAGGGATCTCTCCTGATGATCTGACTCAACTAGGCACCCTTCTTGGATAGTTTTCTATTGCAGTTTATTCATTTTTTACTTATTTTTTTCCATACTTTCAGTTGGCCTTTGAGTAGTTTCCATTTTTTCTGAAACTGGAGCATTTTGGTGCCTTGAGGAGGTGCTAAGAAAGATCACCATTTGGAAACCATTTCCTTTAACCCTGGGTTCCTGAACCAGCAATGTTCAAAGAGAAAAGGTTTAGGAGCATGCTTACCTAGTTGGAGCCATTGAATTTGTTTTGGCCAGTGATTAGATCCTGCTGCCGAGATGATGGTGGCATCTATGTTACCTCCAAGACAGATGAGATCTTTGGTGATGAGGAATATATCAAGTCTTGAGGCTATCTGATGGGCACCTCCTCTTTTGTTGTTCCACGTGAAGATTCCATTGGAGTTGTGTAGATCTATGAGGTTATTGCTCTGGATGAATTTTTTGAATCCATTACTTTCTGATTCTAGATGCATCCTTCCGCCTTTATTTTCCTGGATATAGGTTATCATGTTGAAGTCTCCTCCCAAGAGCCATAGAGGGAGGGATCGTTGTTTGTTGATTTTCTCTAGGTTGTTCAAGAGCGCCAATTTTTATTGAGCGTTTTTAGGAGAGTAGAAATTTGTGAGCAGGCCATGGATGTTCGTGCCAATCAGGTGAAAGTTGGCCTGAATGAAGTGTCTGTTAGCATGAAAGTTCTCTAAGGAGATGTTTTGGGGGTTCCAGATGATTTCCATGCCTCCAAGTGCCTCGTTTGCATCAACCGCTATTGTATTGCTTCCTTTCCAGATCTTTTTGAAGATGGTTTCCAAAGTAGAGCTGGAATATTTGGTTTCTTGCATGTAGGATACTGTCGGATGTTCCTCAGTGATCATTTTCTTTATGATCATGTGCTTCGTGGGGCTGTTGAGCCCTTTAATATTCCAAGAGATGAACTTTATGGGAAAATATTGGAGGTGAGGGCATAGAATTTAGTCAGCTTGGGGAATCGCCCAGAATCCGCCATTTCTTTCCCAATTTCTATGGCTCTTTGCAGGGCTTTTTTCCTACCCCTTTTGCAAGACTCTTTTGTGAAGTATTTTGTGTTGATGAATGTGCCCCCTTGGATACCTAAGGAGGGGAGCTGTTGTGCTCTGGCGAGGATTTCCTCCATTTTTTGGATTTGTTGCCCGGGATTGATATGTACTCCTTCTTGTTACAATATTCCTCTAGCTTGATGAGATCTATCCTTTCAAATCTATGCTTTCTGTTTCTTCCTCCATCACTTTTAGGATTGATTCCATGATCTGTTCTTTGCCTTTTATCATGTTGTTTTCCCCTGCGGCGTTTGCAGTAGGTGGTTTCAAGAAGATCTCAAGGGGGATCTTATCCTGTTGAGCCTTAGAGGACTGGGCCTACGTCGTGGAGGTACTTCCAGCTTCGATGACTGGTTCGAGTTCGTTTTCATTTAGTTGATTTAAGGCTACGAATTTGTTGCTAATCGTAGGTCCTTTTTTATTCTGCTAAGGGGTAGCTCTCCTGTTGTGTCGTTTTTTTCTTGCTACCTTTGTGAAACCTTCTACCTCATGTTCGATGGAATCCTTTTCAGTTGTAGCTTTCCTTTTTGGGGGATAGTCTTTAAAGAGATGCCCATGTTGGTGACACTTTTTGCATCTGAAAGGAATGTGCTCATAATATATAGTTTGTGTCCATTCAAAATCTTCATGCATCAAACTTACCTCGCCTGGTAGCAGTTCGACTAGGTTCATGTAGACGCGTATGTGGGCATAGGCTGTGTAGCAGTTGATCTTGGTCTCCTCTGCAATTTTGACGAACTCTCCTAAGGCGTTGCCAATGTCTCTGAGGGTTAGCTCGCCCCAATAGTCTTGGGGGAGAGAGTAGAGCCAGGTCTAGACCATTGCCCAAGTGAGATCCTGTTTATCTGGGTTGAAACTCTTAGTCCAGGGTCTGAGGTATAGACCTGCAGTGTTGAAGAAATATGGACCCCCATCCATTATTCTATCTTTATCTTCAAAAAAGGTGAAGAGTATATTGAAGAAGACTTTAGCGCACAGTTATAGGTCAATATGGCCTTTGGATTTCCATTTCTAGGCTATCCATCCTCTTAGCGCTTTTTTCATGGACCAGAAGCCCATGAACTTGCCTATCAGTGCGTGATCTTTCATGAATTGGATTCTGCCATTGATGTGGTGCATTGGGAGTTCTATCACTGTTTTCTTGGACTTCTTTGGTATGCATGTTGTTGATTTAGTGTTTGTTACTGCTGCTACTTGTGTATTTTTTTTCTGCAATGTGGGTGTCACCCCTGCAGTTTCTTGAGATGGGCCAGAGTTACGCTGATTGACGATATCAGCCCCTACCGCTGCCCCTATGGGAGGCTGGCCTGTGGGGGGGGAGCAGTCGTCACCCCGCTGGAATTGGTCATTGGTGAGCCTGTATATGTCCAGGTGAGAAGTCACGATCTATCAGTCTGAGGGAGGAGGTCTGCCTAGGGTAGCCAACGCTAGAACCAACAAACCCTAGTTCATGAAGGTCGGCCAAGTGGAGAGCTCTACTAAGGTTTCAATATTGAAAGCTGATAGTTTATGTGCCAACTGAAAGCTTAATATGCGAACCCTCTCCTACAAAAATATTTAGGTTCTCTTGTCACTGGAGGTCCTCCTGCATTTAATAATTTAATATTAATGTTAGGGTTAATCATGTTTTTTTTTTTTTGCATGGTTTTAATAATAATTTGGTCCATGGTATTTGGGTCATAGACTTCATATATAATTAAATGTTGAATGGAGGTCGGCCTGGTGGAGAGCTATGGTAAGGTTTCAATCTTGAAAGCTGATAGTTTATGTGCCAACTGAAAGCTTAATATGCGGACCCTCTCCTGCAAAGGGATTTAGGTCCTCCTGTCACTGGAGGTCCTCCTGCATTTAATAATTTAATATTAATGTTAGGGTTAATAATGTCTTTTTTTTTTTTTTTTTTTTTTGCATGGTTTTAATAATAATTTGGTCCATGGTATTTGGGCCATAGACTTCATATAGAATTAAATGTTGATTTCTATTCCTATTTGATATAATTTTATTTATTTACCTTACCTCTTTATACTTCTTTTATATTTATTTATTTACCATACCTCTTTTATAAACATGGTATTTGGCCCATGGAATTTTTCCCATGTTATTTGACACAGGCTTCACCTAAATAAAACATATTTTTTGAGTTTTTGTAAATATAGAGGTTTATGGAGTAAATATAAAAATATTTTTTATTTATTTACCATACCTCTAGTTTATTTATATTTTTATTTATTTACCATACCTCTGGAGTAAGTATAAAAAGAGATTTTATTTATTTACCAAACCTCTAGTTTATTTATATTTTTATTTATTTACCATATTTATTTTTAGTGTTTCTAAATTTTTAATGAATTTTTAATTGTTTATTTATATGATTATGTAAGTTATTTTTTAAGCCGATATTATTTAGATTTTATTTTTAAAATTTTCTTTAATTTTATTGGCTTCCGACATACTTACACATAGGGATTATACTAGGTTGTAGAATAAGCTTCTAGACATAATGAGATGCAATAATCCTTCTAAATAAACAATCAGATAATTAAAACATTAAATTTCACTCAAACTAACTACAATTTTTCATATAAAATTAACTTACTTTTATTTCAATACACAGTCCATTTTATAATCCTTGTAAATAAAGGATCAGATAATTAAGATATTAGATTTCCGGCAATCCAACTACGGTTTTTTCATATAAGATTAACTTACTTTTATTTCAATACACAGTCCGTTTTATAATCCTTTTAAATAAACAATCAGATAATTAAAATATTAGATTTTACGCAATCCAACTACGATTTTTTCAAATACGATCAACTTACTTTTATTTCAATACACAGTCCGTTTGAACTCATTGAACCTGAAAAAAAATCAAATTATATTATTAAAATCAGTATAAGCCATTTTTTTACTTTCGATTATATTTTTCGCTTTGAATATTGAGAGGGAGGGGCAACTCCATCTGTTTGAAAAATATTAACTCATATCTTAACTCGAAATATTAAGTTAGTAATACCTCACTTTATTGAGGATGGTGTCTACTGCGACAAGAGTATTCATCCCCGTTGCGCACCCCAAATCTGCAATACGAAATACGTTATCTACCTCCCTTTCTTGTAGATCGAATGCTCCAGAACTCGCTTTGCATGATAGAGCTCGCGTTCTTGCAGATCGAATGCTCCAGAACTCGCTTCATGGCCATAATCATATTTAACTGCACAAACATCATTACAATGAGATGGCTTATTTTTTTATTTGTTTCATTATAGTTATCATTATTTTATACGGTAGAACAAGTTATAGTCTAACTAACTTGTTTTTTTCCTTTAAAAAATTATGAAAGTTCTAAGATTTTAAAATATTTGTTAGAGATTTTTGTAAATTTAGATTATAGTTATTAAATTTCAAAATTTAGTTGCCAGTATTAAATTCATTTATACTATCAAAAACTTCATTCAAACACTATTATTATAAAAAAAAATGTGTCCAAATTAAACAATTCTAACAATTCTTTCACCTCCATAAACAATTTCTAGAATAACTATTTCATAAATGTCAACTTACACGGTTTCTGTACAAAAAACTTGAACCCACTCAACTAAAAACACTAAACATATAACATACCACTAGAACTAAAAACTAAATTTTTCTGGGACAAAATGAATTAATCCATTAATATTTCTAATCATAAGATTGCGAGCTCAGATTAATGGGATTACCTGGACAGATGAATTATTGAGATAGCTCGAATCCCCGTTTCCACCCTTCATGCAGAACACATTCTGCAGGCATTTCATGTTCTCCATTGGATGCAAACTGAATGCATGTGAAGCTAATTAGCAACTTCAACTATGAATAATTATAGCACCCTAGGAGACTATTGAGTTGTAATTGATATATCAGCATATGTGATCCGAGCCACAAGATTCGAACACGAAACGTCATTAAAAAAAGGGTTATCCAGTGCACTGCATAGAAGATGGATTAGTCCATTTCATTAAAAAAATTCATTGAATATTGGAGCACATGAAACATTCTTATCTTATTCAGGTTGAATTTAATTTAATTGTTGATTGTTAATTCTAAACGATATTAATTGACTGGTGTTGACTTTAAACAATATAAAATTTATATTAAATGTTCAGAAGTATCATAATACGCAGATAAATGCGTGCAATTATTTATTAAAATTTATATTAAATGTTTAGAAGTATCATAATACGCAGATAAATGCGTGCGTGTTAAACTCCGAATACGTCCAATGTGGTGAAATCGATGCGCGCAAGATTTGTTAAAAGTAGTCACTGCCATGCAATGTGATATGATTATCCGTAACTTGTTTCTTCCTATATTAAGAAAATAAAAGGCCATGCCTAATTAATAAGTGTTTTTGGTTTTATAGTTTTTTTTTTTTTTAATTGGTAACATAATTTTAGAACAGAGTAATATTTACGGTTATTTAATATACAATTTGAGTAGGATTAATTGTTAAGAGTATGTGTTTTTTCTTATTTAAGAGATTACAGTTCAAAATCAGAAAAGTAGAATATGTATGCAAATTATTGCTTGGAGATGAGTATCTTATCCCACAAATAAAAAATCTCTTACACCAATTTAATGTCTAGTTTTGTGAGTGTTCTCACACTGTTGGTACAAATAAAAATTCGTCTTTTTTTAGTCGTTTGTATGGTTTACAGGTGGCATTTCATGCCATAAAATGTAACATTTGTTGGGAGAGATTAATTGTTTTATTTTTAATTATTTTCATGAGATGTAAATTAATTTTGATGATAATTATTTGAATTATTTGATTGTATATTAATTTTATTGATTTTATTATATACCAAGATCCATCTTAATTCCGGTTTGTATGGTTTACAGGTGGCATTTCACGCCATAAAATGTAACGTTTGTTGGGAGAGGTTAATTGTTTTATTTTTAATTATTTTCATGAGATATAAATTAACTTTGATGATAATTATTTGAATTATTTTGATTATATATTAGTTTTATTGATTTTATTATATACTAGCTTAGATCCATCTTAATTTCGGTTTGTATGGTTTACAGGTGGCATTTCACGCCATAAAATGTAACATTTGTTGGGAGAGATTAATTGTTTTATTTTTAATTATTTTCCTGAGATATAAACTAATTTTGATGATAATTATTTGAATTATTTTGATTATATATTAATTTTACTGATTTTATTGTATACCAGCCTAGATCCATCTTAATTGGGATCAAATCTCTCCAGGTGCAAACCTCTTTTTTGAGTGCAAAACTTGAGGAAAGGTTTGCACCTCTAGAGATTTGATCCCTCTCTAGAGTTGATAGATACAATAGATATAGAGTTAAGATGGATCTAGGTCGGTTTCAGTGGTGTGCAGCCAAGGAAAATCTATTGATAATATGAGGAACACATGATTAATTTTATCAATAATATGTAAATACACCTAATATTAATATAACCGTTTCAAATATGTCTAAGATTTATACAGTAATTTTAATTTTAAATTTTCTTAGAGTTTGTTGAGATGATAACTATTGTAGTCTTCATTGTGATTAGTTTCAAACTATCTCTACTACTATTCTTATTGTCACATGTCTTATTTTTGTCATATTTTCATATGGATTATATGAAAAGGACAATTGGAATCGTAAACCATTTAAATATTTAGCTCGAGTTGTTATAGTACATCATACTTTGTCTCTCTTGCTCTCCAATATTAATAGGTTTAATTACTATAACACAAAATTCAATGTACATTGTCAATAATTTTCAGTGCTTACACTGAAATCAATTCACACTATTAATCCAATGACTTTAAAATTAATGTACCACCATACATCCAATTGCATCAAATCATAAATCAACATATACACTGGAATCAATGCATCTAATGCAAGAAATCAAATAAGATTAGAAAACAACATCTACACTGAAATCAATGCATCTAATGCAAGTAATCAAATATGACTAGAAATGAACATCTACACTCAAATCAATGCATCTAGTGCAAGTAGGATAATAGGATTAAAAACAAACATCTACACTGAAATCAATGCATCTAGTGCAAGCAATCAAATAGGACTAGAAATCACCATCTACACTGAGATCAATGCATTTAGTTCAAGCAATCAAATAGGATTAGAAATCATCTACATTGAAATCAATGCATCTAGTGCAAGCAATCAAATCTAATTAGAAATCAACATCTGCTTTGAAATGAATGCATCTAGTGCAAGCAATCAAATAGGATTAGAAATCACCATCTACACTAAAATCAATGCATTTAGTGCAAGCAATCAAATAGGATTAGAAAGCACCATCTACACTAAAATCAATGCATTTAGTCCAAGCAATCAAATAGGATTAGAAACCATTTACATTGAAATCAATGCATCTAGTTCAAGTAATCAAATATCATTCGAAATCAACATCTACACTAAAATCAATGCATCTAGTGCAAGCAATCAAATAGGATTAGAAATCACCATCTACACTGAAATCAATGCATCTAGTGCAAGAAATATTCTTTCCTCTATCCCCCCCTCCATCTGTATCTATATCTCCCTCCATCTCTCCTTGTTTGTCTCTTTATCACACCCCGAAAAACACACACGCTCTCTCACTCCATATCCATCAATCTCTTTGTCCCTCCCTCCTTGTCTCCATTTATCTCTTCTTTCTCTTCACCTTTCTTCTATATCGTTATCTCCCTATGTCCCTCTATATCAACCTCAAAACATACACTCTCTTTATCCAATCTATATATCTATTAGTCGCTCCTCCTCTCCCTCTCCCTCCTTCTATCTTCTCTCCCTCTCTCTCCATATTCCTTATCACTCCCCCCCCCTCTCTCTCTCCACCTTTCACTCTCTATGTATTTATTCTTACCTCCCTCTCTCTCCCCCTCAATATCTATCTCTCTTTCCCTACCTCTCTTCACTCACTCGCTTCCTTTCTCTCCCACTTCTCTCTCTCTATCTTCACCTTCCAACTTTGTTACTATATGCTTCTCTCTCTCCTTCTCTCCCCCCTTCTCTCCATATCTCCTTGTTTGTATCTTTATCTCACCCCCAAACATACACACACTCTCTCCATATCTCCCTTTTCACTCCCTATCTCTCTCCACTACTCACTCTCTATGTCTTTATTCTTCCCTCCCACCCCATCCAACTCCATCTCTCTATCCCTCCCTCTCCCCCCCTCCAACTCCATCTCTCTATCCCTCCCTCTTATATCCTCCTATCTCCCTCCCTCTATCCTCCTCTCTTTAAAGTCCTCTCTCTCTCTCTCTCTCTCTCCCCCCCATAACTCTCTTCCTCTCTCTCAATTCCTCTCTCTCCCTTTATCTCCCACCTCCTTGTATGTGCCCGCCCCCTTCCCACGCTCTCTCTCTCTCTCTCTCTCTCTCTCTCTCTCTCAGGTCCTCTCTCTCCCTTTATCTCCCGCCTCCCTATATGTGTCCCCCGTCGCCACCTTCCTCGCTCTCTCTTTCTCTCTCTCTCTCTTTTCCATTCAAGCCTCTCTCTCTCTCTCTCTCTCTCTCTCTCTCTCTGCCCTGCAACCCTCTCTCTTCCCCCATCACTCCATCTCCCTCTCCAACTATGTTACGATATCCCTCTCCTTCTCTCTTCTTCTCTCCCCCCTTGTCTCCATCACTCCTTCTATGTCTCTTTATCTCACCCCTAAACATACAAACTCTCTCTCCATCTCTCCCTTGTCACTCCCTCTCTCTCCACTTATCACTCTATATGTCTTTCTTGTTCCCTCCCTCTCTCCCCCTCCAACTCCATCTCTCTATCCCTCCCTCTCTCTTCCTCCTCTCATCCTTCCTCTCTCTCCCTTTCTCTCCTACCTTCCTCTCCCTTCCCCCTTCTCTCTCTCTCTCTCTCTACCCTCCAATCCTTTCTCCTTCTCCCTCCCTCTCTCCTTCTCTCTCCCACCTCCATATTTATGTCTCCCTCTCCCTCTATTACCCTTCTCTACCTCCCTCACTCCTCTCCCTCTCCTCCTGTTTATCTCCATCTCTCCCTTGTAACTCGCCCCGTTTCTCCACCTCTATCATATGTCTTTGTTCTTCCCTCGCATATATATCTAGAGTTAATATATATACCATGATATATTAATATATATTATAATATAAAAAATTTAATATTGTATTAATCTAAAGTTATTAAATTTAATAATATTAATATTATAATGTGAATATTAAATTTAACAATAATAATATTATTATTATTAATATTAATAATTTAATATATATATTTTTTTGTTAAGTTGGGCTATTCTATTAATTTCGAAAACATAAAGTTACATATGCTATAGGATGGGTTGGCAAGTTGTGCTTAACTGACCCTAGCCTTTGTTACACGGTTTTTGGGCTGCCTCGGGGGAGGAAACCAGCCAAAAAAAAACTTAAAATAGAGAATTACATTATGCGTAGTAGCGCTGACATATCTAAGAAACACAAAGTAAATGGTAGCAGAAAAGAACTGAGGGCGAGCATGAAAAAAAACATAGGAGAACTGTGCACCTGCATAGACTTCACTTTTCATCTTCATCATCATTGTTGGGGGTATCCTCCTTAATGGGGCAAGCAAGAGCCCGGGCAACAGCTGCCTCCGCATCTTCCACTGCACGCCTGGGGTTGCCGACCGGTGCACAGAGGATGGGGAAGTTTGGATATACTTTGTCGGGGACATGCATCCAGATGCCATCAGAGTCCATAACCCAGATTTCTGTATCCTCGTCTTCCTTCTCCGAAGCCGGTAGTGGGTCAGTTTTGTGGTGCCGAGGGTGCGTCTGGGGAGAGATGGAGGACTTCTTCAGACCACGTCTTCCTCTTTGTGCAACGTGCCCAAAGGCTTCAACATGTTTCTCGGGATCGGGACTCTGATGCACAAAAGTGCTAGAAGAGGAGCCTTCTATCGACTCGAGAGGATTATCCTCGCCACGATGATAATGGCCAGGGAGAGCCCCTCTCTGACTTCCTTGGATAGTACGTTGGTGAAGTCTTGGAGCCATAGTGCACCGAGTCCAGGGTGTACAATTTAGGAGAAAAGGCAACACAAAAGGGCGATCAACACTAGGGCTTAGGGGGAAGAAATATCTGAGGGTCAGATGCATAGGAAGGGCTGCGGCAGCATAAAGGAGACTGCGCAGCACTACGCTAAGAGTAGATCTTCGCAGTCTGTTGAAGTCAGGGAGAAGCCATAGTAGAGTTAGGGAGGCGACAGGCCAAGATAACAGACTGAGTATTGAAAGGGGCTGAGAGATCATCTTTTTAAAGGGGCGGGGATGTTTGTGATAAGGATAAAAATGGGTAGGCTTCGCATGCCTCTGCATGCTATGATTAAGAACCTGATCAGGCTCGAGGGAAGGGGTGTGGCTGCAATACAGGTTAATCATGATGGCCATTATGGTGATCGATGCGAGGTGATGCTCAGGGCATGGTGATGCAGTTTCCGTTCTCTTGTCATCATTCTTGATTCTATGAGTCTCCTGTGAGTGGCTAACAGTATGAGGATCTGCAGCAGATGAGGCTCTGCATAGGAGATCTATGTTTCCCGGGGAGTGTGGGATGTGATTTTCAAGCATGTCAACTTTGTCACCCTCATCCGAGGGTTGTCGATCCTTATGAATTATATTGAGACATTCCTGTCTGAGCGATTCCTCCTCAACCTATGTAAGGGTGGAGTTATGCAGCTCACATTTTCTTTCCACCCCTTTGTTTTCTAGAAGATCCACAATAGAATTAGATTTCCTATGAACGTGACCAAAAGTGATGGCTCTGTGGTTGTGAAGCAACAGTTCCAACACCTTGAGCTTATGGGCAAGTCTCCAATTGTTGGAAACTTTTGAGGAAGTCGTACCTTGGAGGATTCTTGTGGCAGCCATAGTTATGATTTGTGAGTCTCCCTCCATTTCCATAGGGAAGCAGTGAAATTCGATGGCAATTTGTATACCCTGTATTAGCCCTTCCAGCTCCGCCAAATTATTAATGTCCCATCCTATGTTCCCGTAATAGATTCTAAGAGGATCTCCTTGATAGTTCTTGATAATGCCTTTGAAAACTACATTACCAGGGTTTCCTTTGGATGCTCCATAAAAATTTCATTCAAATAAGCCATTAGAGGGGGTAGACCATTTTTTTGGAGCAGGGGTTCTACCAGCGCTTCTGGGATTGATGTCCATGGGGGTGTTTAGAATCATTTCCCAATTGTTCCATATGTGGAATTCTTTTGCAGAGGTGGGAAGGTCCTCCTGACTCCAGGTGTCTAAGGCCAGAGTTTCAGAGAGGTTGTTGTGGATCCTATCCCAGAGTTGATTGGGAGTGGAAGCCTTCTCCTTGAAGATGCGGTTGTTTCGTTCCTTCCAGATGTTATAGATGAGGATGCTGATAATGATATGCCATAATCTATTCAGGAGAGTTTTGGTGTAAGGGTTGTCCTGCCAGCTGCTGATGGTGTTAATGATGTTTCCCCTAGCGCAGTTGGAATGTCGGCAGAAGACAGCTATTCTGTCCCACAGGAAATTGGCGGTGGGACATTGGTCCAACAGGTGGTCGATGGTTTCCAAGTTGTCCTAACATTAAGGGAATCTAGAGGGCCCTACAAACCCCCTCTTCAAAATATTATCCCATGTGAGGATGTGTCGTTTACTGAGCAACCATAGGAATGTAGCTATTTTAGGCCACAAATTGGCCTTCCATATCTTTTTCCATATGAGGTCAGTTGGGTCAGGGTTCTGCTGATGAAGAATATTGTAAGCTTCCTTGGTTGAGTAAGTTCCACTAGGTATATGCCCCCAGCGAAGGATTTCAGGTCCTGTTTTTACTCTGATTTTTCTTTTTGTCCTGAGCTCCTCCGAGATTTTTGTGTGGCTTTCTTTGTTCCAGTAATCTTGCCATCTGCTCGTATGTAGCAATTAGCTGTAGCCTTGGGAGGTGTCATACGTCTAGAATTTTTGAGCCTTTTGTCTTTGCCTTCCTTGGAGCGCTACACTCCATAGCAGTCTGTGGAAGATGGAGGAGAGACTTGGAATTTGTTGCCAGGAGTCCTCCCATAATCTAGCATGGTTACCACTTCGCAACTCCAAGAAACTGTGATTTTGGATTATCCTTTTTTTATTGTTTTCTACTTTCCAAATTTGGGATCCAGCCAGATCTAAGTTATACCTTATGAGATCCTCCTTGGGCCAATAAGGCACATACTTGGATGTCCATAGATTGGCCCATGGAGTGTTGGGGTTGGAGACCGATTTCCACTAGATGCAGGCTCCCATTATGGTGTTGATGTGCTCAGGATCATGCAGTCCTAATCCTCCCTAACTTTTAGGGGTGCAGACATCCTTCTAATTGACTAAGGCCCATTTTTTTCTTCCTTTGGTGCCTCCCCATAGAAAATGTCGTTGCAGGTTGCGCATGGCTTTGAGGACCCATTTGGGAGCTGCAAGGATAGAGAAGAGATAGATGGGGAGGGATTGTAGAATAGATTTAATGAGGACAAGACAACTAGCAATGTTAAGGGTGTGGTGAGTTCAGTTGGATAGATGAGTTTCCATTTTGTCCAACAGAGCTCTCCAGGAGGAGTGATTGATGGCCGAGTTAGTCAGCAGGGCTCCTAGGTATTTGGAGGGTAAAGATGCAATAGAGAATCCAAGGATGCAGGCGATGGTGCGATGGGTTAGAGGGGGGGTGTGAAAGAATAATATCTACAATTTTTCAGGGTTAATCTCTGTGCTGGAGGCTTCAGAGAAGGAGTCAAGAATGGATTTTAGGGTCCGGGCTTCTTGGACTGAGGGGTAACCCATGATCAAGTTTTCATCCACAAATTGCTGGTGAGAGGAGGGAGGTAGGTTTTGGAGGGGTAAATGAAGCAGGGCTCCAGTCTGGATGAAGCTTTTGAGAAGGCGACCCAAACCTTCTGCCATGATGATGAAGATACAGGGAGAGAGAGGGTCCCCTTTTCTTATGCCTCTGGAGAGGTTGAAGGTGGAAGAGGGGATGCCATTGACTAGAATGGAGAGAAAGGGAGAAGTGATGAGACTCATGATCCATCTAACCCAGGTTTGACTAAAGCCAAAGGCTAAAAGAAATTTTTTGATGTAGTCCCAACTGATTTTATCAAAATCTTTGGATAAGTCAATTTTAAGAGGCATGTCGGGATTTTTGGTGGTTTTGAGGGAGTGAATGACTTCATGGGTTAGGATGTTGCCATCAAGAATCTGCCTTCCTTCCACATAACCTATTTGATTTGGGGAGATGATGAGGGGAAGGAGCTTCTTCAGCTTGTCCGTTATAACTTTGGAGACAATTTTGTAAATGACATTGCAGATAGCTATAGGTCTTTACTTACTTGGTGAGGATGCTATGTCTTCTTTTGGAACCAAAGTGATGAAGGTGGCATTTAGCGTAGGTAGAAGCCAGTGGGTGGAACGTTATGCCTCCAAAACATCTCAAAATTCATTTTGGATGGAATCCCAGAATAAATGGAAGAAGTTGGTGGTAAATCCATCGGGACCTGGAGCTTTCCCTACATTCAGCTGGAATATGGCGTGTTCCACCTCAGATAAAGAGGTAGCTGCGAGCAAAATCCTGTTATGTTCCTCCGTTATCAGCTTGGGGAGATGTTGAGAGATTTCCCCAATGGATTCATGCCTCTGGTGGTTGGGTTCTTGGAGGATGTCCCTGGAATGATTGCACAACTCCTCAGTGATGGCCACTTGCGTTTCTAGCCTTTCCCCCGTTTGGTTCTTGAGGGCTGTGATTCTGTTGTGCATCTAATGCTGAATGGTGGAGCAGTGGAAGAATTTGGTATTTCATTCTCCCACTTTGAGCTATTTGATTCTTGATTTTTGTCTCCAGAGGGTTGCTTCTTGGTTCCTTCTTTCTTCCAACTGAGTAGTTAGGGATTTCTCCTGATGATCTGACTCAGCTAGGCACGCTTCTTGGATAATTGTTTGTTGCAGTTTATTCATTTTTTAATCTAGATCTTTCTATTCTGTGAATATGTTTCCAAAGGTTATTTTGTTCCAGACTTTCAGTCGGCCTTTGAGTAGTTTCCGTTTTTTCTGAAACTAGAGAATTTTGGTGCCTTGAGGAGGTGCTAAGGAGGACCACCATTTGGAAACCATTTCAGTGAACCTCAGGTGCCTAAACTAGAAATGTTCAAAGCGAAAGGTTTAGGAGCATGCTTACCTGGTTGGAGCCACTGAATTTGTTTTGGCCAGTGATTAGATCCTGCCGTCGGGATGATGGTGGCATCTATGTTACCTCTGAGACAAATGAGATCTTCGGTGATGAGGAATATATCAAGTCTTGAGGCTATCTTATGGGCACCTCCTCTTTTATTGTTCCACGTGAAGATTCCATTGGAGGTGTGTAGATCTATGATGTTATTGCTCTAGATTAATTTTTTGAATCCATTACTATCTGATTCCAGATGCATCCTTCTACCTTTATTTTCCTGGAGATTAGTTATCATGTTGAAGTCTCCTCCCAAGAGATAGAGAGGGAGGGATCATTGTTTGTTGATTTTCTCTAGGTTGTTCAAGAGTGCCAATTTTTATTGAGTTTTTTGAGGAGAGTAGAAATTTGTGAGCAGGCCATGGATGTTCGTGCCAATTAGGTGAAAGTTGGCTTGAATGAAGTGTCTGTTAGCATGAAAGTTCTCTAAGGACATGATTTGGGGGTTCCAGATGATTTCTAGGCCTCCAAATGCCCCATTTGCATCAACCGCTATTGTATTGCTGCCTTTCCAGATCTTTTTGAAGATGATTTCTAGAGTAGAGATGGAACATTTGGTTTCTTGCATGTAGGATATTGTTGGATGCTCCTCAGTAATAATTTTCTTTATGATCCTGTGCTTCGTGGGGTTGTTGAGCCCTCTAATATTCCAAGAGATGAGCTTCATGGGATAATATTGGAGGTGAGGGCATAGAATTTAGTCAGCTTGGGGAATCGCTCAGAATCCACCATTTCTTTCCCAAGTTCTATGGTTCTTTGCAGGGTTTTTTTCCTACCCCTTTTGCGGGACTCTTTCATGAAGTATTTTGTGTTGATGAGCATGCCCCCCTGGATACCCAAGGAGGGGAGCTGCTATGCTCTGGTGAGGATTTCCTCCATTTTTTGGATTTGTTGCTTGGGATTGATATGTAGTCCTTCTTGTTACAGGATTCCTCTAGTTCGATGAGATCCAGCCTTTCAAATCTATGCTTTCTGGTTCTTCCTCCATCGCTTTTGGGATCAATTCCATGATCTGTTCTTTGCCTTTTATCATGTTGTTGTCCCCTACAGCGTTTGCAGTAGGTGGTTTCAAGAAGGTCTCAAGGGGGATCTTATCCTGTTGAGCCTTAAAGGACTGGGCCTACATCATGGAGGTACTCCCAGCTTTGATGACTAGTTCGAGTTCATTTTCATTTAGTTGATTTAAGGCTGTGAATTTGTTGCTAATTATAGGTCCTTTTTTATTCTTCTAAGGGGTAGCTCTCCTGTTGTGTTGTTTTTTTCTTTCTACCTTCGTGAATCCTTCTACCTCATGTTCAATGGAATCATTTTCAGTTGTAGCTTTCCTATTTAGGGGATAGTCTCTAAAGAGATGCCCATGTTGGTGACACTTTCTGCATCTGAAAGGAATGTGCTCATAATCTATAGTTTGTGTCCATTCAAAATCTCCATGCATCAGACTTACCTCACCTGGTAGCGGTTTGGCTAGGTTCATGTAGACGCATATGTGGGCATAGGCTGTGTAGCGGTTGATCTTGGTCTCCTCTACAATTTTGAAAAACTCTCCTAAGGCGTTGCCAATGTCTCTGAGGGTTAGCTCACCCCAATAGTCTTGGGGGAGAGAGTAGAGCCGGATCTTGACCGGTGCCCAAGTGAGATCCTGTTTATCTGGGTTGAAACGCTTAGTCCAGGGTCTGAGGTATAGACCTACAGTGTTGAAGAAATATGGACCCCCATCCATTATTCTATCTTTATCTTCAGAACAGGTGAAGAGTATATTGAAGAAGCCTTTAGTGCACAGTTATAGGTCATTATGGCCTTTGGATTTCCATTTCGAGGCTATCCATCCTCTCAGCACTTTTTTCGTGGGCCAGAAGCCCATGAACTTGCCTATCAGTGCTTGATCTTTCATGAATTGGATTCTACCATTGATGCGGTGTGCTGGGAGTTCTATCATTGTTTTCTTAGAGTTCTTTGGTATGCATGTTGCTGATTAAGTGTTCGTTACTGCTGCTACTTGTGCATTTGTTTTCTGCAATGTGGGTGTCACCCCTGCAGTTTCTTGAGATGGGCCAGAGTTGCGTTGATTGAAAATATCAGCCCCTACCGCCGCCCCTATGGGAGGCTGGCCTATGGGGGGGGGGGGAGCAGTGGTCACCCCGTTGGAGTTGGTCATCGGTGAGCCTGTATATGTCCAGGTGAGAAGTCACGATCTATCAGTCTAAGGGAGGAGGTCTTCCTAGGGTAGCCAACACCAGAACTAGCAAACCCTAGTTCATGGAGGTCAGCCTAGTGGAGAGCTCTGCTAAGGTTTCAATCTTGAAAGATGATAGTTTATGTGCCAACTGAAAGCTTAATATGTGGACCCTCTCCTACAAAGGGATTTAGGTCCTCCTATCACTGGAGGTCCTCCTGCATTTAATTTCTATTCCTATTTGATATATTTTTGTTTATTTACCTTACCTGTTTATACTTCTTTTATATTTATTTATTTACCATACCTCTTTTATAAATATGGTATTTGGCCCATGGAATTTTTCCCATGGTATTTGACACAGGCTTCACCTAAATAAAACATCTTTTTTGAGTTTTTGTAAATATAGAGGTTTATGGAGTAAATATAAAAATATGTTTTATTTATTTACCATATCTCTAGTTTATTTATATTTTTATTTATTTACCATATCTCTGGAGTAAGTATAAAAAGAGGTTTTATTTATTTACCATACCTCTAGTTTATTTATATTTTTATTTATTTACCATATTTTTTTTAGTGTTCGTAGATTTTTAATGAATTTTTAATTGTTTATTTATATGGTTGTGTAAGTTATTTTTTAAGCCGACATTATTTAGATTTTATTTTTAAAATTTTCTTTAATTTTGTTGGCTTCCGACATACTTACACATAGGGGTCATACTCGGTTGTAGAATACGCTTCTAGATTGTACAACTGGGTGCTTCTCTGTGAAATCTTCTTCTTTCTGAATGTATGGGTGTCTTGGTTATAGTTTGAGTAACTCTTTGGTTGATAGGTTATGGATACTGCCATTATCAGGAATATGGTAGCTCTGTGGATGGTTTCTTGGATAGCCGGGCTGACCCACTCTAATGGTGATGTCTTATAGTTGGGGTTCAATGTAGATTTGTCGTGTTATGTGGGGAATGTTGCAGTCTGGTCCGAGGGGAGATTTAAGGGTCTCCATTAATTCTGTTATTATCACTCTAAGTCACATTACACAGTAGACTGTTATTTTTTCTAGTTTGTGGCATCTCACTCTGAGTACTAGATTTCACATGGGTGGTCATTTCTTCCGTTAACTTCTAAGCTCTTAAGTTTTGGTGTCAAAGCATATGAATTCCTCGATCTGTCAATGTCTTATGACGAGGAATTGGAGATTTGCATAATAATAATTCTTGCAGTCGGGGCATGTATGACATTACAGGGCTTATTTTATGTGTATAAGGCAGATGGTAGAGAACGTTGAATGTACTAATTACCCAGTACCATCCTTCGTTTCCTTACCTACTACATAATTTCAGTCTACTGCTTGGTACTATAAGTGGTATTTCTTTTGGAGAAAGTGGGTTGACTCTCTTATTATCTCTCGCCCTTGCAAAAACTTTGGATTTAGACTTGGCTCTAGATGATGGACCTGTCCTGGCTGCATATGTTGCTGTTGTTGTCACGTATAATTCCATTGTTGTGTCTCAGCTTTGGTTTTTCCGGTAGAGTAGTGTCTGGTTTTGGTGTTGTATCAGAATTCCGGCAATACTTTGGTTTCATGGAATTAATGAGGGTCTGAAAGATGATTCAGGTCTTCCTCGACACTCCCAATTGAGGTAGGAAAATACGAAGGTGGCGGCAGCCATTTAAGGAATATAGAGGGTATGATTTGGGATTAGGGATTTTTTATCAACTGTTGTTCGATCTTGTCAGTGGTACATTTATCATCTGTCCTTGGGATGGGTGTGTTTTATTCACTCTCTCGAGGTTTCTTTATGCCTAGGCGTTTTTGGGTGAATATTTTATGGGTGATGCCACATTTGACGGCAGTTGCAATTTATGATATTCCCTGTGGTTGTATGTGTCATCTGTCAAGGACCTACAGTGGCCTGACATTTGAGGAATGGTGCTGAGATGTTGTCCTTTTTCCCGATATATAATAATATTTCGGGTCATTACTATAATTGATCATACTGACTAAATCGGGAGGTTTATATATCATTAGGATAGTGATCGCTGGGGATGACATGGTTTGACCTTTTCTTACCTGGACGTGTTGTGTGACATTATATTTTGATGAAGTTTTTTTACATTCCTGCCACATAAGTTGCATCACCTTGGTTTTCGCATTGGTGGTGCTACGGTGTCTGCTGCCACTCAGACTCATCGGTCACTGACATGGATAATGCAATCCTAGGGATTCGTAGTGAGGAGCCCTTTCTGGAATTGGATTCTGATACGTCGGCTCATGAAGCCTTCATCATAGCAACTATTGATGCAGAGAAGGAATATGAACGATTCACAAAAGTGGAAAATTTTATCATTATTCAAGGCATATTCGAGACTAAGAACACACAGGTGAATGTTCTTGGTGGCTCTGATTCGTAGCATCATAAAAAGAATAAGTCTGGCCGAGGGAAAAAGAACAAAGCTTTTTATAAACATAGGATGGAGATCGAAGAAATCTCTTTGGACCACAATGATTTGTGCAGAAGAGTAGCAAGTTTACAGAAAAGGGCGCTAATTGGCAGGTGGATGTTTCCGGATGGAAAAGAGGTTGATATGGATGGTTGGGTTCGACAGCGATGGTCCACACTAATTGGATACGCTCCAAAGGTTAATTTTCTCTTAAACGGCTGGTTTAGTATTCACTTTATGGACGAGCGGGATATCTATAAGATTATTCATAGAACATGGGTTTAGGGGCAGAGTTTCTTACAGCTTGTCCCTTGGTATTTGGGTTTTAACCCTGTGATGGAAGCACCGAAGAGCCATGTTAGATGGGTCAAATTACCTGGTCTACCGCTAGAATTCTGGATGCTTAAAGCTCTCCGAGCAATTGGAAATTCCATTGGGAATACTAAGTACATTGATCTGAGCATTGTAGGGGTGAGTGAAAAAAGGATTTCTTGGATTCTTGTTGAAGTCAATTTTGTTGGAGGGCTGCCTGGGGATGTGGATCTCATTTGGGGACAGCGTCGGCACCGTCAAAGAATCGACTATTGGGGCATACCTTTTAGATGTCTTATATGCCATAAAACTAGTCATCTCCGGGGAAATTGTCCTCTATGTCATTGGGTAGGAAGAAGCGGTCCATCTGGAAGTGAGGGGAGACGGCAAAACATTACTTCAACTGGATTTCAGGGCAAACCGGTCATAGGTAACTCTATCCCTATTTCTTCTGATGATGAAGAATTTACCACTACTTATGAACATAGTGATAGGAAGTTTTTGGATGATGATGAGGCGGGTCATGATATTTTCAGTAATATGATGGGCCCTTCTGAGGTCAGGGATGCCCGAAATTCCTCATTGGCTGAGCCTAATATTGGGTGGATCGGGACTCCACACAGGCTATTGATACCTATTTCGACCCTGGGTTATTTTTGGGACAGGGTTCCGCACACACTGGATCAAATAACATGTGTAGTAAGCTGGGGGTACCTTATCCACCCCATGTAGATTTTGAGGTTGAGCTAAATGAGTGTGTCGGGGACACTAGGGTTGCACCTTCCAATCCTGCTGCTGACTTGGACCCTCCACTCTTTAAATCAACAAATTTTTTTATCAGAGAACCGTCACATGCACATATTCCCAAGGATAAGAATGTTCCTCATGACTTATTGTCTTCTCCTATGTCCTCTGATGATCCTGTTGACCTGCCTGAATCCCCTCATAATTTGGTGGGGAGTGACATCGATTCACTGCTTGGTAACCTGCATATAGATCTTACTTCCCTCATGATCTTTGATAAAGCTATTGTCTCCCCCGCCGTTACCAAACCCGTTTTTGTTGTATCAAACGTCACCATCCGGAAAAAAAGAAATGTGGGTCTAGACTATCCAGGGATAATCTTAGGTCATTGTCGCTGCTCACAGATGAGAATGAAAACTTCGCTGACGTCCCCATAGCCATTGCTAACGACATCACTGTCAACTCCCGGGCGCTTAGAGCTGGACAACCCGCAGATGTGTAGCAATGATCCATTTCCTGTCTATGAATATAAAGGGGATTGGTGATGCCTCCAAATTACATTGCCTCAGGAATATTTTTTGCTCAAAAGAACCTTGCATTGTTTTATGTCAAGAGACACTGTGCGCTCGGGAAAAGGCCATAAATGCATTTTTGGGCATTTGTAGAGTTTGGAATGCTATGGCAGTTGACTCTAATGGCCACTCTGGTGGTATGATTGTGCTCTGGAATCCTCTCTGGGCAAATTTCAAAGCATACAGGTTTTTTGGCGGGATTTTGTTGGTTAGACATATCCGGGGTATCGAGGGCCTGTTTAATATTATTAACCTATATGCCCCATATCAGAACAGACACGCATTCTGGAACAAGTTTCAGCAATCTGGAATTCTCTCTCTAAGAAATTTGGTGATCATGGGCGATTACAACTCTACCTTACAGGTAGATGAGATTTGGGGTTCAAGGGCTAGAATAGACTGTTTATCTGATTATCTGAATGATCTGTTTTCAAAAAATCATATGGTTGATATACGCCCCAATCCCATTTCTCCCACATGGTCCAATAAAAGAATGGATGATGATTATATAGGCAAGCGCCTCGACCAAACATTGTTGAAGGTCAGTTTAATCAATACATTGGGTATGCCCAGATCTACAGTGGTGACCTCTAACATATCAGACCACATGCCCATCCTTCTCTCATGGAGATTGGGTGAACAATCCCGGGGCTTTCCATTTAAATTTAATTGTGCATGGCTCGAAGAAAAAGAGTTCGTGGAACTCATCAGGGAGTCTTGGCTGTCTGTGGATGGCACCCAATGGAACCATTTCCATTTCAAAATATAGAGAATGAAGAAGGCGGTTAAAAAATGGGAAATTAACAAGAAGTTGGATCTTAGGGCAGAGATTGTTGACATTAAGGCCGAAATGAGGCAGATATATATGGATTTCATGAAAAAGTTTCAGGATGCTCAATCATATGAAAGGCTAAGAACATTGGAAGACAGACTGAAATAGATTCTTCTCCTTAAGGAAATAATGTGGAAACTTAAAAGCAGGAATATATGGTTAAGAGAAGGAGACCTAAATACGAAATATTTCCACAAATGTGTAAATGATCGAAGATATAGAAATGTGATCTGGCGTATTAAGAGAATGGATGGCAGCAGTGATATTTCTACTCAGGAAATACAAGAGGAGGCCTTTTGGCATTTTTCATCCTTTTATCAAAAAAACTCCAGCATAGATGAGAACTGTCAAAGATTTTTCCTAGACCAGATTGATAGGATGTTCGAAGAAAATGACATCAAACATCTGGATGAGCACATCACGGTTGCAGAGGTAGAAGGGGTTCTCAAGTCTTTCCCCCATGACAAATGTCCAGGTCCGGATGGCTGGACATCAGAATTCTTCATTTGCTTCTTTGACATTATGGGTGAGGAGATTGCTGAAATAACTGAATCTTTCAGGTTAGCTTGACACATTCCATCTAATCTCAACTCCACTTTTATCGCTCTCATTCTGAAGGTTGATGACCCTAACACTTTTGGAGAGTTTCGTCTGATTTCCCTTTACAATATTTTGTACAAGATCTCGTCTAAGATTATTGCAAATAGGTTAAAGCAAACCCTCTCTATGCATATATCTCCTGAAAAATATGGGTTTCTCAATGGCAGATCCATTCATGATGCAATTGCCATTGCACAAGAAATACTACACACCATGCACACAGAGAAGAGAGAGGCTTTGGTTATGAAGGTTGATTTGTTAAAGGCATATGACACTCTGGACTGGTCATATATCCGCCTCGTTCTATTAAAAATTGGATTGCCCATTAGAATCATATGTTGTGTTGATAAATGGCCTTTCGACTAATTTTTTTGAAGCTGGTAGGGGACTACGCCAAGGTTGTGCCTTGTCTCCTCTGATTTTCATATTAATTATGAATGGATTCAGTAACATGATGCACTATGCGGGGAAAAAAGGGTATATATCTCGTTTCTCCTTCTCGGATTCCATTTCTACTTCTCACTCACTTTTTGTTGATGATATGCTGCTCTTTGGTACACTTTTTAGGAACCACTGGTTCTATATCCACTTCATCTTGACTAGATTTGGCGAGGCCATGGGTTTGAGTATCAACAAGACTAAATCTTTCCTTTTATATGAATATGGTGACTTAAATGAAATCTCCTTCATTGCTGAATTCTTAGGGGTCAATTTTATGTTGGCAAAGGAAGGCTTCCAATATCTGGGTTTCAAAATCAAGCCATGTGGATATAAGTACATGGATTGGCTCTGGATGGTGGACCGTTTCAGGGAGAAAATCAATAAATGGACTCAAAAGTGGCTGACTTTGGGGGGTAGGCTCATCATGATACAGGTAGTGCTTTCATAGTTAATGGTGTATTGGGGGCATCTGTTCTTCATCCCTGAACTGATTATGGATAATATTAATAGGATAATTGCACAGTTCATCTGGGCAGGTACTGGTCTGGTGCGCAAATATCATTTGGTCAAACTGGTAAGTTTATGTCACCCCAAATCATGCGATGGGTGGGGCATCTTGAACACGAGAATGTTCAACAAAGCATTACTCATCAAATCCTTTTGGCAAGCCATCAATGGCTCTGGTATTTGGAACAATATTGTAAAATGAAAATATTTGGATGGTGATTCGCTACATCAGCTCATTTGTCATGAATTCACAATCCCTTCTACCTATTAACATTGTTACCGATGAAATAGGTAACCTGACCTCAAAACGGGAACTCTAGCCCAAAAAGTCTAAAAAAACATGAAAAAACACCCCCCAAAAAAAAAGTGTCTTCCAGAACGCACTTGGTTTTTTTTGAAGGTCAAATTTCAACATTTTATAAAATTATGCTAAAAACAAAATTGTTTGTTGAAAAAAGGATTGAAAAAACACCCTCAAAACAAAACCAGTTGATGCTGGAATAACAAAAAAAAAAAATTGCGTCATAATTTTGGCATTTTTAAAAATAGAAATAACATTTTTTAATTTTTAAAATTCAAACATTAAAAAAAACCTAAAACTTAAGAAAAAGATAAATTTAAAAATAAATAAATAAAATAAAATAAAATAAAATAAAAATTTCAAACATTAAAAAAAACCTAAAATTTAAGGAAAAAACAAATTAAGATTAAAATTTAAAAAATATAGAAATTAAAAAATAAAAATAAAAACAAAATAAAAATATTAAATTAAAAAAAAAAAGTTAAAAAAAAGAAGGAAATTATAAAAAATAAAATATAGAAATTAAATTTAAAAAAGAAAAAGAAAATGCTTATTAAATTATAAAAAAAATAAAATTAAATAAAAATTAAATTAAATTTAAGGAAATATATTAAATTTTAATAAATTTGAAAATTAAAAAAAAAAAAAAAAAAACATTATTTAAATTAAAAGTAAAAAAATGAAAAATTAATTAAAAATAAAAAATAAAAATAAAATACAATGAAAATATTAAATTTAAAACAATATATATTAAAAAAACAAATAAACTATAAAAAAAAATTAAATTTAAATTACAAAAAATAAAAAATATATATAAACTTAAATTAAAATATGTATATATATCAGATTTTATTAAATTAAAAAAAAAAATAATATTAAAATAACAATTAAATTTAAAAACAAAAATATTAAATTTTAATAAATAAACAAATAAACAAATAAATTTTGAAAGAAAAAATAAATTTTAAATATAAAAGAAAAAAAAATCATTGTTAAAATAAAAACTTTAAAAATCAATTAAAAATGGAAAATTGAAAAAAATAAATAAATAAATAAATAATATTAAATAAAAAAAATTAAAAAACAAATTAATTTTAAAAAATTAAGTTTAATTAAAAAAAATCTAATTTTAAATACACAATTTTAATTGAAATATAAAAATATAAAAATTTTATGTTATTAACAAAAAAAAATTAATAAAAAAGTAAAACATTTAAAAAACAATATTAAATTCAAATAAATTTAAAAAAAAATACAAAATTTATTAAATTCTATAAATTATATTAAAAACGAATTTAAAACTAATAATAAGAAAACTATGAAATTGAAAAAAATCAATTAAATAAAAAAAAAAGAAGAAAATTCAATAAAAATTATTAAAACTAAAAAAAAAAATACAAATTTTATAATCAAAAAAAAAATAAAAAAATTAAAAAAATAAAAAAATTAAAAAAAATTAAAAAAAAAAAAAAAACAAATTTTATTTTAAATAAAAAAATTAAATTATAAAAAAAAAAAAAAAGCGATGGTGGTGGTGGGGGCGGCGGGTGGCCGTGAGGCCGGCTGGGCCGCCCCCGTGGCGCCGTCCGGCCGGCCACCGGCGCCCAGCGTGCGCGGGTAGACCCACGCACGCTGGGCACCAGGGGGCGGCCCAGCCGCCCCCACCACCACCACCGCGTTATGCTTTTTTTTTTTTTTTTTTTTATTATTTCAAAAAATTAAATTTTTTTTTTAATTAAATTTTTGTTTATTTAAAATAAAATTTGTTTTTTTTTTTTTTTTTAATTTTGTTTTAATTTTTCTTAAATTTTATTATTTTTTTTGTTTTAAATTTTTTTTTTTAATTTTCTTCTTGAATTTTAATTGTTTTTTTTGTTTTAATTTTAATTTTTTTTTGTTAATTTTAAAATTTGTATTTTTTTTCTTATTATTATTATTATTTTTAATTTAAATTTTTAATTTTTTTTTTATCTATATTTTAATTTTGTAATTTTAATTTTAATTTTATTTTATATATATATATATATATATATATATATTATGTTTTTTTTAATAAGTTTGAAAAAAATGTTTTAGATGTTTTTTATTTTATTTTTTTTGTCAATTTTCGTTTTTTTTTCTTTAAATTATGTGTTTTTTTTTCAAATTTTGTCATTTTCTTTGATATAATTTTCAAATATTTTTGTTTTATTTATTTATTTTTGTTTAAATTTTTTATTTTTACGAGCTATTTTTGTTTTTTTTTAACATTTTTATTGGTTTTTTTATTGCTTTTATATATATATATATATATATATATATATATATTTATGTAAGATTTGTGTTTTATTACCAACATGAAAATCACCACTCTAAAAAAACAAGGTTGATGCAGCATCAATACGTTTCGAAATTAGCATGAAAATCACTGCTCTAAAAAAAAAAAGTTGATGTTGCATCAATACATTTCAAAATTAGCATGAAAATCACTAACATTTTAAAACAAATCTTCATACTTCATAAATAAAAATATTAGAGTGTCAAAAATGTGCACCAAAAAAAAAAATGGTGATTTTGCATCACCACTTTTCAAAATCGGGTGCTTTTTATGCTACCAAAAAATGGTAGGTAACATTGCGGTTATCTATTTCATCAGTAACATTGTTTATTTTGCAATACGGGGTAGCTTCAAGAAAATATTGGGTCATGTGGCGGACAGAATTGTTTGGCTGTTTAGAGACGATAGTCGTATTCCTATAGGGGTAACCAGCATACAAGGATTTAACAAATCTGTGGTCCCTTCGCCTTGACTTATTCATAAGTTGGCTCACAGAGGCATTGTCTTCTTATCACAAACTATACATACATGGTCATTTAATGTTCCCGTGTTCAAAAATGTTATACAATTGGGTTTGATGAATGAGGACGCCTCGGATTGGGAACTGATATACAATGAGATGAGGGCTGCTGGCTTTTCTCATGCGATGGGAGGGGACTCGATTACATGGAATGGACCAACCAAAGAGAATGTACCTATTGTCAAGGATATTTATAGTTATTTTAATTCACAGTCATATGCTGATCAATTCACATGTGTTTTTGGACACTTTTGGTCCCGGAAGATCCCCACAAAAATCACTCTTTTTGGATGGCTTACTTGGAAAAATAAAATTCTTACATGGGATAATATTGTTAAAAGAGGCATCCATGGGCCTGGTAGATGTTCGATTTGTGGTAACATGGAGGAAACTGTTGAACACATTTTTTTTCGATGCCCTAATGTAATACAGTTATGGAATCTATTCAACTCTAGCCTACTTCAACCAAACTGGTTTCCGCACGACTTCAAATATGCAACTGGAGAATGGGATAAACTAAGGAACAGTTTCAGATCTCTGCCCTTCTTCCTTATTTGGGAAGTTTGGCTGGCTAGGAATAGATTGATATTTGATGGCAAGGCCTTCTCCCTTCCTATAATTCACTCTACCATATTGAGATGGATACAACAACAACCCCAGTCTCCGACCACATGCACAGATAAGTCACATAGAACTCAACCACATGAGATTTCTATCCTAGCTATTTATTTTGATGGGGCGTGTAAAGAGGGAATTACAGGGTGCGGTGCTTGGATCAAATTTTCTAACAGGGAGAGGATACACATGCTCTGGAATGGGGGTCCAGGGACCAATAACAAAGCAGAAATTATGGCATTATGGGGTGGCCTTTTAGCTGCTTACAATTTGCAAATGACAGGAATACACATATATGGTGATTCCAAACTCATCACTGAAAGTATTTCTGGACGTCATCATATGAATATTCCAGAGCTACAAAGATGGTACACTCAGACACAACGATTATGGTGCAGATTGGGCAAGCCCCCTATCTCCCACATTTACAGAGAAAACAACACTAGGGTGGATGGTCTCTCCAAAAGAAGTCTCAGAGAAGATTTTGGTTTTATGCAGGTGGAACATTACAGGGATCAGAATCTCATTTGGAATACCTTAATTTCTATTCCATAATAGCTGACCTAGCCAATCAAAGCGTCTTATATATATTTTTATGTTAAACTATGATCCTTTTATTTTATTATCCTACAGGTATTATATTGCTGGTTCCAGACAGTCATATACACAAATTCCACAGTTCATTGGTCAATTAATATGATGGGTCTATGCGGTCCTGTGCTTCTCCTTATTCGTACTGAATACCAACCCAACACTTTTCGTACAAGCAAGCCTGTAACATGTAATTGCAAGCAAGCCGGAACACTATTAACAAGCAAGCCTATTGGATATTTTTGCAAGCGAGCCAGAACACTATTAACAAGCGAGCCTGTTGGATATTTTTGCAAGCGAGCTGGAACATTTTTTTCTCAAGCGAGCCTGTATTATGATACTAACATGCGAGCTGGGATGGCTATATCACGTGAGGCAGTATCAATTTTGGATTTATACTGTTCAAGCGAGACTGTTAGATCTTGTTGCTCTTGGTCTACTCTTAGGTACCGAGACTTTTCTTCTATGGGTGTGACATTCTTTCATTGAGCAACTTTATCTTTACCATGTCAAGCGAGCCATCTTCAGGAATTACCTAGACAAGCGAGGCAGCCTTATATCCTTTTTACATTCTGTCCACAATTCTGAATGCTACTTTACATGGTACATGTGGGCAATTGTCTTGATATTTTTTGATATAGGATCTCTTCCTTTTCTATCCTTTGATATGTGAATTTGGCTCATTTTATTTGATGTTCAATGAAGACAGATTTGCTTTAATGCATCTGAAAATCTTGAATGGAGTGGTTGTTAAGCCCTCCGTAATTTGTGATCATGTCTGGAGATTGATCAGGCTTCTTTCTTCCTTCCTTAGAAGATGCTCTTATATCTCTTGATGAACTCGATTACGTTTTTTCTAGCTATTTATAGTTGAGAATGTAATGTTTGATATATGAACTGTTTTTTTTCCTTTTGAAAAAAAAAAAAAAAACGCTTCTAGACATAATTAGGCGCAATAATATTTTTAAATAAACAATGAGATAATTAAAACATTACATTAAATTTCGCTCAAACTAACTACAATTTTTCATATAAAATTAACTTACTTTTATTTCAATACACAGTCCATTTTATAATCCTTTTAAATAAAGGATCAGATAATTAAGACATTAGATTTCAGGCAATCCAACTACGGTTTTTTATATAAGATTAACTTACTTTTATTTCAATACACAGTCCGTTTTATAATCCTTTTAAATCAGATAATTAAAATATTAGATTTTACGCAATCCAACTACGATTTTTTCAAATAAGATCAACTTACTTTTATTTGAATACACAGTCCGTTTTAACTCATTAAACCTGAAAAAAAAACAAATTATATTATTAAAATCAGTATAAGCCATTTTTTTACTTTCGATTATTTTTTTCACTTTGAATATTGAGAGGGAGGGGCAACTCCATCTGTTTGAAAAATATTATCTCATATCTTAACTGCATAAGTTTGAAAAATATTAACTCATATCTTAACTCTAAATATTAAGTTAGTAATACCTCACTTTATTAAGGCAATATTTGAAATTTGCATTATGAAAAATTTGATCTTTTTAGGAAATCAACTATTATACAAACTATTTTTGGAAATTTAACATTAAAATATATCTATACTTTTAGGAAATCAACTATTATACCAACCTAAACTTTTGAAAATCTAACATTATAATATATCTGTATTAACTATTGTACAAATTTAATCCTTTTTAGGAAATCAACTAATATACAAATCACTTTTGGGAATCTAACATTAAAATATATTTATAATGTTAGGGAATCAACTATTATATAAACCTAAACTTTTGGGAATCTAACATTAAAATATATCTATATTAACTATTATACAAATCTAAACTTTTGGGAATCTAACATTTAAATATATCTATATTAACTATTATACAAAACTAGGGCATCATATTCAAATATATCTATATCAACTATTATATAAACTTAAACGTTTGGGAATCAAATAGGGGGCAACTCCATCTGCATAAGTTTGAAAAATGTAATTAATTTGTAGAACTTTCAATTTTTTTTTCAATATTAAAATATTTTATTATAATTAATATTAAAATAATTATGTTTTATTTTTTTTAATTTAATTACTTTATTTTTTTTAAAATTGGTATAAAATTATGTTACATGACTGAGAATAAAAATAAAATATTTTTACTACATCTTTTCATAATTATAATATTAGTGTTAATGTTTTAGAGTGTTTTTAATTAAAACTAATCAAATATGTATATTAGAGTATATATTGTTTTTTTCTTTAGATAACATTTTGTTTTTATTTTTCAAAATGACAAGTGTCAATTAAAAGGAATTACACAAATTCCTCTTTAGTTGTAGAATCTGCTCTCAACTTAATTAAACAACCTAAAAAAACCTATGCCTATAAAACAAGGTATTTAAAAAAGGGTTATATATTTTGTAACACATAATCTATCATTTTCAATTATATAGTATATTTGTTTAAAAAGTATACACAACTATATTGCAAACATTATTTTCCTTTTTAGTATATAAATTTTGAATTTAAACTCAATAAGAGTAAGATGAGTAGATTGGGATTTGTACAATCCTCACCTAGTTTTGAAGTTGTTTTCCTTTCTCTGAGCTTCTGCCACCCAACCAACTAGGAACTTACTATCCAACTTCCTAGCACTAGGAAATCTCTACAAGTTTCCTAGCCATGTGTGACCAACCTCCAAAAGTGCAGCCCTTAGTTTGTGTCTCAATTACCTGGAATTAGGGGATAGCATGAATGCATAGGCTAAAATGAAGAAATTACAAATAGAAGGAAGATATTTACAAGATATATGGTAATTGAGTAAATTTTGTTCTAGTTTGGTTCAATCTCATCTTATGTAGAATTTGGTAAGAAGATTGAAAAAAAGAGAAAACCCTAACCAAGTATTTATTTGAGAAAGAAATCTCTGTTAAAATTATGTTTAAGTTGATTTACCACAAAAGTGTGGTATTCTTTACAACCCAAATAGTACACTTCAAGGTTTTTCATCACTATTCCCATTCAAAATTTGTATCCCTAGGACATTAGTACTGATCTATAATTCAATTGTATTCTTAATTCATTTTTGTCTAAGAGTTTAGTAACAACTCTCCACGTCATAATTTTTTTTTCTATATCTACCTTGGTATCACACATTTTATTTATATTCCATATACAATGGCATATAAGAAACAATACTAGGCAATACTAGGTCGAAGCTTGCGATGTCTCATGATACATACTTTTTAGCTTCTAACAATGGTGGATATTTTATAGTGAATATCTACCTTTTTCTAAGTTTGTACAATAATGAAAACTTTCATGTGGATTTTTTCTTTCATGATTGTATTGGATAACCATTTATTAAGGGAAATATCCACTATATAGATGTGTTTGATGCAACTCTTGATATACTGCTTAGGATTTAAATAAGTATTAATGGAAATATCCACTATATAAATGTGTTTGATGTCTCTCTTGATATACTGATTCAGGATCTAAAGAAGTCAAGGTTTCCTACTTTGGTTGTCCTTGTGGGGGAAGTTGGTTTTCCAACATATGGTGATAATAATGGAAACATCAATTATGCATAGTGATTTAATTAGAGTGTTTTAAAGCATATAAAAAATGGTTAAGGTATACTAATATGACATGTAAATTTTGTAACTTATCTATTTAGTCATGTTGATGAAGATGCAAAAAGTGTTTCACCATGCTGATGTAATTTGGAAGGATTTGGGGAATTTCCTAGTATGATGGGATGCCCAAATATGCAATCAATTTTTCAATACAAGGACAGAATATGACATTGGTTTCTTCCAAGGGTGTTAAATATTTTCCTAGACGATGGCATGTGCTCCACCCAAGTGCAAGCCCTTTAGTGTTGACTCAATTACCCTATATTATTGCCTATGCTTGTACACATGGTGATTGAACTTCTATGAGATATGAATCATCACACAACAACTCAAATTATCAAGGTTATGCATCATATGCATTTAACTCGTACTATAATGTGAAAAATAAACAAAAAAATAAACATAATGGTGATTGTGGGTTTTCTAAGCTACCCATGGCAACTAAGATTGACCTATCACACAGGAACTATAAAATTGAGATCCAAATTTTTGTTAGTCTAGCAAGGCTAGCTATCAATAATTGCATATATTCTTTCGTGTCCATTGTTGGGGCTATGGAAGTTGTTCTTTTGTAAGTTTTATAATACTTTGTAGAGTTATTTATACATTCTTCAATATTTGGATGGCAACAACTTTTCTTTGTATGCTTCCTAAACTTCTCTTACTTGGAGAACATCCTTACATGGAGAATTTTTTGGTTTTGTAACATTGTCTAGCTACAGTAATCAATAATTTACAAACCCTGTCACCTTAAGGTCCTCACTGAGGATAATTTTACAAAAAAACATATCCCATTTAAACACTAGTAATACTTGAATTTCTATGGAAATGTGTAAAAGAAATAGGTCACCATCTTTTAGCTAGTCTCTATTTCTTTGACACGTTTAAAAGAGTGTATTTTTCTAGTATAAATAATATTGGTTGTGTGGACATGCAGGATCTCCTCCACCTCCTTACTCCAACACTTATTTTGCAACCAAATAAGAGTTAGCACATTTCAACACTACTATTGGACATGTAAGTTATGCAATGGAAATGCAACCTATTATGGTTACATTTTCCATAAAAGAGGATGATGAATATTTTTATTGTATGGTATTTATATTTCATGAAGTTATATGCCACATATTATTTTTTCAATATATGTGGTAGAGCAACCATTAAGGTGATAATTTTTTAGTCTCTCCACCGTCAAAACTTCCCCTTTCACAAGAGTTTTATTGATAATGCTACAACTTATAAGAGTGCTATTGTGCCATATTTGTTAATTAATTTTTCATAGCTATAAATTTTCAGTTATGACATGTCTCTTAATTATAATCTATATCACAGTTTCTTAAGTAAATGCATTTGATAGTACAAGAATGAAGAATCACCTTACTCTCTGTGGCAAACATCCTACGTCAATGGAATTTTGTAAATGATAACTCTTGATATAACACTTGATTTCAACCATCTAAGATTTTTAAGTAATATATCTATCCAATTATGAAAATTTAAAGTAATGCTTGAAGAGTGATTTGGAAAATAATTTATTTTCTTTGCTTACAATTTATAACCTATGTTTTTCATACTAAACATAACCTACTTTTTTCATGTATATATTTTTTGAACTATAACCATCATAATGCTTTTGTATTTATCCCCTTCAAATGAGTACTCTTACTAGTAATAAGGAGGTCGGAACGGGAACAACTTGCTACATTTGTTCATTCCGATCAAATTTTTTAGGTAGATATTAATACATTTCTAGGTTATTTCCACTTAGTCAGGTTGAATTAGGACTACAACATAGAATTTTTTGATAGGATTCATGGTGCACAAGGTTTCAAGTGGATTTTTTGGTTTTTTATTAAGGCCCTATAGTCCTCTGAGATAAGTGGGGTTAATTAATTATGCCAAAGCATCTATAATATTTGTTTTTGTTTGTTTTAAGTTCGGAATTTTTGGATGACCAATGCATAAAACAATTTGCAACATTTGTGCTTAAACTTTAGGTAATATTAGTTAATCAGGAAAAGGGTTGTTGCTTTACTTCACACAATGATTTAAGATTGCAGGTGTTAAAGTAGAAAATGTAAGAAGGTATGATTAATTAAATATTCAACCTAAATGTTTTAATAACCATAAGTGTGAAAATTGTGAAACAATGCTCAACAACTTAACAAAACATATTTAATAATATGAAGATGTTGATAATTTATTGATGTAGAGGGACTGACATAGACACACAATTCAATAAGTCATTCTCTATTATAAATGATAACCTTAGGGGATTTAAGATAAACTATAATACAACTTTTTCTCACCTAGTTGTCTTCATAAGAATTAAACATATGCAGAAAACAAGATGTAATAATAACAAGAAAACTTACAAGAGAAAAATTTGTATGAAACAAATCCAGAATCCTTTATTTATCATTAATGATCAAAGCTTGTACACTGATGCTTACAAAATTCTCATCCAAGGGAGCAACCCTTAATAACTCATAGGGAGAGTTATTTATACTAGTTTCTAAGACTAAGAAAAAATCTAAAATTGATTACAATAATAGTATCAAATAATAGGAAAATGAAACTACTGGATGATCTGTCACTGTTTTGAAGGAAACAATTGATGATTTGGCCCCCAAAATTTTTATGTGTTGTCATGCTGTTGGGATCAGAAATTACTCAATTGTTTCACATAATTTATCCCATCTTTCTTCACTTTGGATCTCCATATTTACCACCTTTCTGAATACTTCATCCACCTCTTTATGCCTTTCTAAAGTTGGCTTGTTAATAAATAGATGTTTGATTTCATGTTTTATGATCAAATCAAACTCTAAGACTTCAAGAAAGGCCTTCCCTGTTATATGTCCTTTAATTCCTGCAAACTTGGCCTTGTTTATTGCAATGGTATACTACTTTTTGCAATAATCCTCCAAATTAACCAGCTTATCATTTGGAGCTACCAGTCTAGATAGTCATTTCTGGTTCAAAACATTGATTTTTCAATGAAACATTTGGACAAAAATGTCCAAGGTCTGAAATTTTGTCTCCAACTGATTAATCAAATTATTCTTCTGTAAAAACTTTTTAATTTCTAAAATGGTGGTTGTTCTGTCAGCAATATCTATATGTTCAAGCTCTGCTTTGCTCTTTGAATTGAGCACATTTATCATGTATGTGGCTTCTTCTCGTTTGGTATTAAGTGTCGCTTTCTATTTTTCTATCACTACTCTGCATCTGATAATAAATTCCTGATGTTCAAAAATGATTTGTATGGATGGCCATACATATTTCATTGATTGGTTGATATTTTTCCAAATACTTTCCTTGGCATAGGCCAAGGTATCTTCCATTAACAACTCACTTTATAATTTCATAATCTTGAGTCCCAAACTGTGGGACTTATGCATTTCCTCCATATACAGAGTATCATTTTTAATTTTCTGTGTTTCTAAGTTTTTAAACCTTCCTAGAAGCTTCTCATTTTCCTACTTCTGTGTGGCCAATGCTTGTGCTATCCTTACGAGATCAACTACTTTTGATGTAGACTCAATTTTTGTTGATGATGAACTAGGTTCTATACGTGCAACTACTATAGGGACTGGTGTGACTAGAATCATGGCAAGTTGAGCTGATTCTTTCTCTTTGAGTAATCCTTCAATCTACTCCTCCATTTTCATAATTTGGATATTTTTCTCAATAATTAGCTTGAGCATTTATTCTCCGTTCTGCTCACTTTCTTCAATTTCCTTGGTCTGTGGATCCTCTATAGAAGGCACTTTTAATTGTTTTCACAGAGCTGTAATGTCTACATTTTTATTTTTAATAATTTCTTCTACTACCTTACAGTCCTTCGGATCATATCCAATTTTGACTATAAGGTCTTCCAAAGACTTGAGTTTATTATTTTTAGCTAAATAAGATAATTTTTCAATCTTAAGCTGAGATTGAACATTAGATAAGGAGTTCCTAAGCTTAGAAAAAGACATGGTTGTAGTGGTCATGGTGGAAAGCAGCATCTCACCGGACTGTCTGTGCATATCTATTTGATCAATTGGATAAATTTGATTGTTATCAAATGAGAATATAGTATTTTTGTAGTTTGATGGAGATTTTGGAAATGGAACTTCAGCTTGTAAGAAAGCCATTTGCATCCTACCTTTCTCACTGTCAAGAGCAGAGAGAAGTTTGTGTTGAGAAGTGGAGGTCTTCTTCCAGAATTGGCTGTAGACATTTGACTTCAGAGTATCATTCTCTATTTAATTTCCAAGAACTTTGAAAATATATTTTGATCATCAGGAGGTGTGTTAGGAATACTTGTTCCTGATGATGTGGAGACCTCTGGATCTCCAAGCTCAATAATTTCTAGTTTTTTTTCTTATGTAGAGACTGTCATGCCATTCTTTGGCTTCTTCTATTTAACTATGAACTCTTTGATCAGCTCCATGGAAGATGGAGTCTCTTCTCTTACCCTTTTATGTTGTTTACTCTGAGCTACTGGAGTCTGTACATTAGAGGTGGATAAAATATGTTCTTCTAATTCTTTAAGTGTAACTTCTGCCCACTACTCTCGATTCATAAACTTCTCTATTTCGGGTCTTGGAGTGTGATTATAAGGAGTTGTTTTTAATTCAACCCTTAAACTTGAAATAATTCCAAAATCATCATAAGACCAGGTAAAGATGGGATAAAAATTCATGTTCTTCAATAATATATTTGCCTCAAAACCAACTAATCTAATCTTGCAGATAAATGAGCCAATCTCAAATTTGATCTTGAATTGTGGATTTCTCTTCCCTGATACAAAATGCAGGTCCTCCATATTGATCATTTTCTTAATATATTCCAAAGAGAAAATTATCATTGGAACATACTTTGGCAGTTTATATGGTGCAAGTTCACAACCATATATCCTTATTTTTGTATAATTCTGGTATAAATACCAGTCACCAGTCTTAACTTGATCACTTAAGTGTAAAATATTTTTTATTTCTTTACCAATCCTAGGCTCTATCTGGCTGTTGAGGAGCTGTGCCACTAGATGTATGAATGTGTCTATGAAGTCTGAGAAATTAAATTTGGTTGAAATAGTTTTGACCACCTCAGTCCAATGGATGAATAATTGATTTACTCCTTGTTCATCTTTTCCGCTGAGTGTGATTGGAAGTAAGTCTCCCTGCTGAAAAAGAAGCATATGAATAAGTACATAATTTTACTTGAACATTCCCTGTGTAGTTAAATTCATAAACTTCTCATGTATATTATCAGCCAAAAATTAACTGCAATTATACATGAAAGCAAGTTGATGATCTTTATTAAATATAGAAAAGAATCCAAGGATGGATTCATCAACAATTTTCTCATCTTGGTAACCTAAAAAATAAGACAGTAGAGAAATAATATGTCTAGAGGCTTCAGGGAAAATCAAAGATGGATAGGGTGGATTTTTCTCAGGAAATTTAGCTTCTTTTGGTAGGAAGGTCTTAAAGATTTGGGCTCTTTGGGGAAAGGTCAACTTATGGTACAGTTCCATAAGGGATGCTTGTGAAAATTGGCTCATGGAGTTTGATTGGGGAATCACCAACATTTTATTAATGGTTAAAATTGTAATGGTAATTAGAATTTCTCCTTTATGAGCCACTACTTCTCTTTTAATGGGATCATATCTGGTTTGGTACCGGATAACCAAGTCTGGAAAATCATAGGTTTTGGGAAAAATGGAAAAGGCCAGAAGAGATTCCCAGAATCTGATTGGATGTTGACTGTCAAGGCACTTCTGCTTCAACCATAGGTGTAGTTCATGAAAATAGAACTCACACTCTCTGTTAGCAACCTTGTAGAAAGAATCTACAAGAGGGATATGGTCGAGATCAACTGAGGTGACAGTAGCGAGGTTCTCCTCTGAATCTAGTTTCTTGGATTTTCCCTCTGGAGCCATGCTGACAGAAAGAGGGGAAAGGAAATGGAGAATTGGTTGACAGAGGGAAGAAGATGAAATCTGGTGTGAAAGAAATTGGAATTTCTTGATGACTGTGCACAATATAATTTTAATACCTACATCAAACAATAGATCGATCAGACGAAGTGATAAACATGTGAGCTTTCATTTATTTATAGCTAAGAAGGTTTATGGTAACGGTTTGATATGTGATCGTAGCAATTAACGACACTGGAGCGGTGTAATGACATGGCATCTAACGGTCTGGGAGAGGGATTACAAAGGAAGAATAGGGTAAACATCTAGGGACAGATGAGAAATGGGAAAATGAGGTGGCAGCAATTGGTTGGGTAAAGGATAACGGTCAAAGTGTGGGGAGTCAAGAGTCGATGGCGAAAGAAAACCATGTGATTTTGCAAAGTCACAAGAGAGCAACATGTAGGGATGGCCCGACTGCCATTAATACCACTTTTCAAACCCACCCGCACCCTCCCAACCCCCCCCCGGGCATTAACAGGAAATATTTGAGGGGGTGTGAAATGCTTCCCCGTCGTTGATCTAGGCGGGGAAAAGATATGTTGTCGAATTATGTGTGGTATTTATTTACAAAATGAAAAAACCATTTTGCCTTTAGCGATATTACTTTAAAAATATGTGCCACGGTTACAACAAATTTCTATGCTAATAATTTTAAAACAAGGATTAATGATTTTTCAAGCAATTTAATCACGAAAAGATATTCTTTTGAAACTAAAGCATCCATTTTTATTTTCTTTCCTAATATTTTTTTGATTCCTTCATTTTTTAGGGCATTCTACCTCTATCATTTTTTTTATATGAATAATGAAATCCAGATGTGCTAACATTTTTTTGATTTTTTATTTTTCCATTCATATCCTAACTTAACATTTTTATTTTTTTATTTTGTCCAATATTCTAACTTATCAAAACCAAATAATGCTATAACATCGGCTCCAATTGGGGACTGCTTCCTCCTATAGGATGCAAAGAACAAGCAGATCCAAGTGTCTTCTCGTCGGGCTATGGAATCTTTGCTGTGAAATAAAATAGACCTGAATTTTTTTTAAACAAAACTGGTAATGTACAATGATGATTTTGAATCTTCTTCAAAGTCTTCAGTATTGGATGTAATGCTTTAGAAATCTTCCATTGATAGGCAATGAAGAAAATCGTCGTTCCAAATTTTTTAGAATGAAGGTATTGTTACCTTTTACTTCAGCAATGCTGAAAGGTCCAAACAAAAGATTCTCAAATTTACCATGTTTACCTCTGTCCTCCCTCCTGACATCCCATCTCAAAACTAGATCTCCTTCTCTAAAGTCTCTTTCCTTTGCCTTCCTATCAAAAAGACTTTTCATCTTATTCTGATATTTCCTTAGCTTGTTTTGAATTTCATCTCTATTTTCATTTAATTCAATAATATGATTTATCCTTCTAGAGAAATCATCAGGTTCTTCACTAGCCTCTTGTAAAAATTTAAGAACATGGAAAGCCAAATTGGTAGGAAAGATGGCCTCTTTACCATAGACCAGCTAGAATGGAGATTTACCTATTGATCTCTTGGGAGATATTATGTTAGCACAAACTGCATAGATAAGGTGACTATCCCAATTCTTCTTATGGTCTTCTAGAGTCTTTTAATTACCTTGACCAAGATTTTGTTTGATGATTTTTCAAAACCATTTCCTTAAGGATAGTAAGGAGTAGAATGATGTAATAAAATTTGATATTTTTTACAGAATTCGATCATTTTTACACTACTAAATGTTGTGGCATTATCAGTTACTATCTATTGAGGACATCCAAATCTGGACATAATGTTGTCTTCAATAAATTTAATCATTACTCTATCTGTAGCATTTCTAACTGGAATGGCCTCCACCCATTTGGCGAAGTAGTATGTGGCAGTTAAAATCCATGTGTGTTGATTCCTTGAGGCTGGGTGAATTTCTCCTATAAAATCTAGTCCCCATTGTAAGAAGGGTTATGAAACAACCATTGGAAGTAGTGGAAGGGTTGTTATTTTTTTTTTCCCAGCAAACATCTGACATGGAATGCAGCTTCTGACCTTTTCTCCTACTTGTGAAAAAAAATTACGCCAATAGAATCCCGCCCTTAGTATTTTGTATGTTGTGGCTTTCTGGGCATAGTGTCCACACATATTCATGCATGAAACTGCTCAACGATTCCTTCAGTTTCAGTTTCTGTTAAACAAAGTAATAGAATTTTGAGAGGACCCTTCCAGGACAAGTTGGCATTTATGATACAGTACTTTACAAATTTCAACTTAAGTGTCTTGCACTGATTTCTTGAAAATTGACTAGGACACTCAAAGTTAATTAGAAAATGTACAATTTTTGCAAACCAGTACAATAGTAAAAAAATTTCATCAATATGAATAGGGATTGTTTGACTTGAAGGTGAAGGTTCTTGTGTGTTCTTTCCTTTAGAATCCTGAGAAGGTTCTTGTGGATTCCCCCCTTCTGCATTTAAATAAGGTTCTTGTGTATTCTCTCCATGCTAATTGGAAGAAGGTTCTTGTGTATTCTTCTATGAGAATTCAAAAATAGAATTTATTCCTAGGACCTTGCAATTAGATTTAAATAACAATTTATCTAAACCTTGACCTTTTACTAGCTTATTGGTGTTGATACTGAGATCAACATCAAGGATTTGGGTGATCCACCTTCCTCTTCTTCCATCAGTGTCTGGTTGAGTAAGAACAATTTTTACATCACTGTTAGGGACATAAGTAGTAATGATTGAGTGAAGGACATACATTCTGAAAGATTTTAAGGCTTTAACTAGAGAGTAGGCTTTATTTTCAATAATTTCATACTTGAGTTCTACATCTCACATGAATTTTCTGAAAAATGCTATGGGTTGATCATCACCATCTTGATTTTTCTGTAAAAGCACGACAGCTAGAGTGGTTTCAGAGGCAAAGGAAAATATACTAAAAGGTTCAGAATAATTGGGGTTGGCTAAAGTGGGTGCTTCAGAGATGGCCTCCTTAATCTGATCAAAGCATATCTAGCAGGAATAGTCCATTTAACTTCATGATTATTTTTTAGCATATCAATTATGTCTTTAACTATTTTAGCATAGTTAGGAATGAATTTTCTGAAGAAGTTAATTTTTCCAAGAAAAGTTTGGATCTCTTTCTTATTCCTTGGAAATGAAAGTGATTGAATTGTTGATACTCTTTTAGGATCAATCACCACTCCTTCCTTTGAAATTATGAGACCCAAAAAATTTCCTTCTTTGGTGGAAAACAAATACTTTTTAGGGTTGACATATATCCCAAATTTTCTACACCTGTCAAAAAATTTCATCGGGTGTTTTAAATTTTTCTGATCTGAGTTAGAAAAAATAGTGATATAATCAAGATATATAACAAAAAACTTATTTGTCTTACCTAAAAAAGCTAAGTCCATAGCTTTTTGAAATTTTTCTTCTACATTTGATAACCCAAAGGGCATTCTGGCATACATGAATGTGCCCCAGGGAGTGGTAAAGGCAGTCTTTTCTCTGTCTTCTGGATTTACCATTATCTGGTTATAACATGAAAAGCCATCAAGCATGGAAAATCTATTTGCACCTGAAACCTTTTGGAGCAACTGGTTCATCTTGGGTAGTGGATAGTTGTCTTTTAGAGATGATTTATTAAGTTTTCTGAAGTCTACACGAAGTTTGGTTTCCCCATTCTTTTCTTCCTAGCAGGAACTAAATTGGCTACACAGTCTAAATATCTTAAGCGAACAATTATTTGGGCATCAAGAAACTTATTAAGTTTTTTTTTCTATGGTAGGAAGTAGAACTGGATCAATTCTTATTATTATTTTTTATAAGTTTTTTCTTCAGGTTTCAGTGGAATTTTATTGTCTATGAGAGATGTGTCATAAGTTTTTAATTCAGCATAAGACCAAGAAAAATCAACTTTATAATTTTTAAGAAGTTTCAGATATTCACTTTTAACTTCAACAATTAAAGATGCACAAATTTTAATGTGCTTAATATCTTCATTAGTTCCAATGTTAGATTCTTCGATATCATCCTCTAGTGAAATTGACAGTGGATTTCTAGGGACATCATTCTGATCGAATAACTTTTCTAAAGGAACATCGCCTTTAGGAATCAAATTGTTTGATAGTTGGATAATATTATGATCAGCCACTTTTGAATTTAAATCATAGTTTTCATTTTCTTTAGAAGCTTCATTCATATCTGCTTGATCTTCTTCAATTTGTAAAACAGAGAATTCATCAATGACTTGAAGAAAAGATTTAAGATGTTCATCATCTTCAAATATCTGTCAATATTTAAAATTATCTGGAATGGATGGCCTATATTTGACTTGGATTTGGTATTGTACCTTCATTTGATCTTGTATTTTGAAAGAGCTTGCAAAACAGCTAAAGAGTCTGCATGAATATTTTCATTTCTAGGGATGGCAGTTATATTGAAAGCATAAAAGAAATTTTCAATTGAATCCCAAACTTCATTCCTATAATACCTAAGCCTAGGATGCTTTGTTTGACAAAGATTCCAAACTTGTATCACTATGAGTTCATAACCACTAAAAGCACTTAAATTTTTCACTTTTAAGCTTCTCGCTAATTCTAAACCTAGAAGGAAAGCTTTATATTTTGCAACATTATTGGTGACATCAAAATCTAGTTTGCAGGATTGGGTTATTTTCTCTTTCTCTGGCAAAATTAAAACAACACCAACTCCAGTGCCATATTTAGTACAAGATCCATAAAATTAAAGTTTCCAACTATCAATTTGAACATATTTAGGAGTTTCAACCACATCTTCAATCTTAAGTTGGGAATTTTGTGAAATATTTGAAGATAATTGGAAACAACCAAAATCTTGGTCAACTGCATAAATGGGAGGATTCCTAGCTTGGTCTGCTTTACAAATAGTATGTATAAATCTTACCTCTCTATACAACCTAAGATTTTCTCCACCATACACAGGAATTGTAGCAAAAGACATATCCATCTGAAGACTCCCTCCTAGTTTGGCACAACAAGATCTTGAAAGAAGCATTCCAAGCTTGGGAGGGATATCAGTGACAACAATATCTAAGACTACACTTTTCACTGGTATTTGAGCTAGAGTCACCACTAAATCCTTTATAATTCCTAAACAAGGTATTCTTTTAGAATCAAAGTTGTGTAGGTCATGATAAGATCGAGTGATTTCAAGGGTTAATTGATTCATAATAACCTTAGGCATAAGGTTATGTGAAGCCCCAGAATCTAACATAAAATTATATAGCAATGAATCATGGGATTTCAAAGTTACATAAATTGGTGGTACAATTTCATCTATCATATCAGAACTTGGACCAAAAACTACTGATGTTTTTTCATCTTGAAGGCTACTATCATATCCTTCAGCGTCTACACTTGAGTTTTGGATCCATTTTGTGACTTGAATCTTATATCCAGGATTCTTTGAAATTATGAAAGTGGAATGGGAATTTTAACTCTTTCTAACTCTCTTTCAACATTAAAATCAGTCAAAATTGTTCTATCAATTTGTGCAGTATCATTTGGCTGATTCAGAGGTTGAATAGTAGTAGTTTGAGTTTCAACGAATTTCACTTGAGGTTCAATTATGATAGGATCTTTAGGATTTCTACCAGGACCTGCCCTTGGTCTTAATTCACACCTTCTGTTAAGTTAAACAATTAAAAATTCAGAGAACGCTTGATATTTAAAGACTTGATAATTTTCTTGATCCTCTTGGGACATTTGATTCTAAGGGATAGGGACAATAACAGTCTCAACATATGTATTGTCTAGGTTGTTAATATCTTCTGTGATTTACAGATTATTATCATCAGGTTGTTGATCATCAATTAACAAAGGTGTAGGTACTTGTTGATCATTATTTGGTCTCTGAAGAATTTGCAATTGAGGGTGTGTTTGAGGTCTAGCAAAAATTTGTTGGATTGTTCTAGGTTGTGTTTCAATTTTAGAAATCCTATTTGAAAGGTTTCTAAATAGTTATGTGATTTCATCTATTTTTTTATCTTCATTTTTGGATTTGGAGGAATAAGAGGTTTCTTGATTAGATTTTAATTTTATTTGGGCTATTTCAGCTTTGGCCTTTAGCTTAGCTGAATCAAACCTATTTGCTTCAACCTTAATGGCATTTGTTTTCATGTCTTCTAAGGTACAAGATGTTCTCTCCCTTAACATGATAACAAAATCATCTTCAAAGGCTTTAGAGAATCTAACCTTTTTTTATTCTACTGGTGATTTACAATCAAGAGGCACCTTGAGATAAATTTTGTTAAATATTTTGATGAAATCAACTATTGTTTCACCATAATTTCTCTTAATTTCTTCAAATTTTGTCAAGAAATAAACATGATCCTTTTTCACACCCTATTGATTCTTAAAGATAGATGTAATTCTTCCTAAGACCTAATAGAATTTATAGGTAATTGTCTAAACCAAATCCTAACATTGACTTATAAATATTTTACAAACAATCTCATATAAACATTTTCATGTTCTATGTTCATGTTATCAGTAAAATCTAGAAATGCTACTAAATGATCTTCAACTGACAAACTAGTTTCCCCATTGAATCTTGGGATATGTTTCGAATATCCAGCAGGAAAATAATGAAGTATATTTTGGAGTAATAGGGAAGCATATATTGCTTAACAATAGGCCTAAAACCAGCCATACCTAATGATGAATATGAAGAAGATTTAGTGGTGGTGGTTGTAGAAGTAGAAGATGAAGTAGGAGAAGGAGGTGAATATGGAGGGGTGAAAGAAGGTGGAGGACGAATTGGATTTGAATATATTTTTATGGATCTCAAGGGTGTTCGAATGGAAAAATTTTGGACAAATTCTTCTCCTTCTTTGTGTTTGAATAAAGGATTTGAATAGAGAGAAAAGAGGTCTTTTGGTTATGAAAAAGTAGATGGAAAAGAATATGAGGTAGGGGATATGAAATCAGTGGGTTTGAATCTAGGTATATGTAAATCCAACTCTTGTTCTGATGTAGGGGATTCATAAGGTACCTGAGGTAATTTATAAGACTCCAAAGAATGAACTAACAAAGAAGATTTAAAATCCACCCCTTTGGATACTAATTCATGCACTTTAGGAGGTAAGTATACATAATCTAGCGGAATAGGTTCAGATCTAAAAGGATCAGGAATTGTAGTGGTCTCATGTTGAGGAATAAAAGAAGGGGTTTAATGTCTTCTTCTGGAAGAGGCTTGCCTTACCAGTCTCTCTAGATTTGATAGAGGTAAAATAATTTCATAATAATAATGAGACCTGGTATGCCTTGAAGAAGCCAACTTGGCTTCAGTGAAGTTGTAAGGTGAAAATTTTTGATCGAACTAGAACTTTAATCACCTTTAAAGGAATAGGATTATCTTTGTCCCAAGGAAAAAAAAATCAAATTCAGTTCCCCAGCAACAACGCTACTCTGAGAAATAAATATGTGACTTTATTTTAAACAACATAGAAAAGATCTGTCTAGATGACCTAACAATAATAATGTAAGGGTAATCCCAACTTGAACGGGCATTGAAGCGACCGGGTAGGTTTGAACCACGGCATAGCTACAGCCGCCGCCATGAGCGCTCCTGGGGGTGGGGAGCCCTCTCCCACCCCGCCAACCTCAACTGAGCAGGATTTTCGCAATCTGCTTTCATAGAAAAGGAAGAGTAGTCGGACCCCTGAGGTCCCGAAATTCATCAAAAAGCTGGAGGAAATCCCTGAAATCGCCTTGCCTGAGGAATAGCCGATTAAAATCGCCCTTGCCCTAGCTGACAGAGGGTTGGTTGGGCAATTTATGGGTCGCTGGCCTTCCACAAAAACAACTGACGACTGGATCCAACGCAACTGGAGGCCTCAACTGAAAAACAATGTGATTTGCTACGCGGTCGAAAGAGGCTATTTCATCTTCGAATTCACCACCAAAGAAGATCGGGATCTGGTTTTTAGAAATGGTCCGTATTTCATGGGAAATCAGGGTCTGTATCTCAATAAATGGACCCCTGACTTTGATCCCTCAGTCGATGTCCCTAAGGAAGCCCCAGTCTGGGTCCGGCTTCCCAACCTCCCGATTCATTGCTGGAGTTTTCATTCCCTGCAGAAGATTGGGAACGGGCTGGGTCGATTCATTGACAAAGCTGATAAAAAGGGACAATACACCTGCGCAATAATTTGTGTTGAATTCGACCTGGAAGCTGGTCTGCCTGAAGCGGTAAAACTCACAGTTGGCGAATGACACCATTATAAAAAACTGGACTACGAGGAGTTGCCTTTCAAATGCAGAACCTGTCATGAACATGGGAACTTCCAAATAAATTGCCCAAAAGCCCCAACAGGAGACAAGGAGGAAGACGAAGGTTGGAAAGAAATCAAAAAGGGCAAGGCTATCCCGAGGCCAACTGAGAAGAAAAACTTTGGGCCTTTGGGGAAGCCTCAGGATAAACCAAAGACTAATAAGTCTCCAAATGATGGCTCCTCCTCTGGCGAAAAGGTGGATGCCATTGATACTGAAGAAGTACCAATAGACCAGTCGAAGAAAGCGCAAGAAACTGGTGCAGAATCCATCATCCCTCGAGAAAATGAAGATCATGGGGGAAATGCACTTCTCGAGGAACACATAAGCCTTGCTTCCGACTCTGGGGGAGATTCTGAAGAGATAGACTCTGAATCAGATGGCTCGCAAGCCACCCCTATCAAATCGGCCAGGGGTCGGAAATCTAAGAAAAAACAGAGAGAAGAGAAAACTTATCTGGATGTACTCCAAGGCTCCCAGAAAACTCTTAAATGAATGATGAACACCAGATCCGGGCGCAAGCATGTCAAGGCTCCAAAAGGAGCCCCCTCCCACGCCAGTAAATAATGAAATACGTCTCCTGGAATTGTAGAGGGTTAGGTAGCAGGCTGAAAGAAGAAGCCCTGAAAGTCCTTGTGAAGCTATATTCACCTGAAATCCTCCTCATCCAGGAGACGAAGATGGAGGATATTCTTCTCCTCCAATCTAGCAAAGCATTCTGGAATAAAGGCCAAGGGAGAGCTGTTAGTGCTCGTGGTGCCTCTGGTGGGATTGTCACCTTCTAGGACAGCTCCATTTATGATCTGATTCACGAAGAATGCTGCCCCCATTGGCTTTTCACTAAGCTTCTCCACAAAGAATCTGGCCATCAAGTAAGTATGTTCAATATTTATGCTCCAGTTTTACCAGTTGAGAAAAAAAGTTGCTGGGACTCGCTCCAGTCCTATCTTCTTTTGCACAATCCTGAAAATATTGTTATTGCTGGAGATATGAATGTTACTCTAGTTGTAGAGGAAAAAAATGGTGGCTCCCTGGTCAGGGATCCAGCTAGATAATGGGTTGAAGACCTTATGCTAGGCTGGGATCTGGAGGATATCAAGCCCACATCAGGAAAATTCACCTGGTCCAATAAACGGATTGGCCCAAGCCATATTGCTACTCGTTTGGATAGATTCCTTGTCCAAACCTCTTTCCTGACCACTGGTCTTTTGGCCACATCTAAAATTTTTCCGAATTCCACTTCTGATCATAAACCCATTCTGCTTGAGCTCTCCCTGGCCAGAAACCTTGGCCCCATTCCATTTCGATTCAGCCCTCTGTGGATTCAGCAGGATGGTTTCCAAGACGTGGTCTCTGAGGCCTAGAACCGACATGTCCAAGGTTCTCCATTTTTTGTGTGGGAAGAAAAAATAAGGGGTCTTAAACGTGGGCTCAAGGAGTGGGCTAAAATATTGAAAACTCCCTCATCCAAACGTAGGGAGGCTCTTGAAAGCCTTGCTGTTCACCAATTAGCAATGGAGAATACCGTTGTCTCTCAATGCCTCTTACAAAAAGAAGTTGACCTGCAAAAAGAGTTCCATAGAGAAAATAGGGAAGAAGACGAGTTCTGGAGACAGAAGTCCAAAAATCTTTGGTTACATGCTGGAGACAAAAATACAAGCTTCTTCCATAAGCAAGCTAAAGCTCGCAAGCAGTTCAAATCTGTAAATGAAATTCAGTATCAAAACACGGTGGTTAAATATTTTGAAGGCATTAAGAAAGTAGCCCATTCATTCTTCAAGGACCTCTACTCGGCCCCTGAAGATCCTCCTATTGATCCTCAGGCCTACCCGCTTGATCTAATCCCCCTCTGTGTTCAAGATTCTGAAAATTCTATGCTGACTGCTCCAATCAGCATGAATGAACTTAAAAAGGCTTTGGATTGCATGGAACCGGACAAAGCTCCTGGCCCGGATGGGTTCACAGTAAGGTTCTATCAGGCTTGCTGGGCCACAATCAACAAAGATCTCTTGAGAATGGTTCGGAAATCACAGTCCTGTGTCAAGATTGGAGGCAGTATAAACTCGGCCTTCCTGGCCTTGATCCCGAAAGAGAGAGGTGCCTCCGATTTCAGCAGGTTCCGGCCCATCTCTTTATGCAATACTAGTTATAAGCTGGTCACCAAAATCATTGCCTCTCGCCTCAAGAAAATTCTGCCAGACATCATTCCTGAAAATCAAGGAGGTTTCATTAAAGGGAGGAAGATTCTGGATAATATTGTGTTGGTGCTAGAAGCAGTCCACTCAAGCTTCCACCGCAATGAGAAAGGTATGGTGATTAAGCTAGATTTGGAAAACGCTTTTGATAGAGTAAGACATGATTTCTTGTTTGTTGTGATGAAGAATCTGGGCTTCTATGCTTCCTTCATAAACTGGGTGAAAGCCTGTATAGCCACCCCTTGGATTGCGCCTTTGGTCAATGGTCGATCTTCAGATTTCTTCCAAGCCTCAAGGGGCCTAAGACAAGGTTGCCCCTTTTCCCCGCTCCTTTATGCCATTCAAGCCTCTGTGCTCAGCTTCCAGCTTGCCAATTGTCAACAGATCCAATCTCTTCCTGGCCTTAGAATGGCTCATAACACCAAATACATAAACCATGCCCAGTTCGCGGATGATACTTTACTTCTTGGAGGAGCTAGCATAACCTCTGCAAGGTCCTTCAAGATGGAGCTAGACATTTATAGGGAGGTCTCAGGCAGCAAGATAAACTACCGAAAAAGCATAATCTATGGCTGTAATTGCTTGATCAAGGAGTTGACAGACATAGCCAGGCTCTTAGAAATGGAAGGAACCTGTAACTGGGAGTCATTTAAATATTTGGGGAACCCTATCTTCAAATCTAATCCTAAAGTGGCCCACTGGATGCCCATGCTTGACAAACTAAAGCTCAGAATTCAAGCTTGGGGAGCCTCTTGGTTGAACAATGCTGGGAAAGTAATCCTTATGAAATCTGTTCTTATCAGTCTGCCTTTATATGAGCATTCCATTCTTCTGGCCCCTAAAACTTTCATCAGTAAAATGGATGGTCTCCTGAGAATATTTCTATGGGAAGGGGGGGGAAATAACGAGCGAAGGCTTCATTTAGTTAATTGGGATATTCTTAAGAAGCATTTACTGGAAGGTGGTCTCCAAATGCGAGATCTAGTTGCCCAAAACCTTGCTCTGGGCTCCAAGATCCTCTGGAGCATTGTCTCGGGCAATTCTAGTTGGAGTAAAAGGGTTCTTTGGAAAACATATTTTCATGGGCAGCAGCTGAGGTGCCTGGATTAGCCCCCAAGAACATCCAAAGGCTCTTCGGTTTTCAAATTCTGTCTCTCTGCCTTGGATCACTTCAACCAAAAGCTTTACTGGATCCCAGGCAATGGGGAAAAAATTAGAATATGGGATGACCAGATCCTTGGTGACCAGCCTCTGGGCCGGATGGAGGGCCTAGTTAATATTAAAGCTTGGTTTCAGGCCCGCAATTTGAACACCCTTTGGGACATCTCCAATTGGACGGATGGTCTTTGGGACAGTTGGAATCTTGGTGATATTCCTCAATGGCTAGAAGGGGAAGCAATGTTATTGCTGGACTTGCTCCAAGGTAAATCTCCAACAAAGGCTACTTCTAAAGACAAACGAGGGTGGGGCTTGCTTTCAGGCTCCTACTCTGTTTCTGAAGGATATAAAAGTATGATGGCCATCCCAAATGTTCCTCCAGATCCAACTCAATGGAAATTCATCTGGGCCTTTCCTTCTCTTCCTAAGGTTGACTTATTCTGCTGGAAGCTGGCACATAACAATATCCTGACAAGAGACAAGCTCCGAAAGCGTGGAATGGAAGGGCCATCTAGGTGCCCCCTATGTGTGTCAGATGAAGAAACAGCTAATCACATGTTGTTAATCTGCCCCTTTGCTCAAGAATTTTGGAGAGGTGTCCTAATTCTAGGACTTGACAAAGTTGAGCTTCCTGGAAATCTCCCAAATTTTTTTCGCAACTTGGCAAATTTATCTCCGTTCTGCCTCTCCAAAAAAAGTCTTCTCAAGACTGGCTGGATGTGGATTCCCAAGTTCATATGCTGGAAATTGTGGCTGGAGAGGAACAATAGAATTTTCAGGGATGAGCAATGTAACCCTGCCAGTGTTATCTCTAAAATTAAGGCTCTCTTGGGTGAGGTTTTAGAAGCCAACAATGTTATTAGAAACTAATCGGCTCTAGATAGTGAGGAGATTCTCTGGCTTTCTGAGTTTGTTTCAATTCAAAAGAACAGCCCTATCCCTCCTGCAATTGATCATTCTAGTTGGGAAATCCGTCTGGATGAACAAGATTTCATTAAGTGGAGATCTGCCCTGGATGACCATTGTATTTTCTTCGAAGGGGCCTCTAAAGGTAACCTTGGTGATGCGGGCGGCGGTGGAGTTATCCTGAGCCCTGGTGGTTCTACAGTGGTGCGGTTTTCCTAGGGACTGGGCATTGAATCAAACAACAGAGCGGAGGCTCTTGCTCTATGGCAGGGCCTTAACTTGGCGCTCAAGAGAAATTTCCTTTCTTTATCTATCTTCGGAGATTCCAGACTGATTATCCAAGCTTTGAATTCACATAAGCACCTTGCTTAGGTCCGTTTAGCCATCATTCTAAAAAAAATTAGGCTTATCATACCTAGATTCTGCAAAATCTCTTTCTATCACATCCTAAGATCTTTGAATTCGTAGGCGGACTTGGAAGCCAATCTTGGCTCTCTTTGTTGTAGGAGGTCTCTGTCAATTAACAATGTCGAGTCAGTCTACAACATTCCTTAATCTCTCTGAAGCCTGGCTTTCAGATTCTTCAGGCTCTCCTCTGATTCCCGTTGCTGCCCACACTTCAGCTCTCTAGGATCAGACTATCTCTAGCAGTCTAAGCTCCTTCAATCTGATTCCCCTCCAAGAATGACCCCGTCCACTGTTAGCCTTCTCTGCTGTCTATTTTTCTCATCTTCTTTTCAGACTCCGGGTGGATCTCGTAGACTGTTCCAATAGCCTCTGCAGATGTACTATGGTTGCGCACCAGTTGGACTCCGAATGCACCGTCGGCAAGAGCAATGAAACTTCCCCTCGAATTTTGAGAAGAAAGGCTAAGGATCAGCATGCGAAGACGGATGAAAAGCAAGAGGTCGCTCAATCTCAATCAACAGCACATAATCATGCTTTCTGCTGCGTTTTCTGGGCAGTTCCTCCACCTGTTCTATCCATCAAGCGTCGCTCTCCCATTGGAGTTCCATATCCCTGTAACGAGAACAACAATCCCTTTCAATGTAATTCGATAAGTCTTCACAGTCAAAAATGTCCTATAACAGCCTGCGGCAGCTGGTTTGCCGCCTTTTAATCAAAACTAACCATTGTTGTCTAAAAAAAAACAACGCTACTCTGATGTTGTCCTCTGAGATAATTGGGGTCAATTAATTATACCTGAGCATATATATATATATATATATATATATATATTATTTTTATTTTTAAGTTTGAAATTTTTGGATGACCAATGCATAAATAAATTTGCAACAGTTGTGCTTAAATTTAGATAATAATAATTAATAAGAAAAATGGTTGTTTCTTTACTTAACACAGTGATTTAAGATTGCACGTGTTAAAGAAAAAAATGTAAGAAGATATGATTAATTAAATATTCAAACTGAGTGTTTTAATAACCATAAGTGTGAAAATTGTCAAACAATGCTCAACAGCTTAAAAAAACATATTTAATATTATACAATGGAATACAAATTTTTCCAATAATCCTCCATATTAACCATCTTATCACTTGGAGTTACCGGTCCAGGTAGTTCTTTTTGGTTCAAAACATTGAATTTTGAATGAAACCTTTGGACAAAAATGTCCAAGGTCTGACATTTTTTCTCCAACTGATTAATCAAATTCTTCTTCTGTAAAACCTTTTTAATTTATAAAATGGTGGTTGTTATGTCAACATTATTTATCTGTTCAAGCTCTGATATAATCTTTGAATTGATCACATTTATCATGTATGTGGCTTCTGTTGGTTTGGTATTAAGTGCTTCTTTCTCTTTTTCTATCACTTCTCTGCATATGATAATCCATTCCTGATGTTAAAAAATGGATTTTATGGATGGCCATACATATGTCATTGATTGGTTGATATTTTTCCAAATAATTTCCTTGGCTTGGGCCAAGGTATCTGCCATTAACAACTCACTTTATAACTTCATAATATTGAGTACCAATCTGTGGGACTTCTGCATTTCCTCCATATATAGAGTTGTTGGGTGTGGAGCCTGATTATCTTGTTTATTTTGTATCACAACGTTGGACCCTTGTACCTTAATGGGGGCGGCAACGCTCCCTTGGGGGTCCAGGGGGGGCGGCTGCGACTTTATGGAGCCACCCCTTAGCGGGGGGTTTCGGGGGCAGTGTCCCTGAAGCTAAAAATAGATGTAAAATTGCCTTGTAAAATTGTAGTAATTTCTAGTCAGTCTAGGCCATTCATTAGGTGGATGATCTGACGGTAGAAGTTATGTTTAGTTTAGGGTTTTTTTCCCTGGAAGGCAACCCCTCGCTTGTATGAGGGTATTGTATTGCGACTGTGTATTATATGGGTATTCTTGGAGCGAAAAATAGATAGGGAGACTGTGAGAGAGAATAGCGCATATTACAGCGGATTTGCTGTAGGTTGTGTCTCTTCATTTTGTTGGATAGTAGAAAGGAA